>VXBR01000788.1:366344-485774 GCA_013400215.1 Cisticola juncidis
GGGGACGGGGCGTCCCCGCGGGGCGAGGGAGGCAGGGCCGGGGTCCTTCTGCCCTCTCCCCTCGGAGTCCGCTGGGGCCCCGCGGGGGCCGGCGAGCGCTGCCCCCCGAGTGCGGCTCCAGGTGGGTCCGGGGTGAGGCAGGGTCGGGTCGACCTTGTCGAGGGCGCCTCGTCCTTGGGTCTCCTTCCTTTCCCGGTGGCTGGCCCGGCCCGGGAGCATCGCCGTCGGGGGACCCTGACCTCCCAGCACTCATCTGCCTTAGACCTTACAGAGGCTTTTTCTTTTTTTTTCCTGTTTTCTCTGGATAAATGAATCTAAGCGAGTTTTACTTCTCTGAAAAAGAGAATTGACTTTTAATATCTCCGTAAGAAGGAAATGGCTATATGTGCATTCCTCGTAAATGCTTATGATGTATTCGTTGGGTGCTATATTTATAGCAGTTATAAAGCTTAAAGAGGCTTCTAATTTCTTTATGCAAATAGACAGCCTTCCAGTTGCTGCCAACCACAGCTGGTGTTGCCACCCTTGCGATGTTGAATTCAGCTCCCATTGTAATGGATCGGCCGGAGGTGCCACATCCAGAGCCGGCAGCTCTGGCAGGCGGACTGGAGCAGGCTCCTGCCGTATCTTTACGTGAGCAGAATGGGGTTGTGGGTGCGCATGGAGAGGTATTTTCTGCTCCTGAGGCACCAGGCAACTGCGCAGTGCTTCAAACGCGGAGGCTGAACCAGGTCCTTCTCCCAGAGTGCCCGTACCTATCCGCCTAGGACTGATTTCCATTTGCTGAGTCGATCTGCAGGTTGATGATCAGATTCTTCTGTTATAAGCCTACCTGTTGCAAGAAGCTTTTTCCTTCAACCCTGTGGTGCTCGATTTCTAGACCCACTGCGTATTTTCTGAGACCTTGGAGTGGTTTTGACCTTTAAGGTGTCTTTGGCGTTTAGAGCATCCTGGCTGGGAACCTGATTAAATAAGCTACCTCCCAGCGTTTGCCTTTTGATGTTACAAAACTCAAAGGCATTACGCTGCAGACAACAGCATTAGTGTTTGGTTTGTTACAACAGCACCTCCTATGACCGTGCTCTGGAAAAAATTTCCACACGTCCCTGACGTCACGGCCATTTGCTTTACGCTGCCTGGATACCAAAGAGTGCTTTAACTCCTGGAGCACCACGACTGCACCCAGCTCTGCCCTCCAGCCCTGGCTACCTGCGGTGCACACAAGGAACACAAGAGGATGGAGTGCCTTGCTGACAGTGTCCCTCAGCCTCTGTTTCTCTGGGTGGCCCTCCTGCTTGCCTGTCTTTCATAGACTTGTAACAACCAGAACCGCCAGCTTGCGTTGTGAGGTTTTTTAATGATGTAGGGTTTTTTATGATGGAGCTGGGGAGTGAGGAGGAATATTTCCACCCACTACTTACTCCCCTTCTCTGGTAGCTCATCGCTTCAAGTCCTTCAAATAAACTACATCTGTTTTGTTTGCAATTAGGTAAGGACAGTCTGAGCTCATGCAGGTTTGCTCTCAAGTTGTCCTTGGCCTCTGCCTGTCCCTGCAGCTTGATGAGCAATACGGTTGCTTGGCACAGGCTGGCCTACCCTTGTAGGTGGCCTGGTGGTGTGTAGTACAGCATGTTACCCTGCAGTTAATCTGTTCAGATAATCCTTGTAAACTGGGTAACTGATACCAGAGCTGGGCTGCATCTCCTGACTCTTCTCCATTCTTCTCACCCCCCCACAAGGTTATTCTAGACATTCCCTTTAGACTGAAACTACATTCAATCTTCCATTGTTATGTAATTCATTCTTTAATTGGTATGATCAGTGCCAGAGTGCCTTTCTAGGCATACAAGGCTGGTAAATGTGCAGTGTTTTAACTTAAGTGTACTTTCCTACATTTGAGATAGAGTGCTGAAATTAATTGGGCCTGAACTCTTTTCCTGTTGTTTTTTTGGAGGTGATGGCCTGAATTACTAGAAGAGATCAGGCTTTATAATGGCTTGTAAATGTGAATGAAACATTTACTGTTACTGCTCCTGGAAATAGCTCTGAGCCCCAGAGCTGTGTGGAATGAGTAACTCCGAAGCACACCCATGCTTGCTGTGGGGCACTTGGATCACTGACAGTGTCAAGTGCAAGGGCCTGTACTGGCAGTGCTGGGTCAGCCAAAGGATCCTCGAAGGTGTAGGGGAACCTGGTTTAGTCTTTCTATTTTATAAGCCCAAACCCTCATTCATGTATCTCTAAGTTTTCAGGGGCTCTTGTTTCCCCACCACCAAACTGGAGTGCCTTACATTCCCTGTCTGCATCAGAGCATGATCTCACTGTTAAACAGATGTCTTTGCAACATCTGAATTTCGTGTGCTGGGCTCTTCCTTGCAAGTGGCAAAGGCTGGAAGTATTGTCCTGAAACATGACTGCCATGAGGGCTTGATTTGATTTCTCTTTGTTTCTTTTCTCTTGCAGTTAAGATCCTCCTCTTCTATGTCATCTTCTATGGTTGCCTGGCTGGTATATTCATCGGGACCATCCAAGTGATGTTGCTCACTGTCAGTGAATTTGAGCCCAAATACCAGGATCGAGTGGCACCTCCAGGTAACTAAGCCCGTGTTTGACTTTGTGCAAGCTGTTCTGGGAAGGCGGGGTTGGTTACTCACCTCAAGAAGGAGGATGAAATTAGCATGTCGTTGCTGCAACACATATTTGTAGGGGGTGGGTATGTTCTCAGCCTTTCTGTGTTAACAGTACTGGTGCTTGAAGACAATCCTGCTAGAATTAAAGGTTGCATCACATGAAAAATGTCTCCCCTCTGAGAGGAACCTGAACGTAGTGTGGTTTTCCTTTCCCCTAAACTGAAGTGATGGGGTGACACTAAAAGGCTTCACTCTTGGGAATATAGGAGGCTTCTCCTTTGGCCTGTATGAGGAAGCTGGGTTTAGTTTTCTTTCTTCAGAACCACTCTGTTCACATGGGTAAGTGAAGGATAAAGATAAAATGTTGGCTCTGTCTGTGGAAGTGGTGTGCACAAGGACAAAGGGGACAGTGCCAGTTCTGGGGGTGCTCACAGCATTGCTTTATCTGACACCAAAGTACCCCGCGCTCTGGAGAGGCTGTGGCACTCACCAGTGGGAACTGCAACTGGCTGGCGTGGGAGGTAAAGGGAGGATGGCTCTGACAGAGGCTGATGTGTGGCCTGTCCTCACAGACAGTAGATCTCTGCTCAAAACGATGCCTGGGCAGGCAGGAGGCGCGAGCGGCCCTTGCTGCAGGTTTGCGCTGCGCCATCCGAGCCCCACCGCAGCCAGGCTGGAGTGCGGGGGGAGCTGCGCCACTGCTGCTCTCCCACAGTGCCAGTGACCTTGAGGCTGCCTGGCACTGGGCATCCTAACGATCCGTCTCCAGTTGCTCTGCAAAGCAGTTCAGAAGCTTTTAATAACAGTGGTATTTAAGTGACAATTGTGAGGCTGATGGCTTGTAGCTACACGAGCTGGCCCTGGTGCTGCGCTGTCTTGCGGCCCCACTGTCTGTAATGCCGTGCTGTGAATCCCTGCCCTAAACACAGGGAATGTCACCGTCACCAAACGGTGTTATAGCTCAGCTAAGTCATCTTTGCCAGATAACTGCTTTTCTACCAGCATGCTTTAAACACAGAATAGAGGCTGGAACTGCTGTGTTAGTGTGTTAACGCTTGTTCATGTGCCACCACCGTGGCTGAGACAAATACTGTCTTATGCTCTGAAAGCAGCTCTTTTAGTCTCTGCTGTGGACCCTGACAGGAAAGACTGTCACTGACACTGGCCAGAGCCACTAGCTGCATCTGAAAAGCTCACATGGCTAGTGCTGGGGTAGGTGCTCCTCAGTAATGTTTTTCCCCTTCATGAAATAATTAGTGAAGGTGCCCATGGATCTGAGGTCTCACCCTGATAGCCCTGCTGTTCAGCCAGATGTCACATAATTAGCCATTCTAGGTAAACAGTTGGCTTTCTGTGAAACAGCAGTTTACAATTCCAATTTCAAAGCAACTCTAGTAAAATTTCCGTGACAAATTTCAGCTTGCAGAGGATTTTTATTAATATCTTAATTGCATATTGCAGCAGTTTTTCTAGGGCTTCTTTTTTTTAATCAAAAAAAAGGAATTGAATTTCAAGACATTCTTGTAGCGTGTACTGCGGCAATCAAAATGGAGGAACAATGAAAAGGTTATCAGGAATCTTTTGTAATGAGCTTTCAGGATGGGTACTGAAATTAAGGGGAACAAAATCCACCTCCTCGATTGTGTGGCAGTGGGGAGCCAGTAAACGAGGGTTTTGACCCAAGCTGCAATGGCATATGCATAAAACATCAAAGAAATAATTAGTAAATAGCACAGGATCCTTTGCAGAGCATCGCTTGACAGCTCTTCCTGCAGATGTGGCCAAGCTGGTGTAGGGCATGGCGGAGGCTGGCACTTAATATCCAGTACATGCCTCATCCTGTAGCACAGCAGCCGTGAAAGTGCCAGTCCAAACCAGCCCTTTAATGCAGGCTTTCAGAGACACTGACAGGTACTGAGTGGCTGTTTGGGGGGTCAGCAACCCCTGCATTCCCTGGCTGTGCAGGATTCTCCCCAGTGCTGCAAGCACAGCTGCTGTTCTGTCAAGGAACACGCATGTGGTGAGCATCAAACTTGAACTTTCTGTGATCTGAGACACCTGCAGATAATGAACTATATAAAATAGGATGTTGTGCAATTCTAATTCCTGGTTCTTGTGGGAACTTTTGTGAGCCAAGTTAAGTATACTGGCAGCTTGATAAAGCCCTGGATTTTCAAGAGCCAGAAAAGCTGGTTTTATTCTTGTTCCAGTGCTCTGTCCTTCTTGGGCAAACCACTGTTTTACCAGCCCAGAATGTTTTGAGAAAGGGGAAGCTAGACTTGCCTTTAGGACTTGGAGGAGAAAATGCTGTAGGGGCTGCTATAATATCATTCTTGTTCTGAAATACAACAGATTTCATAATAGCAACAGAACCTACAGGGTGTTGTATTGAGTTATTGACATGGGTATAACATTGAAAGCCATAAAGTGCTATTTTTGTAGCCAAGTGTCATTAATATGGTAATTGGTTTCTGCATTGAACACAACAGGAATGTTATACAGGGCTTCAGGGCAAGCTGAGTATTGTACCTTTCCATTACACTATTTTTTCTTTCTTTTGTCTTGTGGTGGGGGAAGGGACAGTGCAGTTCACCTGCCTGTCCAGCCCTGCCGTTGCGACAGTCCCAGTTCCACGTGTGCCGCAGGCCCGGACTCGGCTTTGAACACAGAGGACTAACCCTGCTAGAAGCGAAGGATGAGGATATTGCCTCTTAAAAAGCATCCTGAAAAAAATAATGCTTCCTTCTCCCTGTCCCCACCCCAATACAAATTGGGCTGTGTATCCTGCCATCTTGTGGTGTGCATCCCGTGGAACAGCGTTCTGTCACGGGTGGGACCGAGGGGCTCACTGCAGCCTGAGGCAAAGCTTTGTACAGGTGGCTGGAAGGAAGAATCCCTGCTCAACCAGGGGATCTCAGGTGTCCCTGCTTCAAGCACTGCAGGGCAGTGAGTGCGTCATGGAAGAGGCTGCTGTGGTGTGTGTTCCCCACTTGGCTTATTTAGCTTGGACAGCAGCAGCAAGGTTGCAGGGAGACTTCAAAGGAGTGTGTGCTGCCCCCTGTGAAATTCCATTTCTTTGCTTCCCTCAGCTCAGCAGCACCTGTGCTTGGGAAAATCTGTCTCAGGCTCCAGGATGTTACAGCCAAGCAGGTTTTGCTGCATTTGCAGAAGACTGGTGCCTGCTTTTTGCTCTCTGGGGATGAGGTTGGAAGCTGGAACGACATTGTTTGATATGGTGGCCTTTAAAATCTATCCCCACATAGTGAACTGGGGGAGGGTGTAGTGATCACTCAGTTTTGTTGTCTGTGTCATCTCAGGAGTGTTCATGCTCATTTGAAACAAAGATTACGTGGTACTTGGAAATGAGCAGGGTGTGATGGAGCAAGAGTGGTTACTACGGCCTTATACAACCGCTCCCAGTAACAAGCTTGACTTCCCACTTTTAGTTTCTTCCTCTTTCCCCTCAGGATACTTCTCCTGAAGTCTTGCTATTGCAGCTTAGAATGATAAAATCTATGTGGAAAATTGTTTTTTAAATGAACTTGAATAAACAGGATTTTGTTCTGCAGCGGCATTTTGGAAGTGGAACTGTAGCTGAAAAAAAACCCCAAATGACTTTACTTGGGGTTTTTGGTGTTTGATGTCCTTGTATAGTCACAGCCAACAGAAGGTGGTATCCACTACCAGCTCAAGGCATTGCTCATCATTTATATGGACAATGTCAGCCAAGTGAGGTTGAGTCGTATTTCCTAACAAGGCACTCTGAAGTGCCAGTTGCAGCAATTTTCTAACTTGTCAGTATTTTAGCAATGAGTTACTTGATTCTTTCCTGTGGAAAGAACAGCATCACCACGTGACACTGTGGTGCATCTCTGTTGTAATAGCTTGAGATATGCAGAGCTGTGTCATACAGATTAGTCTGAGGATGGGGAGAGGGTTGTTAGACTCCTGACTGTGAAAGCATCTGCAGGTTGGTTTCTTTTCCCCCATAGGACTTGCCCATGAATGACTTCCTCATGTGCATGCAGCCCCTAAAAGCTTCATTCCTGCCAGGCACACACTTCCTGGGGTGTCTAGCAATACATGTCAGGTAGTACTGCAGGGGCTCAGCTTTTAAATGTTTTTTCTTGTCCCTGCTTGCTCAAGTTCCCAAGTGGGGATGAGAGAATGTTCCAGAAGGGTTAGTGTTCTGCAGAGGTTACCTTCTGCTGTCGTACAACACGCTTGGTTTTCCACATAAGATTGCTTAAGGCTTCATAGTGCTGCTCTGCTAACAGCACTGCAGCTGTTAATTTGGCTGTAGCTTGTAAAGAAGGAAATGATAAATCAGGGCTTTGGGCTTTGTATCCAGGCAGTCGCAGGCATGTGAGAATGGAAGTTGTGGTAGAAGCCAGTAGTGCATTTTTTTTAATTAGGATAAAGTTAATTTTCATGACAATCATAAAAACTTTCTTGCTTGCTTTGCAAGTGGGAAGACTGATCTCTACTTTGCTCCTATCCTAAACAAAACAACCCCTCGTGTGCCAAAGCCTGGTCTAGTCTGGTTCATCTGACCACCTGGAAATGCTCCCAATTAGGCAGAAAACAGCCCAGCCTTGACTACAGGCTACCTGGCAGGAACAGTGGTTCCCTTGTGCTGGTTGCTGGAGCAGCAGCTTGGTGGTACTGCCTGGAGATGTGCAAGGCAGGGATGCTTTGGGATGGGAGTCTGTTCTCCAGCCAAGTCACTTGTCTGATGGGCAGAGGGTGGGCTTTGGACTGTACCTATCAATGGCCAGGCTCTCTTAAACAGAGGACAGGGATCCTCTACTGGGTGGTTTTTACAAACCACAGGGTTTATTGCTGACCTCCACGTCACCTTTGCCAGGCCTGTGTGGGTGCCCTGTGTGTTACCTTGGCCAAGATAAGAAACAGAGATGGGGAGGTCCTGAGCAAAACTGAAACTTAACAAGCCTGGCCACATTTTCTTGATTTTTTTTTCTTTTTCTTTTATATTTATACACTTTAATGACACACTGTAACTTGAACTCTGGAAAAGGCAGACCCAGGAGAGGACCCAAGGCCTGGCCTGCCTCTGCTGCAATTCCAGACAGCCACTTCAGGTGACTGAGTGTGTTGCTTCCCAGCTGAGTGGTAACATGAGAAAGGCTTGGCAGGATGGGATTGAAGTCCCTTACTAAAATGGAAACTGGCATATTTATTCTATATATAACTGTTAGTGAAGCAAGAGGAGGAGTAATTGCTCAAGAAGGGGTTGAAAGCCACTGACTTTGGAGGGTAGGATGTCATTCTGCTAGAGGAATAGTAAATTGCTTCTAAACTTGTAAACTGAACCTGGTCCATTTCTACCAGAGGAATTTTTGAGCAGTTAAAGCTGCTTCAGGAATAAAACTGGAAACACCCAAGCTCCTTGCTGGACTTCTTGCAATCTTTGACGACCAGGAGCTGTGTTTAGGGGAACAAAGCTAATCTTTGTCCTAGGTTACAAATTCCAAGTTAGTGGGTAGTGGCAGGGGGGCGGGGGGAGTGGTGAGTTGGTCTGAGGAGGGACTGAGCAGAAGCACTCAAGTGGCTTTGGAAAAATTACTGGAGTCACAAGCTCTTGTGGGTTGGGGCCAGCCAGCTAAGCTGCCTGAGTTTTGCACCAGAGGAGCTTCTTGGCAACAGGCCTGTTCTGAAAGCTGTCAAAGCAAATGCTGCTCCCCTGCTCCTTTTCTTGATCTTGCTAAAATGAAGATGACAAACTGAACTGAAGTCAAGACCTCAATAATTACAGTGGCTGCCACAAAAGCAGCATGAACTCGGTTCCCATTACTTAAGTTAAAGTGTTAGCCATGCATCAATACTTTCAATTAAAATGTGACCTAAACATTGCATAGGAGCAACTATTTCAAAGTTCACAATGAAGAGCAAAGGAGTTGAGGCTTTTTATTATCTGTAGCCATTTCTTGTTTATAGTCCCTTCTCCATGCATTATTTTTGTAGTCTAAATCTGAGCTGGTGGCACAGCCCAGAATCTGGAGAGTCTTATAAACAACTCTTCTGTGTGGTGGCATTTCCTACTCACCTCCTTGGTGACGAGCTGCTGATACGAGAGCTCAGAAGATGAGTTTTACAGTCAGAAATACCCAATTAGGCAATGAAAAGAGGAGGCAGTGCTCAGGCAGCTGAATTTACTTAGGGAGAAAATGTCTCCTGCCCTGCATCCCACAAAAGAGACACACAAAGGCCACATGGATTCCAGCTGGCAGAGCGTGACCGGACTTGGGAAACCTCTCTTGTCTTTTACTGCAGGAGCTCACGAGTGGACAGCTGTGCTGTATCCTAAACACAGTGTTTGCAGACACTGAGGGCAGCCTCTTAGGGATACTTCTGTTCTCTGGGGTTGGTCTCACACGCAGCTTCCCTTCTGTCCTTGAGGAGGAGGTGGAAGTGCACAGTGCACCTGTGGTTTGCTGTTTTTCTCGAAGGAAGCCTTGACTTATACCCTCACTTCTCCACTTGGTGATTTGTCTTTTTACCTGACGTAAACACTGTGATAAATATCTAAGTCTGTTGTTGGAAAAAGGAGAAACTCCCCTCCAGTGAGCTTAAGCTGTTTTGTCAAAGTTCTTAAGTCTGAAAAAGAGAGATTATTATTAGGAGTTCTGTTCATGGTACCAGCTGGAGGCTGTGCAGCTCTGAGGTGTACTTAATGGTTTCTTCCTGATTTTGCTTTTCTTAGGACTGACTCAAGTCCCCCAGGTTCAAAAGACAGAAATTGCCTTTACTGCCTCTGATCCCAAAAGTTATGAAGCCTATGTGAGGAACCTTGATAATTTCTTAAGGGACTACAGTGCTGAGCAACAAACTGAAAGCATCGTGTTTCAGGACTGTGGAGGTAAGTCTCGATTGTTTCCTGCAGCTGAGGGCTCTGAATGATGCCTCTGTCAGATCCACCAGAAGCTGAGGGTGAGCAATGGTGGTCTTGGTTTTCAGCTGTTCCAGCAGCACCTTGGTTAACTGGCTGCTCATTTATTTCCTTTGGGCAGACCAGCTCATTGTAGGGTTGGGAACCCCCACATTTCACGTGAAGAACATCGCAGCTGACTCTGAAGCCTGTGGCACTGACCTTGTTCTCTCTGAAAGCCACAAGGGTTTTACTGATGACTTGCTAAAGCCAGTGTTGGTCCCCTTCATGCCATGCAGTCGAACATCTGGGAGGTGTTAACCTTTAATAGGTTATTTGTAATGATATGAATGAGACTCTCAGCTCATAATATGTCTGTATCAAATCTGAGGGGAACCCACTTGTGAAACCTGCCCAGGAAAAAATTAGTCTCTGAGCCAGGTGACTCTGGAAGAAATCTCAGTTATAAAACAGAACTCCATAAAGCTTGGTGGTCTGGGAGCAGCTCCACCTGGGGGGTGGCTGGGCATAGGTCTGTGAAGTGCCTTAACTGCTCTGGTGACAGGGAAATCCCAATGGCCCAGGGAAGTGTAAGTGACACACAAAAGTTCCCACTGCATATGGTTGTCTTTTCCTTCCCCCGCTGTGACAGACACACCTGCTGAATACAAAGAGAGAGGACCATACAATAATGACCAGGGCCAGAAGAAGGTCTGCAAATTCAAACGTGAATGGCTGGAAAACTGTTCTGGATTACAAGATCCCACCTATGGGTACAAGGATGGCAAACCATGCATCCTTGTCAAGCTCAACAGAATTATTGGCTTCAAACCTCAGGCAAGTATCTCCATTCTAGCAGAAGCTACTGATCAGGAGGAGGGGTTGGCTACAGATTTGCTGTGCCTGCTTTTTGGTCTGCGGGAAGAGATTGGTATTAAACCCTTTCTGCAGAGGATAAATTGTGAGACAATTTGAGTAATTTGCTTTAAAAATGCTTTTAATTGAAAAGCAGTGAAAGTTGTGCACTGCAGGTTGGTGACAAGTAGCAGTGAACTTCACAGTGCAAGCTCCTGGTTATTTATCTGGTAACTTCTGAGCTTGCTATTGGAGTCACTGTAAAGGGTGCTTTCTTCAAATAAATTCCTTTTTAAATTCTTGTTTGCTTCCGTGGGACCATCCCAGACCAAGCCTGTCTGTAGTAACATCAGTACATTTTGTCATGCCCTGACCCACTCCATTATTTTCCTCAGGCACTGTAGACTTCTCTGCCTTGCTAAAACTGCTTAATTAGATGCTGAAATGCTTATATTAAATACCAGAGTGAAACACAGGCTGTAAAGAGTAAGCTATATTTGAAAGTCAGGCACAGCTGCAAGAAAGGTGAGGAGGTCTTTAGTTAATTTAATGAAGTTTTCCAGAGGCCGTAGGATATCTCTGCCAACTGGTTGCTGTGTCCTTCACGCAAAGGCAAGTTTGCAGTAATGCTGAAGGGTGTTAATCTGGACGTTCATAGCTTTTCCTTCTGTTTTTCTCCCTGATGCATTAAAATGCTTAAGAACTTCTTTTAAGAATGCAGTGGCAAACACGTGCTGTTGAATAAGGTGGTGTGCAAAACCTGCCACTTGGTCTTTTGGATGGAGAACAGTGCAAATTCTGTTCAGTGCTACCTTCACTCCCATCTGTCAGGGCACTTGGGGATGGAAAATGGTGCTGTCTAATGAGTCCTGAGGAATGTTTTCCTTCAAAGGGAACTCGTCCTGTGCTAAAAGAAATGAGCAGACTTTTGGTTTATCTGATGCGTGGTGGAAATATTTTAGCAGAATATACTGTGGTGGCTGTGGGGTGACATGAGATGTGCATGTTTGGTGAAAGAGAAGGGTTTGATGTGTTCCTCTCTTTTTTTGCCATGGAGCTTTAAAGACCTTCAAACTGCATTAGACAGCGGGCTCTAGTCAGGGAATGACTTGGCAGGTTTCATTTAGAAACAATGTATCCAAGGCAATATTTATTTTTGGGGTTCTACACTCAAGCAGAGACCCTGCATTTCTTGAATTGGGAAAAGTGTTTGTAAAGCAGATCTGAAACTGCTGTTGTCAAGCAAAACTGCTGCACTTTAAAAGACCAAAGACCAGCTGGGTTAATGGTTGGACTATGAGAGTTGGCACTCGCACCTTTCTCTGATATACCCAGAGCTTTTGTCCTTCCTTGTTGGTGGTGGTGACGTTCAGCAGAGTCAGGGTGAGACTTGCAACACTTTGTACTTTCCTGTGCTTTTCCAGTCCTGATTGCACACACCTGGCACACAGGTGGCAAATCCTGCACCAGTGCAATCCTGCCACTGCGTGAGCTTGCATAAACAAGTGCCACTAGCTATAGATACTCAGCCATGAAATGCTTTCCCCAGGGACACCATGGAGCTAAACCCAGCCTGACCAGCTTGTATCCACAGCAGGTGAAGCTGTAAGAACAGCCAGCAGTTCTGCTTGGCTCAAGTTCCCCTGTTTCCAGTTGTGTCACACTACTTGTTTGTCCCCAGAACCACTGAGAGCTGTTGTCTCTGCACCGTGCTTAGAAGGGGTTCCAGTTAATGGTGTGTGTTCCATAGTGCTGATCTTTGTTGCTGCAAAGGTGCTCCAGTCTGCAGAGGAGTGTTCAGTGTGTAACTTCCCTTGTTCTGGATTTCTTCTAGGCTCCAGCCAATGAAAGCCTCCCTTCTGAGGTTATGGCAAGATACAACCCCAATCTCATCCCTGTCCACTGCGTGGCCAAGGTGAGTTGAAATGCGACAGAGCGGAGTTGGGAAGCTGCAGGGGATGACTAAGCCTTTGTCCAAGTGTAGTTAAACCCCTTCCTGCCTTTCCATAGACAAATGGGGTGCTTCTTACTTGGGGTACCTCCTCCTCAGGAACAGAAGTTTCTCAAAGCCCTGCTGATGGATAAGTTAGTGCTGCCCTCACAGTGTGGGGTAAAAGCAGGGCAAGGTAGTTAAGGGGATCTTCAAAAGGGAGCCATTTGGCTTCCAAGTGCTGTGCTGAAGCCAAAAAAAGGCCTCCAGAGAAGACATTTTTGTACTTGGCACGTGTGAAGCAGCTGAGAAACAGCAAAGTTTTGGTAGCCAAAGCCTGTGCAGTTGTACCACAGGAGGTTCCCGTAGTTTCAAACCGTGTGAAGTGGCCAAGGCTTCAAATTAAGCCAAGCCCTTTTCCTGGCTGGCGTGTGCTGGGAGGCGCTCTGGTTGTGTGCTGACATCCCCTGAGCCCCTGGCCGCTCCTGTGCTGTCACAGTGGGGACCAGCGCTGACCAAAGGGGAGGCGAGGGTCCCGCTGAGAATCAGCACAAGGGCTGCCGCAGGCGGAGTCTGGGCGGGTGTCACAGGCTGTGCCCTCTCCCCCTGCAGCGAGAGGAGGACGTAGACAAGGTGGGCGTGGTGGAGTACTACGGCATGGGCGGCTACCCCGGCTTCGGGCTGCAGTACTACCCCTACTACGGGAAGCTGCTGCAGCCGCGGTACCTGCAGCCGCTGGTGGCCGTGCAGTTCACCAACCTGACCTACGACATGGAGGTGCGCGTGGAGTGCAGGGCCTACGGGCAGAACATCGTCTACAGCGACAAGGACCGCTTCCAGGGACGCTTTGATATTAAATTCGACATTAAAAGCAGCTGATCGTAAGCACAACTCTCTTCTTCCCCCCTCCTCCTCCTCCTAGCCATTTAAAAAGGTTAAAAAAAAAAAAAGAACAAAAAAGAAAACCTACTAGTCTTGAACAAACTGTCATACGTATGGGACCTACACGTAATCTATATGCTTTACACTAGCTTTCTGCATTTACTAGGTTAGAATGTAAACAAAGTGTAGCAATAGCGACAAATATTTATTCTACTGTAAATGACAAAAGAAAACAAAATTGAGCCTTGGGACATGCCCATTTTTACTGTAAATTATGATTCCATAACTGACTTGTAGTAAGCAGTGTTTCTGGCCCCTAAGTATTGCTGCCTTGTGTATTTTATTTAGTGTACAGTACTATAGGTGCATACTCTGGTCATTTTTCAAGCCATGTATTGTATCTGTTTTCTACTTCTTGTGAGCAAAGACTTTTGCTGTCCAAGGTGTAAATACTCAATGGGACTAGAACTGGCATGAAACTTCTCATTATTTTGTTCCTTTTCAAAGAAAGGCCCACCTGTGAGACGATATTTAACAGCACTCCATAAGGCTTCTGGCTTTTCTGTGGTGTTTGGGTATTTTATTTGGAGGGGTGACAGGGAAACTAACTTAAGTGAAGTTAAAAAGAATAGGTGATTGTGTACTGTGCTTTGTAGCGAATGCTGTCTCTCTCTCCACCTCTTCCCTTATCCTCCAGTATGTTGTGTGAGAGACTGGGTCAGACTATCACTCTCCTCAGTGATAGGCATAACTCTTTGCTTTGTATATTTTTTCTTTTTCTTTTTTCTTTTTTTTTTCCTGCTGAAGGCATCGCACACTGTGGTGCTAATGTCTTTATTGAATGTTTTAGCCATTTTCATGGTGGAAGAATTTTATATTTATGCAGTTGTACAATTTTATTTTTTCTGCAAGAAAGTGTAATGTATGAAATAAACCAAAGTCACATGTTTGAAAATAAATCTTTATTTTAAACTTTATAAAAGCAATGCAGTACCCCATAGAATGGTGTTAAATGTTGTCTAAAGTGCAAACTCTATGTTCTAACATGTAATAATAGCCAGGAGTACAGTGCTCTTGTTGATCTTGTATTTCAGTCAGGTTGAAACATTGGACAAATAAATGAATGAACACACAATTCTGTGTGCGTGTCTGTTGCCGTGGCTGAGGATGGAGCCTGTTAGTTGTCCAGAATCTTGAAGAAGTACTGCACCTATTTCAAACAGAAAATGCATCTTTATCATTCCCAGACAGTCTCAGCACAAGGGAGTTGACACGTTTGAAACATTTGAAACATTGAGCTGTTACACATCCTTGCTGTTGTCTGGCAGTTGTTTTCCCCTTTCCCTACCCTGGAGGAGAGGCTGCAGTGGCCCATCAGGATCCCAAAAAGTCTCTTCCCCATCTGTGCACTCTCCACCCCTGGAGGTACAGGCACAGCACAAGAGACACAAGTGTCAATCCTCAGCGCAAGTGCAAGTTTCCAGCAGCCAGAAGGGAGGCTGCACACTGAAGCCACAAGAGTTTTCAGGGCAGCCACTTGCTCTGTGTTGCTGCTGGGCTGGGGGCCAGGGCTGAGGACAGGCTCTGCCTGCTGGGGCTGCTCAGATGTGACAAAACGTGGCAGCTGGTGGCGTGCAGCAGTCGGGCTCACTTTGTGCTGCATGACGCAGATTACCAGGGAGAACTTCTCCATGTAAAGTGACAAAACAGAACTATCCTAGAGCAAGTGGATTGATAAAGACTTCCTAATTGGAATACAAAATCCTGGAAAAGCAAGATGCTAAACTCTTTGCCATCTGCTAGAAGGAAAAGCGTGGTTACAGTACGCTGTGGTGGCAACCATTTAGCTGTTCCATGTTGTTCCCAAGGAGCAGGTGCCAGCAGAAATCACACCTTCAGCTCTTTCTTTGCCTGCTCTGTTTATAGCAAGGATTTAAGAAGCTGTGATGAAAGCCCTATAATAGTCCCTAATGGAAGCTCCACCTGCAAAAAGAACTGCAGGAAAGCTGAGACATTTTGACCCAGCAATTGATGGGTTACCACTGCTACGATTTTGGATGAGGAGTGGGGACTTTGTTTCAAGGTTTGGTAGGATCACCTGCCCCTACAATTCAGTTCCTAGGTGAACAGTCTGTGACAATTAAAAAAAAAAAAACAACACAGCAAGAAAAAACCCCAAACCACCCAACAATTTTTATTTGTATAAGACCCAACTCATGGTTATGTACTTTACTGCCTTTTAAATTCTCTGTATGAGTGCAAAGTCCAAGCATGAACTATTAGTAAAGATTCTGGGTTATTCCAGGGGTTGGGACGACCATTGTGGAAAACTTAAGGTGCTTGTGTTCGCTTCAGTGAGCAAATGTCAAAAAGGGCTCTGTAACGTCCTCTTAGGAACTGCATATGAAATGAGCAAAAACAAACCTTGATCCAACATCCCCGCCCCAATCACTTTCTCGTCCCACATCAGTGAAAGCAGAATGGCTCTCAGATCACTAATTAACCAGGCAGGAAGGGCAGGAGCTATCCCAGCCACATGCCCTGCAGCTGCCCACTGACAAAACCTACCTGGTGTCCCAGGCTTCAGGACAGCTCTGCTACCGAAAAGCCACACCCCCCTGGCTCCAAAAGAAACGCCCTCCTCAATGCTCTGACATGTTCCCTTCCCCCCCTAGAAATGCTGCTGTAATTTGTCAGACCTACTAATGATATAGCACTAGAAGACTGCAGGATGGTTTAAAAAAATCCCAAACAACCAAAGTCCAAGAAACCCTCACCCTACCCCAGGCAGGTGCAGACTCTTGTCTGGGCACCCCGCTCGCCCAGTGGCACCAGTGCTTCGGATACACAACAGCCTTGACATCAAAGTGACCTTTCACCAGTGGCACTGACACAGCCTCACTGTGCTAGCACTGGTCAACAGCCCTGGGGGCAGAGGGACTGCAAGGCAGGGCAAGGGCCTCAAAATGTGACATCTCACCAACCCAAACTAAAAAGTGCATTGCCTTCAAGATTCTTTCTTTTAATCTGTGCTCTATCCACTCTCCATAGGAAGGCATCGCTTTCTTAAATGCCTCATAGGACATTACATTATAAACTGCCAGTCTGAACATGTTGTTCTTTCTGCCAGACTGACTCAGCATAGTTAAGTATAATTGTAGCCATTAAAGTGAATTTTATCTCCCTTCTTGTTATATGGGACACCTGCATTTCATAAGAGAGTCACACAAAAGCACTAGTAAAATAAAAAGCAGAGAGAGAGAGACACATATATTTAACAACACCAGCCCTTAAGGCTGTGTCTGCACAAACACTTGCACTAACACACACCAGCTATCAGTTTTATAGCTCTCAGCAATGGCACTTCTGGACTTCTGTTCCCAGCTTGGCCAAGGGCAGGTGTTCAGCATGGGCCAGGTCAACCCTTGGCGTGGGTGGGGAGCTGTGCCAAGAGCAAAGAAAAAGGCCAAGTGCAGTGGAATCTGCTTCTTCCTAGGTAATAACTCCGTGTCCAGCCTCAGCCTGGGGAGCTGGTACAGCTCCTGCCACTACAGGCGCATTTCCCTGCCATGGAACAGGTTTAATAGAGCTGAGTTAACTCCTGCCCCTGCCTGGGCTTCCTCAGCTGGAGCTGCGTGTCTGCACCTGAAATTTAAGTACTGATCCACACCTGACACAGGTGAATGCTGGCCTTGTCCAATGCCTGCTCACTTGCCACTAGCAACAAAAGGATTGGTGCCATTTTAGTCTCCAAAGGCCCCTTGATTGTGTGCAAGGAATTTTCCCAGGCTGGGCTGTACAACCTCAGTTTACTTACAACCTGTGCAAAACCTCTTCCTCCTCAATTAGCTTTTACTGGATTGTCCAAGATCCACACAGACTGTACTGGGGAGGCTCAGACATCAGAACAAGCAACACTACATTTCATACATTGCACCAAACCAGGTGCTGGTATGTTCTCTTTATTTATAATTATCTTTATGTGGGTCAGCTACCACCCAGCTCCCAGTAAAACCAGTTAAGAGCTGGTGTATCTAGGGTATGCAGAAAGGATCATTCTCGCTAAGAACCTCACCCTAGGGAGCACATCAGTGCTGGACAAGAACCACCAGAACTTAGTTACCCATCCCATGACCACAGGAATGGTGTTAGGAGAAGAATCGAGACTTCAGAAGAAGCCAGATTTCAGTACTACCAAGAGATTTGGGGTGTCCCCATCTTATGAGACCCCAGCTGAAGCTGTCTTGAAGAACCCCCATTTTAAAAGCACCAGGTCCTTTTCCTAGGGTATGCAGGATTTGATGATACCTTGCATCAAGCATCTGGATGGGAGTTAGATACTCCAAAATAACCTGTATTTTAGGAAATACAGTTACACTCTTTCCCAAAGTCTAAGCACAGTCCAAACCACAGAAAGAGGAACTGTGCCAGTACAGAACATCTGAAAAAGCTTCACATTTGACCAAGGGCAAGGTCAGCCTCTCTGAGCCAAGCACACCTCTGATCTTTACAGGATACAAGAGTGACAGAGCACAAATCCACACCAGGAGCTGATCTGAAACCAGACAAACACATTTCACAGATGCCACCCAAATGCCTTTCCAATGATGCCAACATTCAGGTGTGCTCACTGTTTCCCAGGGATGAGACAGGATCTAATTTAACATCAGCACTCCCCTTACAGATCCCAGGAACCATCTGGCTGCTTTGCAGCATGCAGCTATGACCCCTCTAGCTCCTGCTCAGGCACAAATAGCAATAATGCTCAGGAAGTAACAACGGGTGAATAGCCATGACCTTCTGGCTCTGACCCCATAAACTGCTTCACTGAGGAGGAGCTGAGAGTTGCTTCAGTTCCATCAAGTTTTGGTCCAGTCACACTCACTCTCAGCAAAACTCATGTTAATGAAGTTGGCTTCTCTCTCTGAGCACTTCCATGCATTACCAGAAAGCTTCAGGAGCTAATAGAGCAGGCAATAACAAAATCCAGTCTCATGCCCTGGCTGAGCACAAGCAAGTGTCCTCTGAACAATGTGTGCCCAAAGTGCACAGAAAGACCAGGCAAAATTATAAAGAGGGGAGCAAATCAAGTGAGACAGACAGTTTTCCAAGGGAGAGCAGAAGATCTTGTTATTGACACAGGGCCCTGCACAGACACAAAGTGTGCTGAAGATTCCAAGTGTAAGAATTACAGGCACTTACAATTTAACTCTCCTTCTGTCCAGAAAGCAACGCAAACAGCAGTGCTGATGAGAGGTGCCCGCTGAGCAGCTTTGGAGTCAGAGCTTTTGTCTAAAGGCCAGAGCCAGGCACACCTTGGGCTGTAGCAGCACTCCACACAGGTAGAATTGCAGCCTCAAAGAAACCCCAGCACTGAAAGGGTACCTCAGCTCTCATTCCCCTTGTTCCCCTGGGCTGGCAGGTTTTGGTAAGAGATCCTGTTAGTCTCCTTCATGGAAGAGGCCAGGGGGCTGACAGGGTGACACACTAGCAAGGAAAGGGCTGAGTTCACAGATCAACTTCTCATCCATCATCAGAAAGGTAACAATAATTTTTGGTCCTTCCTCATCTCTGCAGAACCAAAACTGGTAGCTGGGAGATGGAAGCCTTTTCCATCTCTGTATCCATTTTAGAGCCTCTCAGGAATCTTGGTGCAGCTGGACAGACACCCACCAGCACCCTCTCCCCATAACCACCACAGCTCTCTCTCCTTGGTCAGTGTAGGCATCCAGGCACACAATCCAGAGTCCTTGCTGACCCAAAGTTTCAGTATCAGTACACTCTCCCCAAATTTAGGTCTGATAAAATTTTACATGTTATCTCAGTCTGAGGTCACAAGTAGGAAACAAAAAGCTTCTTTTGCCCATTAAAATTGGTTTGTACATCTGCACAAACTCACCAATGCTGCTAGCAAGCACGCTTGCTAACACCTAACACTTAAACCACAATTCAGCTACAGTCCACTCAGCTGATTCACATGACCAAATCATTAGATTAACATACCAAAACCCCCATGGATCAATACCATCCTTTCAGCCACAAGCACGGCAGAAAGAAAACTGCTGGTCAAAGAAAATAGCCTACTTACTTACTATTGTATGTGTTCTGAAAATAGAGTTATTTTCCCACACAAATCTGAAGAAAGTTTAGTTTTTTCAAAAAAAAAGGGCAGGTTTATCACTCCTGTCTCTCTCCCAGGCATCATGGAATGTAAGAAATAAAGCCAGATAGGCTGCCCAAGATGGAACAATTTGTACAAATGTAGTTCAACTAGACACATCAATTTCTTAAGTAGAGCTGGGATAAAAACCCCTATGCACCAAAAAAACCAACCTTGCAACAGAAGGTTTTATTACATAAACACTACAGGATAACACAGAGCACATTGACTTTTATGTTGTGTGCTGTTAACACAGTCACCTCAAAAACTGTGTATGGTTATGTTCAGCTCCAAAAACACAGTGAAGAGAAGGGCAAGGGAAGGTATTTGGAAATTGTAACAATAAAATAAAAGATTAGAAAAATGGAAATTCCAAAAAGGATGGAAATGAGAGGACAACACAGTAGTGTATTATGCCACAATCACAGATACCAAGAAAGTGAGTTTTATGCTATTTACTCTAAGAAAAATAAGTGAACTCCGAAACTACTTTAAAATAACAAGATGTTGTTTTATATCATGTGTAACTACTGTGCTGACTCGATCACTGATTTCTGAAGCATAGATACTTGTAGATTTAACAAGAAGGTACAGGTTCATTGAATCTTCTCAGTCCCCATCACAAGCCAGCTGCTCTGTAGCTGGAGCTGAACATATTAGTTCAGAACTCTCCCAGCTGGAGTTCTTATTTAGTAACATCTTTGGTCACCATCAGAACACATCAATGGCTTGGTAGAGCCACTGGAATGAAATGAAGTGTCAGATCTCATCTCCCATCAGATGTGACAAACTCCAACATGACAGCAAGTATTGCTTTCCTGAGGATCCCAAGCAGCTCACTGAGTGATCAGGATCACTCCCTCTGCACTTCACACTTATCTTGAGGGACTCCTGCTTGCCTGCCTCACAGTCAGGAGCTGCTGTGGAGGTCTCATAGGATGCCCTTGAGGCAGGGAGCTGAGGTGAGACAAGACACCATAAGTGCACCATAGGTGTCAGTGCAAGCTGCAAACACATCCCAAGCACTGGATAAAAGCACTGGAAAGGGCCCCTGCTGCTCATACCTGCAGTATCTAAGTAAAGCCAGGTTTGGATGTGTCCATACATTGCCAATGCTGAGCGAAGTCTCTCCAGTCTGCTCACAGAGCACTGACAGTCATGGTCCTCATGAGCTACTAGGTTATGGCCAAGAGGAGGAAATGATCACACAGAGACAAGAACACGTTTTCCAACCACATCACAGATTCAAGAGGAGATGGAAGCAGCAAACAAACAAATAAGGAGAAGACACCCAGCATTTAAAGGCCTTCTTGAGCAACCATGATGTTCAGCAGATTATTATTTGTGCAGGACACCCAACATACTACACATTGCAAAAGTGTTAAAATTATGAAGATGAGGCAGCAACAAAATATCCTGAAAGAAACTACCAAAGGCACCACCAGCAGGGGCCTTGAATGCACCATCACAAGCCCCTGGGTTGACTGTGGCTCACTGTGCTGACAGGAAACATCCCACCAAAGTGATGGCATAAATTCCCCAAGAAGAGTGGCCAACTACCTTCTGAGAGATGTCAGCTCCATTTCCCTGTAGAATGGGTCAGTATTGAGAGGCCAAGAGTTTGTTTTGAGTCTCATCAGCTTTCAGTGATTTCAGCACTGCTGCTGAGTGCTGAGCCATGTACTGCCATGGCAGGACTGGACACCTCAGTGATCAAGTTACTGTTCAATGGCTGGACTAAGGCAGATACCTGGGGAAGCTCACAGCTCCTGGCTTGTGGCTGGATTTATGGCACACCATCTCTCCCCAGCAAAACAGCAGTAACTGGCACCAATGTGGAAGGAAACTTGCCTGCTTAGCAACCTTGAATACTCCAGAGAGAACTGCCTCTTGCTCAGAGACTTGCTGACAGATGTCAGTGTATCTCAGGAAGGGCTGTGGATGCATCATTCCTGCCTATGTGCCAGTGCACTTAGGGGTTAAAGATGAAGAGGAAGAATGCAGCTCTTACAGAAACCAGAAGATGCTGGGTGACTTCAAGGAGCCCTAGACTACAGCCAACATCCTTTCAGGTGACCACTGCCATCCTGTTTTGTGTTTGCACAGCTGCTAGCACAGGATCAACACAGTGTCTAAGCCCCTCAGCATTATGACAGCACAAAACCAGTAGTGGCATTTTTGGCTATTATTAATTACGAAAGAAGAAGTAGTTTCTAGAGCTTGAAAAACTTCAAACTCAGTATTAGCATTAGTGACAGACAGGAAACCTTATTCACAGTTGATATTAACACAGTTAACCCATATTAACACATTTGCCTTGGCATTTTTCCTCCCATGTTCCACAAATATTTCAAGACATGTATGAAAATAGCTGACTTAAATTCTCCTCTTAATTACTGCTGGTTGATGGTAGTCAGTGAAGGAAGCTGCACTGAGAAGGGAAGGGGTAAACCCTACCCAGGAAGCATCAGCAGAGCTAATCATTTGTCTATCTGACCTCTGAGAGCAATGGGCTGAGGTCAATAACAGGAAACCACATAAAAATGTATGTGCATCTCACAGCATGTATGCTATAGAACAACAGTGTTTCTCTTACCCCCTAACTAAGGTGCAGGGCCCCTTGCTCCAGAAGTGAAGGATATTCTGAGCTTTTACATGGCTGTACAACTACAGCATGACCTTACTGCTCTCTTGCTGTACAAGATGTTCCCCTGGGTTTTTTTAAAATCTTCTTTGCTGTAGTTTGCCCATGGTGCAACTGAGTTGCAGCAAACTGTCGCTCTGCTTCAGCTGGAGGAAAAGGAGAAATGGAAAAAGGACCTGGGCTTTTTGGTTAAAAATGAGAACATGCTGAGGGAAGGAAAGAAGGCAGCAGCCTCAAAGACACAAACTGGGCCTCAGATGAGTTATCAAGAGGTGTCACGCCTTCCCTCCACCTTGACCTCCCCTCCACAGGATCACTTTGCTCAGCGCAACACAAACATGTGCCAAAAGCCAAGCCCTGTTTATCACATAGGTTACCTTCAGGATCAGGTGAAACTCAAAGAGCTTTGGCAGCTGCTTGGTTCACACTCATTAACTTCTTCTCTCTGGCACTTACAAACCTCAGACTTGGCAGAACAAGGGGTAACTGGACCTCGGATTTTACCCAGAAGTGGAAACACAAGAGGTGAACTATTTCACAACTCTGTTTAAACAAGTTCCTTGTTTAGTTTGCCTGTCTAGCCCACAAGTATAATAATTATACAACCTATGCTCAAAATGAGGCTGCACGTGACCTAATATTACAATAATCTTTAAAAGAGGAATCATCAACATCTCCAATATCCATCCATCCATCCATCCATCTATTACTGCTATTTTTAATTCTTGATTTCCTTCAGATAGGCCTTGGCATAAGGATACTTAATTCTCTGTACAATTATATACATAGCATCAGGAAACATTGCGAGACAGCATTCCAGAGCTGGCTAACATGTTCTGATATGCAAAAACACCACCAAGTAAGATTAAGCTTTCCTACACTCCAGATTCTTTCCAACCTGTTCCCACAGCTATTGGATAAAATGTCTCAAAGTCTAAATGGAGAAGCACTTGAATCATAATAACCATTATCTGACAGACCTAGAAATCATCTTGTACCAGGAGAGACCGAAATTTCCAACTGACAGACAAAAATAGCTACTGCTTGGATGAAAACTTGGGAGAAAAAGTGCTAAAGCCAACCTCACCCAAACCACTCAATTTTTATTACTTTTCACTGGGAACGGTGAAAAGCATTTTACCCTGGATTATGCAGCTCAGTGTGGGCCTCTATAAAAGACTCCATTGCAAAATTGCTGTATGACTGAGTGAAACAATGGTTTCTTTATTAAAATACTTAAAAGACTCCTGAGGGAAATGCGGAGGGCTGAAATGCCCTCAGTGAAAGGTTCATTGCCATGCTATGCACTTCTGCTGTGTAATGTTTTACAAGCTGGACTGCTCTGTGAATGGGGAGAGTTAGTTCTCGGCTGGCAGAGGCAGTTTGCATAATACCAGACAAGTTAATCGGTAACAAGCAATGCAGGAGACCTTTGTTCCAAGTGTGACACACACAAATTCCACACTAAGCACACTGACGCTTCTGAGAGTTACTCATTGACATGCTTTATTAAACTGCTTGGACTATACCTCAGTGCACCAAGAAAGACTGATTTAACAGAGCTACATCCTTCCCTCCAGAGTTTAACATCCTTCTGATGCTTTCCATTCTAAGCTGCTGCATTTAAGCTCATCACTGGTACAGAAGCATTTCCAGGGTGGATGATAGCCAGCACTTCACAGCACACCCACATGTCCAGACAATGGCAGTGAGCAGCCAAGGAGGCAGCACACGGGAAAGGGCAAGCTGGCAGCCAGCAGAGTGCTTCTCTCTCATAACCACAGGAAGTGGTTATGGAAGCATGTGCTGTGTTCCCCTCTCCAAAGCCAGTGCTCCCCTGTCCACTCTGAACAGCTTGCTAAAATATCACCCTGCCCTCAGCCTCCCTGAATAAATGGAAAGGGAAAAGAGAAGTAAGACATGCTTCTCGTGGCACGGTTTGGAATGCCAGACCAAGGACAGCTGGCCTCTAGCAGGTGGAATACACACTGCACCAAAATCTTAGGAGCAGCACAGCTCTTAACACTTGGCAGAGCACTCCATTTATACCAAGTCTGGAGAAAAATATCACGGTTTCCATGTCCACAGCACCAGTCTGGACAAAACACTTCTGCTGAACTGAACTGGTCTGGTCACTGCTGACTGTACAGTATCACCTCTCATCTCCCCAGGGCTGGACTCAGGCAGCTGAACTTCCAGTGGCAGAGCTATGTGAGCCTCTGTCCAGCAGATCACCATAGCTGATCTGTCCCTAGGTGATATTTCTTGTTTGCTTTAATGCCCTAGGAGCAGTAAGCCAGTCTCACTGGTGCAAGGCTGAGCAAAGGAACAAAGAGCCTCCAGCTGTTTGTTGCACAGTCTGCCAGTCCCCAGCCCTACACTTGAACACCACGGCACAGCTGAAATTCAAAGAAGTGATAGGGAAAAATCCAACCATCACGACAGCTCTCTCAGAAGACAGATGAAACCCACTCTTCTTTGATAAGAGCAAAGTCATCCCCCTTTGACAGGTTATTTTCATGTCTGTGAGTGCCACAAATAGCTCTGAGGCAAGGGAGAAGGCCAGCAAACGATACTGGAGGAGGTCCTCGCTCCTGCCTGTCTGGAAAGCTGCCCATGCCACTGCAAACTGACACGTCTCTCCCGGTGCGATGCCCAAGCAGGAGCCTGACGCAGGCGGCAGCCATGCGGTGCACACGCAGCGCCAGCGCCGAGAGCGCCCGTGGGGACACGGAATGGGAAGGCAGTGGCACATGCCCCACTCCCACGGGAAGCGGCTGCAGACAGCACCCCCTCTGCAGCTCCGCTCGTAGCCCAGCAGGCACACAAAGGCGAGCACGAACCGCAGCAATTGTCACGACATTGTCCAAGGATTAGTCACCTAATAACAGCGTCGCGCTCGGCAACAGGGAGATGTTTCACCCAGAACTTCAGTTTTATCCATCCCACAGCAAACCCTTTTTCATGCTTATCTCGCTGAGGGCAGCATCCTCTCCCTCTGTGTCTAAGTACACACAAACAAACCCATGTATGACTATTAAGGAGTTGGTAATTAAGCACAGAAACCCCATGAGACGGACTGATTGCCCCAACACCATGGCACAGGAACACAAAGCCAGCGTGGGTGGCTCAGCAGGCTGCATTGCAATGGAGACACCTTTCAGGTTACCCCAGATGTGTGCATTCTATCATTCCCAGAGTGTTTTTCTACACTGCAAATGTCTTTACAGAACTGCCCACACACACAAAAACCCAAAACCTTGAACTGCACAGTATGAGCAACAAGCTACAGGCAGAGTGTGCCAAATCCCAGAAATTCTGGTTTTATTATAGCTGCAGTTCTAGGCTACCATTTTTTAAATTATGTGGTTTCCTGCATAATCTGAAAGGTACTGAGCCACTTGAGACCCAGGGAACTGAGGTGTGTGTACAGCACCACCTCCTGTGGGAAGTTTTACTCACTGTAGTTTCAGTGATACAAATAAGACCTTTGTAACTCATTTTTAATTTCCCTTCACTTCTTTAAAGAGTGACACAAACTTAAGTCTGATAGCCACAATACCTTCTATCACTACTTTGATTAAGAGCTATTCCAGGAATGATCAATTTTAAGGAAACTTCTTTTGTCTAGAGAACGATGATTCATCAGATCCAATGGTTTGCAAGCTTCTATTTCAACAAGATATTTACCAGAAATGTTCCTCAGGTCAAAGACAGTGAGTTGAGAAACAGAATTATCTTTCACCACATGTAGATGACACATCTCTAGTCTGCTGAACAGAGCAGTCCCTTGGCATATTAAATACACATTTTCCAGCCCTGGCTCTACCTGACTCAGAAGGAACATGAAAACAGGTGACTACTGCAATTGTTTTCTCCAAATAGTGTCTGCTTTCTACAGAACAGTACCTGCTTTGGATGTGGAAAACAAATGCAACCGTCTGCTCTGAATGAATGTCCTACACAACATCAGCTGCTGGTTGAACCTTCAATCATGAAACTGCATCATCTCACAAATACTCCATTGCTATCAGTCTCCCTTCTCTACTCTTCCTCCTTTCTTTCCTCTTCTCATTAAAATGGCAAACTGATGACAGGGCTGAGAAAACAGACTGTTCTGAGCTATTTGTGTCTATCCATTGTCACTTGTAAAAATACATTTTGTACTGATAAGAGGACACACAAGTCTATGAAGGGAATAAATAAGTGCCTGACCCAGTAAGTCAAATAGCTCATCTAAGGGATTTCAGGACAATATTCCTATCCCTGTATCACTAAACTAGGAATAAAAAAGAACACTTCCAGCTCTACAAATGAAAACACACTGATCTTTTCTACTGTGACCAGTCGCATTTAAGGTTCAACTGCATCTTCCCTCCTTTCTTGAGCCAAACTGAGTTATTCATTAATTCTGATATTCTTTAGTCACTGCCTAAAATGTAAAGTAGTTTGTAGAACAAAGACAGCAGTTAAGAGTCATACTGGTGGGAGCAAGTGCTCGTATTTGCTTTTGGGGTTGGTTTGTTTGTTTGAGTGGGTTTTAAGATTAAAAGGGAACTTTCCTTTTTTCAGATCCACAGAGAAGAGGTCTAAGAGAAAAACACTGAAAAACTGCTGTACTACATTATTTAAGTATAGTGTTTTAAACTAGGTGCACAAGCTGACTCGTATTCAGTTAATTAGTCCTTGTTGGGCTCAAGACAGTGTTGTTCTGTCTTCTTTCACCAAGTACTCCTTGGTCATGATTTTTGGGAGAAAGGCCACAACCGTGCCCTTCCTAGCGACAGTCAATTAAGTACAAAACACCAAACCCACCTAGAGTCTGGCTATTAACTTCAGGAAGCATTTTATCTGATCCTCAAATTATTCCTCATCTCCTCTACGAAGTCACCATTTGGGGACAATGAGACAGCAGCTGCCGTTGCAAATTCTTCAAATTTCAGCTAGATCTGAAACTGGGTGATGAAAACTGCAGAGAAGGGTAGAGAATTCTTAAGACAAACCATGTCTGGCACTAAAGATAGCAGAGTTCTCAGGAAGGCACTGGTGTGTTCCCTTCTACATGGGAACATGCTTCTGTTGTGATTCCATAAACACTATGTATTTAAGGCCCATCATAGAATACTTGCTCAACCAGTGATCTCCCCTTTCCATCTCCATTTGGTTCTGGAAGTTCAAAAGTCACAAAACCAATTAACACACAAACCTGTTCAGCTTTCTATACACAGTATCAACAGCAGCAGTTCCTCCACGTTGCCCTCAGGATCCCTTGGGCACTGCAGGCCCTGCCACACACCCAGTGTGCACACAGGACATGCAGCCACAGCAGGAGTCAGGACTGTGGCAGGGACACCTAGTAAGCTGCATTAGCATTAACAGTGTAAATACTCCACACACCAACCAACAGGTACAGCCAAGGCTTCCTTTGTACAAACCCACTGTGCTCAAGTCAAAATATTCACTGCTTCATTTACTCACCAAACAACCCTGAGCGATGTCCCTTACAACTGCTGGCTTAACCTGGGCTGCTAAGAATAAACTACAGATTGATGAACAGCCATATTCTGCACACAATTACATCTATGGGGAAAAAAACTTAGATCCCTTTCCTAAAAAATACAACAATAAATGACTGTTAAAATGATCAGACAGCGCCAGGAACTGCAAACTGTGTAGTCAGGTAATACCAGATCAACAGCTTTGGTTATGACCGAGCTGCGGGATTCAAAGGACAAACACACCTAAGGGAGACCCTTAAGAAAGAATGCCAGCCTCAGTTTTTGTTTCGGAGAAGCAATTCTTGCCTTACTTATAGAAGCTCTAAACTCAGTTTAAGCAACCAGCAAAATCTGCTTTGCACCAGTGTAGAGGCAACAGACTGGAAAATTCTGATGGAGTACTAAAATGTTGAGTGTTGGCCTGTTTAATTTTTCCCTTACAGGCTATGCCTTTCGCTCTGCTGCCATGGCTGAGGCTTCAAGCATGTGGTAAAAAATACCTGTTTGCTTGTATAAACCCTAAGGGAACAAACTAAAAGTTGTCAATTTTTAATGACATCTTGAAAACGCTCAAAAAAGGCTGCAACTTTGTTTATACTGGTTGCCATTCTCAGTGATGAATTTCACTAGTCTGTGACTTAAACTAGATGGGATTTCCTAGCAAAAGCACTTTAACCCACAGGTTATTTCATGGAGGAAGATGGTAATGAAGTTAGCTCTTCCTCACTCCCCCATGGAACCACCATTTTGGCAATGTAAAATTATCTAAGTTGGACAACACGTGCTGCTCCATGACTCTGCTATACCTGACAGCAAAGCACTCACAAATACATTGAAAACAATAAGCTGTGCATGCACTGGAAAAGCATCTCCACTGACACAGAGATCCATCCAAGATTACACACCACTTCAACCCACTGCTATGGACTTCAGAATTTGAGGCACAGAATTAAGTGAATGAGCTTGTTCTGGTTTTCATAGTAAGTACTTCTGTCTTTATAAATTTCCTTAATTTAACATTTTCTCATTTTATTGGACTTAATTGAAGGCATAGAAAGCCAAAATCAGATAATAAGTAGTAAGTTAATATAAAGCACAGGAAATATCAACTGATGTGCATAAGTATAACTGTCTACAGAAAACCTGGGCCCTATCTGGAGGATTTCAATCCCTAGTGCCTGTAATATTCCAAGCTCAGTGTAGAGACAATCTACATCAGGAGCCAGGGCGGTCATCCAAGAAAGGGCTTTGAAAGGCCCCTACAGAAGCACTGTTAGGTGCTGATATCCAGACCCAAGGACACATTCAGATGAAGACAAGACTTGAGTTTCATTATATTGAATACTTCATTGTACTATAATCACTCAAGAAAACGTGCATGGATTAATGTTTTTACAGTATCAGAATTAACTGAGTCAAACACCCTTAATAAAATCTTTTTGTGTCTAGTCTAGTCCACAACACAGCTACTCCACACAGAAAAGACTTACTGGCTTAAAAGGTTGTCAAGAGAAGCATTTCACTTTACAGCTTCCTGTGATACATGAGAACATGTTTGTCTAGCAAGCCTTACCTCTAGAAGTCCATCTTCAGGCAGGTCTGTGCAGTGAACAGCATTCTGAACCTTGTCCTTCCCAAAGACAGCACGCAGAGTTCCAGGTCGGAGGTGACGGGCTAATGCCTGTTGAGCACAAGCAAACCAGAAGACCTTTGTGAACCACACTGTTCGTTTGTATCAGGGATGCAAGTGAATCTTCTAAAGAAAAATATTATTATGCTATTAAAATACGTGTAGTATATTAAAATGTGCATAGTACACTATAAAAGAACACATAGATTGAAAGCAGCCATCAGGAGAAGGACTTGGGGGTGTTGGTGGACAAGAAGGTTGACAGACCCAGCAACATGCCAGTTGTATCCTGAGCTGCATCAAAAGGAGCACGGCCAGCAGGGCAAGGGAGGGAATTCTCCTCCCCTGCTCCACTCTGGTGAGACCCCGCCTGGAGCGCTGCATCCAGCTCTGGGGTCCCCAACATAGGAAGAATGTGGACCTGTTGGAGCGAGTCCAGAGGAGGGCCATGAATGAAACCCCTCTCCTGTGATGACAGGCTGAGAGAGCTGGGGCTGCTCAACCTGGGAAGTCTCCAGAGCAGCCTTCTGGTACCAAAAGGGGCTACAAGAGAGCTGGAGAGTGATCCTACTAGGAAAGGCAGTGATAGGGCAAGGGGAATGGCTATGAATTGAAAGAGAGCAGGTTTAGAAAAATATTAGGAAGAAGTTCTTCACTTTGAGATCAGCAAGACACTGAGACAGGTTGCCCAGAGAAGTGTGGATGCCCCATCCTCGGAGCTGTTCAAGGACAGGACAGCTGGGGCTCTGCACAACCGGTTCTAGTGGAAAGTGTCCCTGGCTATGGCAGGAGGGTTTGGAACTACTTTATCCTGAAGATCCCTTCCAACACAAACCATTCTATGATTCCATAAAAAGAGAGATTCCAACCTGTACTACACACATAGACAACTGCTAAAAAACCTATGAATACCTGCTATGAATACCTGCTTGAAACTGGGTCAATCAAGCCATATTGGGCGGCATACAGGACCCTTCATGTTGCAGATACTCCTTACTGGTACTTGTATTAACACAGTTAGCTCATGTTAATACCTTCGCAGCTCTCAAGCATAGGATGTGCTAACCGTGAGCAGGCACAAATGTGCTGCCTTGCAGATTGCTTCCCTTAACACAGAGCTACTTGCTTCAGAACCTGACATTTGTGAAGTCCAGCTGCTGAACAACCTCTCAGTCTTCTCCTCTGACACTATGACTAGTGCCAACACTTGATCCCCTTTAAGGATCAGTCCAGACTCTGTATCTTTCTTTGTTCTTTGAAATTAACATTTCAATACTCTTCTTCATCTACAATGCCAAATACCTCTTAGGTGTCTGAGAGGCCTTTTTACTACAGGAGATATTCAGGTCCTGAGATAACATTCCTCCCCCACATCCTTACTGTGGTATTTCTCTTCATGTCCCAGAGGACTGCCTTCATTGTCTCTCCCCTCCATCATACCCTCTTTCAAGCCACAATGAAGTCCTGCTGTACTTCTCTGCACCATCACCTTGCACTGTTGTCTTTTAACCCCCTTCCTATGCCACGTATGCACTTGGCCGCTCTTCTCAACACCCTGGAGGCTCTTCTCCAAGATCTGTCTCATGCATAGTGAAATTAACCCAGTTTTCCCTCCTTAAAACCCTTTGGATGTTCTTCCATGAGTGCCTGTGAGGGGACAGGTGGATGACAAGCTCACACTACAGCTACTGAACAAAGAGATGAACTCTTTGTTTGCCAACAAAGCCTTCAGCTCCTTCCTTGAATAGACACTGGGTACATTAGGGTGCAATCACTTTGGAAGTGGCCAGTGCAGTTTCACTGTGCCACTCCCGGGTGTTTGTTTCAGTGTCACAGCTGGAGGTTACAATTCCCACAACTGAGTCATCAGACTGGATTGTCCAAGCATTTCTTAACTTTCAGTGTCAAATGGGTTCGAACTGACTTCATCAGTAGCTCTTAGCTGACCTGGAAAACCTTGCACAGGTACAAATGAGAACCAGTCCATGATGCACAGTCTCCTCTGGGATGGCAGGGAACGTTTTGAGCTAGTGCCAAAAGACCTCACAAGAGCATTATTGACAGCACCATGACAGCACCACCCTTTGTCCACTTTCCAGCTTCACCCATTGTTTACATCTCATCCTCAAGCTAAGACAATTGGATTTTAAGGGCAAGAGCTTCTTATAGCTCAGCAAGTCCTAGATATTTTCCTGTCATAACAATTAAGGATTATTATGATCTGTTACCCACCCGGAAGACAATTAAATTGCTTTAATGCTTGGAGTGTGTATAACCCAAAACATGATATGAGGAGGAGTTTCAGTTCCTCATTGTTACTGTGTGTACATCACAGGTTATACAAGATTTTTTGATATGAATGTCAAGGACATTTGAATAAGACACACTCCACATCAAACGAATTTTGCTTCAGAGGAAAGTTCAAGAGTTTCACTTAAAAAAAAAAAGCCCTAAGGAGAAAAAAAACCCCTCTTGTACATGGTCCTCATTAAAGGCTTGAGATAAGGAAGTCTGCTGGAGAAACAAAAGTCACATGCCAGTTAACTACAACTATGTGACACTTTAATCAAGCCTTCCTTCAAGCAACTGTTGATTGCAGTAATAGCTGGCTGTCAGGAAGCCGGCAATAGCACTGGAGCCTTCAATCATTTTAATGAAAGTTTGGGAGTTCTAGAAAAAATGATCACGGCTATGAAACCTTTGAGAACAATTTAGAAACAGCTCAAGTCTAGAAAGCGAAAGTGTAGTATTTTATATTCTGTTTACTTTCTATCCCTCAAAAACTCTTTTGCTCAAACTGTTCTGTCCTCCAACAGGTCCAGGAATGTTGCTTCTTATGAAAATTCCACAAGATTTTCCTTGACTCGTCTTCATCAAACCCACTTCTATTTTTTTTTTCTTCTCTTCTCTCTGTTTTTTAAGAGCAGCTATGGTCTCCTGACTTGCCATTCATCCTAAGCCATCATTTCTACTTCACAGCTTCATGACAAAAGACCTTTTTTCTTCCTGTGGACTCCCTCACTCTCACTAACGTGGGCAAAAGCTCCTGCTTCTGTGCAATCTCCTGTTTCTTCCTTCCATTTTGCAACACAGGTTGCTACACCTTCTAGTGCCCTCCTGGAACTCTTGCACAAATAAAGATGCATTCAGTCCTGCCCAGGATTGCATTGGATCAGAAATGCTCAAAGGTAGGTCCTTCAGCACTTCACATTGTTAGCACCTGATTAATAAGAATCTAAATAAGCCTTTCTGGCCATAAGTTAACAAACAGGATGAAACAGTCTCTGCTTGCATTTATATAGCCAAAACCAGTACAATAAGTGTCAATTCCAAAGTTTTACTATTCCACTGCTTTCTTACTACACCACTGAGGAATCATGAAGAAACAAGGCCTCTGTAAATGATGGAGAGACAAAGAGCTGTACAGCTTATACACTGTGTCCTTGTGTATGTATAGCTGGAAATCTTGGGAATGTTTCAGGGAAGATGAGAGTTCGTTATGGAACTTACTGCTCATACAAGTATTAATACACACTCTTCTGGTCCATGACAGGAAGCTTACCAATCATTTTGTTTACTGAGCCTCATCTGTCACAACAGGGAAATACAAACAGTGGGCTTTGGGTTGCTTTCCCCATGCCCCAACATCCCCATTTAACCCTTTTTCCTAAGCTTTTGGCTGAATCTAGTTTCTGGAGTGTGTATTTTGTGCAATAGTTTTCAGAAATTTTTTGAAAGCAGCTGAGAGTGGGATGGTGGAGGATGTAAGAACAGCTGCAGCTCTACCACATGCATGGGAAGAGACTGATGTGTGTGTGCTGGAGCTTTGTGTGCACGTGTAAACGGAGATGAAACACAACTGGCACCTCACACAAGAAGACCCTGTCTAGGGCAAAACAAACCAGGGCTGCTGTACCAAAAGGCTTCATCCTCTTTGGTCTTATTCAGCAGGTTGTTTGATCACCCCTTACAGCTGGGCTTTGATCTACAGATAGCCCTTTGAAGATCCTTATCTCATGCGAGATACAGACACATACATTTCGTGTTTCTCTTTATCATGTAACTATGTCCAATGCAATACTGCCTGCATGAAGTACTTAGCACATTTCTAAAATTTTTCTATTTCTACACAAGCGAAAGGAAACAAAAATGTCACCAATGCCAGCAATATGTCAAAATCAAACTGAAAAAGTCATAAACACATTCATATGCAAAGCTCATTAACTACTTTTCCTCCCAAAGCCTGGGTATTTTTTCATGGACTGGTTGGAATTTATATAGAATAGTAACATGTATTCCAGCCAAAACTGCAGATTTCAAGAAAATTTAGCCAAAACTACAAATTCCAAGAAAATGTCGCCAGCTTTTTTAAAGCACTGTCCTTAATATTTAATTTGGTATCTATAAAGGCCATTGAATGTATCAAAACTACACAAAGGAACCTTTACAGCCTAAAATTCTGTTCTTCTTAAACATGAACTAGAATGAAGGAACCTTGAAAATTTACCAGCCCTCTTGAATGAAGCAGAATAAAAAAAGAGTTTGATCAAAGCCTCTCTAGCCACAGTGTGCTCACCAGGCAGGTTCCTTCTTTTAGTTTTGTTTCAGGTAGCAGCATTCAAAGGATCTCTTGGGCTGCAACAGACTGCACATATCCCTCTACACTCACAGTAAAACAGTTTTCCTATTCTAGCTGAGCCCTGGCTGTGTGCCTGCTTCCTTGCTCTTCTTGGCATTCCTCATTCATCACTTTCTGAAGGCTTTGTGTTGACTTGGTGTCACCACCTCTGCCTTCCCCACCCTGCACTCATGAAGCTTTTTCCTTCTGCAGTTTTCCATGCTCTGCTGCTGCCAGGAATGAGATGGTCCCTCTCTCCCCTTGAAGGTGCCACCTAATCCAGAAGGCAGAGCCAGCCTCAGGCAAACAAGAGAGTGCCTTTCTCCTTCTAAGGACCAGCTACACCCTTGTGAAGAGAACAGAACACACATTAACTGTGAACAAATAAAATAAGGTGAATTCTACCACTCACCTTGGAATCTGTCTGGCTGACCTTTATGCATTGGAAAGTCTACTGCCTTGTCCAAGCAAGGCACCTGAGCTTCCTCTGTAGTGCATAAAAATGATCTAAAACACTTGCAGCACAGCAATTAGGATTTAGAAGCTAAAGAAGGATAAGTGCATCTCTCTCTTCACATCATCGTAGCTCTTCAGGTTGAGTTTTATTTTCTGGGCGTTTTAGCACCATCAAACACTGAGGTTGCAGTAGGGAGCTGGACAAAATACTCATTCCCACAAGCCATCAGCAAGAGGTAACATGATAAAAGCAGTACAGTCTTTGTCATACAAAACAGGATACTAGACAAGCACCTTCTGCAATGCCGATCAAAGATACAAACACTTTAACACTGCTGTTACTATGAGAACAACCTCAGATCAGTCCAAGAGATTCTTCACAAAAGTTCTCATCCACAGACAAAGTGTCAAAGTGCAATCTGTGATCACAGGTGACCTTGTGCATCATACCAAAAGGCCCAGCTTGCCTTAGCTTGCTTCATGTGTCCTCTTTGCAGCTCCAACTCCCTCCAAGCTCTGGCCAATCCTTTGTGACGTGTGTGCTTCCTGATTTGTTACCTCAGCTCTGCCCTGGTTTATGTTGCTCAGTTCCATGCTGCCTGGAAATCAACATGAGCTGCTGCAGTACACAACAATTTTCTACTCCTGCAGCAATTCAAGGTCCAGTTCATCATTACTAAATGCTGTACTAACTTTTCTGTCTCTATTACAGAGAAATATTACGTAAGGTGGTGGTGCTGTTGCCAGTGTAAAAACTTTAACTGGAGAAGGGTTTTGCTTTGAAACATGGAGTCTGCCTGTAGAAAGGTACTTCATAAAGCTTCTAAATACAAAACCAGGTCAGTTAAAGAGCATGCAACAGGCTTCCTTCAGCTTACATTTCACAAATCAATCCAGAACAGAAGTCACTTGCTGACAGTGATATGTTTTCTCTTTGTGCTCCGCATGAGCTGCAGCCATGTCATGCACAAATACAGAGTCAGTATCAAAGGCCCTACACAGACTTCAAGGGAGTCAGTGTTACCTGAAAGTGCTTTTGTACTTGCCACATATCACAAAAATAATAATCAGGCCAAAACAACCTCCTTTAAACACACACACTAAACTTGCCATACTTTTATCACAAGACAAACTCAAGAACCTGGAAAAGTTGCATTCAAAGTCTTTATAATATTTAGCCTGTCTCTCCCGTAGCACTGGGCACTTCACCTAGACTTCCAGGCTGTCTTCTCCTGGCTCATGGCAGAACAGATCTCTTACTGTCCTTTCTGACAAGGTTCTCATACTTTTAACTGAGCCAAGTCCACGTGCACATAGTTCTGTATGTGAAAGAGCATAGCTGTAAAGGTTTGTTCAGCAAATGAATCGATCTGATCCAGGCAACAGCCGTCAAATTTTCAATTGCAAGGCCTACAAAAAGTGCATCTGAGGCAAAACTCCTCCCAAAATCAAACAGTTTTGTAACAGTAGCAGCAACTTCTCAAACCATAGTTTATCTTATGTAAGCTTACTCTTGTCTGAGTAAAAAAAAAAAAAGAAATCTGTCTACTTTTCTGTTTATTTTAAAGTCACCCAACCTCTGAGGTACCTGTCTGAAGCCCTGTATCTTTGGGAGTTTTGCTAACGGGCCTAAAATTATATTCCATTCTCCAGTGCTGGCAGTTTTCCGGAAGCTCACAAGTCTGCACAAGTTGTTACACTGTCTCCTCCTCACCCTCCGTCCCCTCAGGCACTTTGACTCTCTCCAATTCACTCCCACAGCTTCCCTACCACCGCTCCTCGCTGGCAGCCCGAGGGATCTGCAGCAGCTCCCTGCGGGTTCTCTGCTGTGGCGCATTTGCCAGCCTGAGACAGTATTCTCACTGGGCTTGGTGCTTCTGCTTGAGGTTTAGGTGATTCTAATGATAAGTGCCCTGCTCAGAAAGTCTGTGTGCCTGAATGCCATTGCCAGTGTGCTGAACTTGGGCAGAGTAACCATGCCTGAGTTAAGTGTAAACTAGAGTGGATGGGGAAACCTTGAAGATAATTGAGATACAAGCTGGTCACAAAATAGGAATAAAGATAAAATATCCAGCTTGTCCCATTATTTGTCCCATTATCTGGGTGCCATAAGGGATATTTATGTTACTTGACAAGCTGCAAAAAGCAAGCATTTAGCAACTGAAAAGCAACTAACCCCATAAGACATCAAAACACACAGTGCAACTGTAAATTTCATTATTAGATGCTTTAAGTTTTAAAGGTGTGATGGTCCTACTGATGTTTTTCCAATGCCTTCCAAGGCATCCAGAATATATTATCCATTTATTAATTCACCTGTGAAACAAAGACAAAAATATACCAGGCTACAAAAAATATTTTGGGATTTTGTCAATTGAGATTAGCAAAATAAGCTGAGAGTCTCCAGTAAAAGTCACTATGAAGTTGTAAGACATTATTTTTCATCTGCAGATATTTTGGCTGATTTTTCCCCAGCAAGAACAAGAATAATTACAAATTATCTTTTCCTCTGAATTTTTTTGAGATTAAATTCTACATTTGTGAAGCAGTCTGGGTATCAGAGCTTTACACTTTGCAAAGCAGAAAAAAGCTTTGAAATTCTACTGAGATTTCCCAAGCTGAACCAATTTTGGACCACCCACTTCAACAGAAGACGGAGAGGGACTGAAAGATCAAATTCACACGTCTGCTGCAAACCCCAGAGATCCCTCTCATTTGACTCTCAGCATGAGAGAAACCTTGCCCTTCCATTCTGTGCCCTAAAGCCTCTCCAGTGCAACTCTGGAGGGAGCAGTGCTGCCATCTTCCCACACAGTTGTGAGCAGCCCTGTTCTTATGGAAGGAATCACTAATTATTTGTGTTACAGCTACTTTTTAAAAGCCCCTGCTCTGCTCAGGAATAGCTGTATTAGCCCACGTGCCTATACATACTAACAGATGGTTCCTGGCCTGGAAAACTTATAGGAAGACACACAAAGAACAGAAAATAGCAGAATGGACCCTATTTTTTGGAGTGGGAAACCAAGGCAGTGAGACAGTAATTTTCCAGGGGCACAAAAGAAATACACATTTCACAAGAATCTCAAGTTCAATGTCTAACTTTCAGCTCAGATCTTTAAAATCTCAGTTTCTCAACTATTCTCTCTCCTTGATGCAATGCTTTTTTAATTCCTGGATAGGACTCTGACAATAAGCCACAGTCTGCAGAACTCAGACCATACCAGGTCACCTATGGGAACTTGAGAGCTGCCATGGAGTATGAAGAACTGCTGCTCACGCATCTTCCACTCTGACCATTTTCTAACCCCTTGATGTGGGAAGTCAATGGAAGCAGAGAAAGGAAAAACTTCTTATTAGGAGTATTCAAGGGAAGTTCCATGTGCACATCAGATCAGTCTATCATACTGTAAGTGAAAGAAGCTGATAAAAATTCAGCTCAGGTAGCCCTGCAGCAGAACAGAGAATGTCAGCCGGAATCAAACAGATCAGCAAGAAGCACCCCAAAATTTTCAGCAAGTTCTCAGAAATTGAATTAATCATTTTATATCCAGCTTCTAAAATGATTTGTTTAGTTAACAATATCCCCAGGCAATGAGACCAGTGATACATACTGAAAACTATTGCTGCAGTTTTTCTTACCACTATGCTATGGCTGTCAGCAGTTGATGAGAGGAGGAAGAATAATAACAATAACAATGATACCCATCATCATTATAAATGTGAAACCAGACCACTTCATTTTGTTACAGAAGGGAAGGCTTAGGCCACAGCATTTGTCTTCATCCACATTGAAGCCTTCATTATTGTAGTTCAAGCAGAAAATAACTGCAGATACAGAATTACCGAATGGAAGTCTTGGAAAGGAACCACAAGGATTGTCAATCCAACTCCTGACCCAGCACAGGACACTCCAAGAAGTCACACCATGTTCCAAGGCCATTGCCCAAACGCTTCTTGAGCTCTGTCAGGCTTCATGCTGTGACCACTTCCCAGGGGAGCCTGTTCCAATGTCCAGCTACCCCCTGTGTGAAGAACCTTTTCGTAATACTCAACCTAAACCTCCCCTGACACAACTTCAGGCGGTTCACCCAGAGAAGAGATCAGGGCCTGCCCCTCCTCTTCCCCTCTTGAGGAAGCTGTAAGTGCAGTGAGGTCTGTCCTCAGTCTCCTCTTCTGCAGGCTGAACAGACCCAGTGACCTCACCCCCTCCCCATACAGCTTCCCCTCTCAAGGCCCTTCTCCATCTTGTACTGTGGTACCCCAACCTGCCCCCAGCCCTCGAGGTGAGGCTGTCCCAGCTCAGAGCAGAGCAGACCAATCCCCTTCCCTGCCTGGCTGTGATGCTGTTCCTGATGCCCCCCAGGACAGGGTTGGCCCTCCTGGCTCCAGGGCACTGCTGGCTCAGATTCAACTTTCCATTGACCAGGACCCCCAGGTCCCTTTCCATGGCACTGCTCTCCAACATCTCATTCCCCAGTGTGTCTGTACATTCCCGGTTGCTCCATTCCGGGTGCAGAATCCAGCACTTTCCCTTGCTGAACTTCACACATTTGGTGATTGCCCAGCCTTTGCATTCATCAAAGTCTCTTTGTGGGGTCTCTACCTTTGAGGGAGTTGACAGCTCCTCCCAGTCCTCTGCAGCCTTGCTCAGTATCCCTTCCAGCCCTGCCTCCAAGTCATTTATGAAGATGTTGAAGAGCAGAGGGCCAAGGACGAGGCCCTGCAGAACCCCACAACTCACCAGGTCACCAGTCTGATGTCACTTACTGTAACCCTTTGTGCCCAATCTATGAGCCAGCTGCTCACCCATCCCATGATGTGTTAATCCAGCTGTATGCTGGACACCTTGTCCAGAAGGATCCTGTGAGAGATTGTATTGAAAACTTTACCAAAATCCAAAAAGACTACATCAACTGGCTTTCCTTGAATAACGGGGTGGGTCACCTTGTAATAAAAGAAAATCAGATTTAATAAGCAGGACTTTCTTCTCAGAAAGTCGTTCTGGCTGTGACCAATGACTGCATTGTCTTTCAGGTGTTTTTCTATACTTCCCAGGAAAATCTTCTCCATAACTCAAATTTCTCTCATATAACAATTCATCACCAAGAGTACCTAAGATACACTGTGATCTGCAGCTCCTTTCTTGTTGGCTGTTACTAGCTCTACTACCAATGTATTGACCAAGCAGAGCCAGAATAAGAAGTTCTCTGGCATAAGGAAAAGAGAAAAGTAAGTCATGCACCTCTAGGAATTGACTAATCATTCATAATCTGCTGACTGAAAAACATGAAAACTTCTGGGACAGTCACAGCCAATTTCAGGATACTCACAATCACAACATCATCATGGTTGTGTGGACACGTTAACTGTTATATTGCCCTTTTTCTACATGGTTACAACTTTCTCTACTGCACAATTTCATCAAGCAGCTTTGTGTGTTGACTCTTGCTATCTGCCATTTACAGAGCTCTAGAAAAGCACCTGCAGCCTGTTCTACCACGTTCTACCTTGATTTTCTTAAAAATTCTGTCTTTATTATTTTGTTAATTTTTTAAAAATGAAATATCACTCATACTACCTTATAACTTGAAGTATTTGCAACAGCACAACAAGTCCAATATGCTCCAACCAGAGGCTGGGACGAATTCTAGTGAAGGACAAGGCTATCTACAGTCGACAAAAACCCAAGTCAGGCATATAAGCAAACACTCTTAATCTATCCAAATCAAAGATTCTACAAACACACAAGGTCACCGTGACCAGAATGCTAAGAAACTAAAGGAGAAAACAGTTGTTTAGTGCAGTAATAGTATAATTTCTTTCCCAGGCAGAGTGACCTCAGAACTTGCCTTATCTTTTGGAAACACTGCTCCCTTTTTGCAAGGAAGAACTGAAGCTATAGGTTGTTTGGGTTTTTTTTCCTGAATGTTTCTTTTCTAGTATTTTATATATTCAAAAACATTGCTGTCCAAGGTAAAAGAGTGATTCACTGTCTGCTGTAACCAAACAGAACACAAGGCAAACAAAGAAAACAACCATATAGACTGAAATTAACCCAGAACCAACATGTTCTCAAAAAGGCTCTTACCTTGCCTTTATAGAGTGAATATATTAATGAATCTATTCTCAGAATCAGCAGCAGCTACAGCAGAACCATAACAAGAACAGTCCAAAGGAATAAGAAGGGAGAAAAAATATTTAAAAAATTAAAAGAAAGAGAACCACCACGGAAGACAGACATCCTCTGACTGCAGGAGGACACTACAACCTAAAAGTTCTGATGATCAGCTATTTCTATTGCTGACAAAGACTGTTTTCATGAGTGGGGTATATTCTAGTTTTTAAACAGAATTAAAATCCTCCCACAGGGCAGGTCAATCACACTGTAATCCAGTGTAGCTGTGAGAAAGAAGCCCTGGAGAGAACCCTGCAGACTACTTTGATCAACCTAGCAGTGCAAAATTACATTGTGTATTTGTCTATAGTAGGCTGGTGTCAGCTACTACATTAGAAGCCTGCCTCTTTTTCTACTGTAGTGGGAACCAAAACTTCTCCCTTTAATCCATCTAAGATACTTAAGCAGACATACAACAAAGATATGGTATTTTGAAATTTTTTGATTTTGTATTATTTAGATACAAACCAAGCAAATGCCAAAAGAAAGAAGGTAAGCACTTCTAAAACTTTGTGTGGTCACTTTTAAAATGAAATATGAGCCATCAGTATGAGATACTAAATCTGTAACACCACCCTGAAGCATGGCATTTATTCCAAGCTTGGAGAGAACATTATAGGAAGATCCAATGCAAACAGGATGTGGAAGCATTCATTGTGCAGAATAAGACCTGCAGATGGACAGTTATTACCAAAACTCTGAGCAGTCAGAAAAACCCCACCTTCTCAAGGCTGAATAGACAAATTTATGTAACTCACAGCATTTTTAACAATCTTGTGTTCATCACAGTTGCTTAAAATAACCACTCCTTTATTAACACACACCTACTACTTTGGGATGTGCTCAATATGAGTGCAAAGGGAGCCTTTATGATTCCTAAGCCAGTGTTTCAGTCTCCATTCCCACCTACCTACAGATACAATTAGTCTTTGTGATTTCAGATCAGACTAAATGTCTTTGTGTGTCTGCAGAACTGAACAGTACTAAGGCCTTGACCAAAAAAAAAGAGTTTTCTTAAACAGTAAATATTCTAGATGCAGCTTAAACCCATACCAAAATGGCTAGTCCTGTGACACTTGGCAGGGAAGGGCCCAAACATCCAGCTCCAGGATATCCTGGCACATTAGCCATTCTGGAGAGTAACTAGGAGGTCCCCATGGTAGCTCAGCAAGTCAAGGAAGATCAGTAACCAGTGCTGTAAATGCTTTGTGGCACTGCTTTCCTTCAGTCTCTGGGCTCATGTTAAGCTTCACTCCTATTGCTAAAATAGAGCAAGTTATTCCAGCCTGGAACCAGGCGAGAGGTACCTTGAAAGAAACATTTCAAAGCCAGAGACAGATCGACATAAGAGAAAGACAGGAATGCAGATGGGGCCCTGAAGCTTCTGAAGTTGATGCTACTTTCCAGGAGGAGATACACAATCTTGGAGAAGATGTTAACTTCCTGCAAATGTCCACAAACCACAGTTAAAAACATGGCTTGTCATCAGGGGATACTAAAATATCATAGTGTCAGGCAACAGAGGAAACTCCAAGAAAAACCCCTACTACATAGGCTAGAGGGGCTTTGGTAATTAGTATAACTAATTATAAAAAAAGACATTGCAGCAACTGGAAACAAGATGCAAATATACTCTCAGTCCTCTCCCAGAGGGCACCAGCACCTTCTCTCCAGAAACTGAAAACAGAAGACTCTCCAGTATCATGCCTCTGTGGTGGCAATGGGCCTGGTAATAGACAATGCAGTCTAATAAAAGTTAATCTTTTATTACCTATTTTACTAAATTACTGGTATTTGGGACACTGAACTCAAGTCCAGTGACCTCACATCCAGGATGTGTTTAGGCAGCAACAGCCTAAACTAAAATTGCTAACACATTCAAGTTCAGTAGCTCTGGAGCCGCAGACAAGGAGTAGCAGATAAAAGCCTTTCATTTCCCAACTGTAACTTTGCCAACATGCCTCAATCACACCGGATTTAAAGCAGAGTTAGGTCTTGAGGGCTCTGTCAATATTTAGTCTCCTGATGGAGACTGTCAGTCACCACTTATAACAGCAAATTTCAATCTAGCCATCAAGAATCAAAGTGAACCTACAAGCTCCAGCTCCACATGACACTGAGCAGCCATCACATGACAGCAACCTTGCGGCAACAAGAAGCCACATCTAAAGCAAACCACTTGCAAGCAAAAGGCTCCTCCACTACTACTGCTCTCATTTTTGTTCTAATCTCTGCACAAAGACAGATTGCCCTGAGGCTGAAATCCCTCTTGCTATCCAAGGTCTGTCTGTCACCTCTGCAAAGAGTGACTTGGAGGAGAGAGTCTGCAAGAAGCACAGCTCTAAGCTGGTCACCTCAAAACTACAAGCAGATCATGTATCCACGGCACTACAAAGCACATACACACGAGATCAAAGCAAACAGGGCAGCAGGCATCAAGGCCTGCCTGACCTCTGCAGTACATATTCAGAAGCAAAAGAGACATCAGGAGAACTTACTGTGAACACTGGATTCATGCCTGTAAAAATTACTTCTTGGATTTTTGACTCTCAGCTGCTCCCAGGGCTACACAGAGCTTTGAGAGGAAGAACAAATAATTATCAGTTTTGTTCCTGGTGCAGCCAGTGCAGATTCCATGCATTTTAAACCAGGAAAAGCAACTCACTGCTACAGGTGTGGTGTTTGGCACCCACAGAGACACAGGCTTGTCTCTGACAAGAAACTGTAATACTGTTGGAGGTAAATTTCAAATCATACACCAACATATTGACAGTCTAAAACAGTGGTGACAACTCCTAGCTGCAGTCACACTGCAGCTGTGGGTCATTAGAGCACAGCTATCTTAGCACTTCCTTTCTTCCAGATCCCCTGCCTGTGCACAGACAGGTGACATGGAACAAGGCAGGAGAAGCCCTGAACCTACAGATACCTTGGGCTTCATGAATCAGCAGTGCCAGCTCAGAAAAAGAGGTTGCACTAGAGGGAAAATCCACCTCTGCAGACAAAAACTATCCTGTCTCCCAAATAAGAGGCCTTAGCTCTGCCTAGAATACTTTTTCATTAGACATGCAGAGGCTAATGTACAAATTAAAAACTGAAAGGACAGAATCAGATGATTGACCCTAAATAACATCTAAGCAATTCAATCATGTCTTTCCCATTGCTGGCTTAGACAGCAGGATATTGTAACTGGTATTGATTGGTCTGTTTGCTACTCTAGCTGATAACAGTCTGCATCTGAATGAAAGTTTTTATTTTTATTACATGACTCAGACTATCTGAGCAGATAATCAATTATATTAAAATCTTCTTCATTAAAGAATTAGATTAAAAAAATCTTGTTTCTCTTGGATGACATTATGCACTTCATTGTCAACACTCTTATCAGGGCTCACAAGGCTATAGGGAAAATCCACACTGAAACAGCTATAAAGGTATTACCAGAAAACAAGTACTTGGAGGCTCAAAAATAGCCTTTATATTCCTTTACATCTTCCACTGAACTGTTCTTTATATGATGCAATATGAAAATGTTGTACTGATAGTGTAGCTCTAGGAATGAACATGAACATTTCAGGCCTCACACAGACCTATTTTTCAGTGCTAGAGATTCACAGGAGGTCTATAAAAACAAAGATCTTACAGCAACAGTGCTCTTTGGCTCATACTGTTATCCCTGTTTAACTGATGTGATTAACTGAGGCAGAAAGATATTGAACTTTTTGTCCAAGGTCACACAGGGAGGTCAGGAATGGAGCTAAAGCAGACTCCAGCTCTTTCAGTTCACTGCCTTGTTTTAAACCATCTAATATCCCTTTCAGCTCTTTCATGCAAAAGTACAAAAGCCTTGATACATTGTTACTCTTAAAAGTGCAAATCCCCAGCGTAAAAAGAATGCACAATTTAAAGCAAGTGCATGAAAATCCCCTTTCAGTCCACAGGAGGCAGAAATATTGCAGCACATCCCATCACTTGAATAATATCTCACAGCAGAAGGGACTTGAGTCTCGTTTAGTGTACTGCCAATTCCAAGTAAAAGCTCTTAGGAATACCAAAAGTTATGCAGTCAGCCAGGGACATGCAGCTGATGAAGACTCCTGGAATCATGGATTATAACCAACTTTTTAATTTGCATATAAATAAAGTTTAAAAAAACACAAAACAAAACAAAAAAACCCACCCTATTTTCTACAGCATTTTTCAAGTGGTTTATGCATACTAAATAATCATCTTGACAACTCCATGACAAAATGTTACCAAGCAGTTATTTCAACACAGGGCTGCACAAAGATGTGAAAACTAAACCTTCACACTTAAGTAATAACAAAAAGCCTCTAACTGCTCCAGAGGCCAAAAATATACAAACATGATAAAGTGAAGTGAAATATCAATGGCAGCAAACTCAAGCAGTGACAGGATTCCCTGGCCACCATTCCCTTGTTCCAAGGTCTTCCTTGGAAGAGTTTACATCCTGGTCCATGTTAAAGAAAGCCAAATCAAGGCAGAATAGGTTGCTTTCTTTTTCTTCCTTACTGAACTTAAACAAAACAGCTTCCTTGATAATGCACACTGTGCTGCATTTATCCCTACCCCTCCAAGCATTTTCATTTTTTTACAATGAAGGAGATACACAATTTCATTTCTGTCAGACTTTGGTTGCAGTTAGTAACTTTTATTTCCAAGTAATAGTGTGTACCGAACGTTTGAAAAACTCGTGTTTTGTAAGAATCACATTTAATTAACTTTTTAAGTCCTCTTCCTAGCTTTCCAGAACAGCTACCTCTTTGCCATAAGTGTATCTTTTTATCTTTTTTTTCTTTTTTTCTTTCTTTTTTTTTCTTTCTTTTTTTTTCTTTCTTTTCAACTACACCAGTAGAAACAGAGTGAAATAGCACCCAACAAAAAATGTGTAATTTAACAACCTGTGTAGCAGTATTTGTTGTACATTAAAAAAAAAAAGGGCTTAAATGATTCAGACAAACCATGAAAATCAGTGGGACCTGAAGTCATTTCAGAAACCTCATTCTTATTTGTGTTTAAATAACAAAAGTTCTCAGGTGCACACAGGATGACAGCATTTCAAATATTACAGTTTTGTGTGCACAGCAGAGCCTGAGGATGCCTCCCCTCTCTGAAAAGCTGCAGTGTTGTGTGACATTCAGAGACCTTTTTAAACAGCTCTTACTAACATTGCAAAGAAACACTTCAAGATGAGCATCAGGAGGACTGCTGGCCTTTTATAGGGCTGCTGCAAATATAAGTGAACAGTACATTGCTGTTTATTGCAGTAGATGTGGGAGGAAGCTCCCACTTCCAAGGCCCACATCTTAGCCTCAGAGGCAAACCTGACAGAGAGGAAGAGGCACAGAGGGACACCAAGAGCAAGGCATACAAGGATGCCTGGGACCTGGCTGGAGACTGTCACTGCAGGACAAGAACAAGCATCACAACTGGACCACAGAAAGGCCTGAGGTGAGACCACCAATGACACAAAAGAACAAGCTGCATTCCAGGAGCTAAAGTCAAGCTTTGATTAAAGAGTTTGCCAGCTCACCAAGAGCACAGTCAGCCTGCCAGACACTCGGTAGAAAAGTGCCAGCATACAAGAAGGGTGCAAGGAGCAGCAAGATCTGCAGAAAGGCATATATCCTACTGCATGTACTGCCTACTGGGGACAAGTGTTCCACACACCAAAAATGAGCCCTCCAGTCACCCCACAGCAATTCTGGGAGTGAGCACGTTCAGCACAGCTCCTTCCAGAGGGGTCTCTATCCCACTGCCTGCTTTCCAGATCCCATAGAGCTCTTCATATGTGACTCCAGAGGCTCAAACCAGGGGTTTGTTTAGTTGTCTTCCCTACCACCACACAAGAGGCTTTAATAAAGTATTTATAATCTGGTTTATAACAAAGGGTATTTTTGGCAGAGAGCTTTACTGACCTGCAGTGCTAACAAAATATTATCCACTTATAGAAAATAGCTTAAAGTCCTATTTCATTTTAGCATTACACACTTGTTATAAATTGTTATCTTACTGAAGTCTAATCCTCAAAATAGAAGAATTTTAATTCTTTCTTCAGCCCTAAACATCCTGCAAAACCAAGAACAGACTGAAAGGGTGGTTAACATTCACACCCAGTTTAGATATCTGAAATGCCACAAAGTAATTATTACATTTGTTATGTGTTTAAGATCTAATTAATAGCACAGGTGATTGGGAAAGATTCATTATATAAGTTGAATTCCAACACCTTTACTCACTTCAAATAGCACTTTGCCTTGAAAGCAATGACAGTGATTTCAATGGCAGACAGGGTACTTTTTAACAGGAGCCAACGTGACCCAAATGGATCCATTTTTGTTGTGAATTTGGTCTTCTCCTGTGTTTATGAACAGACTGCACACACATCAGGATCTGGCATATGTAAACAGACAAGTTATACAGAGATCCAGATCTCCTAATGACAATGCACTATTTGCATGACACTTAGATGTTCCTGAACCACTAAAGTATCAAGTTGAAATTATCTTCATGGTCTGCATATAACCTCTTACAGTAATGAAACTGCTGTTATGGTTGCTGCTACTCCTATTTTAGACAAATATATTCTAACCACAAAAAGCAGGTGTGATTTTATCTGACAATTCCAGTTGGGAATGACAAAAGCCAAGATTATCCTCAAGGACAAGCTACAAACATCATCTGAAGAGACAGATTCATTTCAGGCAATGATTAGTCTTGAGAGCAGCTGCAGTTGCTCTACACAGGCTTTATGTGCTTGGAGACTCAATTAATTTGCAATTTTTACAGAAAACAGTGCACAGAAATATAACACAGTTGCGTGTCTTCCACACATACCATTAGTGGAACTGCTCTGAAGTCAGTGTCCAAAACTTAGAGCCTCTGCTTCCACTTGAAGCAGGCAGGTTCTCATTTTCACTTCACAAGTCAGACAGTTAACCACTACCAGGGAAACACAGACAGCATCACTAGGTCACTGCGGAGCAAGAGATCTGGGAGACAGGAAATTTGTTCCCTCCTTTGTGGTTTTCTTCTGTTACCCAGAAAAGCCTTCGGTTTATACATCCCTCAGTTCCTCAGCTCATTGACAGCTGCTTACACACATTGTATAATTATGACATTTTTTCATGGGTGTAAGGAAAACAAATGAAATTCCCCTTATATAGGAACAATTGTCTTTCATAAGCAATAGCCACATAGTGGTGTTTGCAAGCATAGGCTGATTTTAATGACTGAGGTATTAAACAAGCAGACACGTGGAAAGGATTTAACAGGCCCAAATAAAATGACTGCATCTTTGAATGTTTTAACGACCAGAAACCTTAAACATGGAATTTGAAACAACACTGAAACCACTGTATTGTGCACATTACTACTGACACATCATCCTCCAGTTAAAACTAGGTCAGATAAATGGCTTATGCTCTGTTTACAAGATGCTAACCCAGGAGAGAAATATTTGAATGTTACCAAAGGGAAGAGGCAATAAGGGTTTGGATAATGCCTTCAGCCTATGATTTCTATAATGGAAACTCTGAAGAAAAATACATCCTGAATAACTTATTCTTCCCTTCAAGCATTCATCTGTATGATTCTTTTTCCACGAATACTGCTGAATTTCCCTGCAGTCTGCAACTAAAGCATTAAATCATAACAAGAAAAACATACAAACCCTGACTTCAATGCCTGCATCTTGATATTTCATCTCATTGTTCTTCTGTGCAGAGCAGCCTTCACTGTTTAACAAATCTCTGCAAACTTTTCAAGACAGCACTTATGCCTGTCTTCAAATTGCACACAGTACCACACATATGTAATTATCCACCTCAAGAAATGGGAAAAAAGAAGCTAGAAGCAAACAGGTATGAGAATTTTGATGTCCTTTTTTGTTTGCTTCCTTCTGAAAATCAAAGGAAACTATTCTCCTCTCAGTTTCATCCTAGGAGAATGCCACAGACTGTAGTGAATTAACATTTGATTACACTGGCATCCAGAAGCAATAACTGCTCATTCCATGGCTCAAAAGCTTTGCATTATTATATTTGTGAATCTTTAACATAGCTTTCCTTTCACATAAATGTCATCACAGTATTTCATTATCTGGTTTAGGTAAGATCAGAAGGGTTGCTAAAGGATTTGCAAATTGGTGCACCAAGGCTAGAGTGTGACCTCTGTAATAGGGTAATACTGACATGTTTCTAATGAATGCAGCAGGCATGCGGCAGCCATACCACACTTTGACATTTTAATTCACTTACCACATCAATTTTTTAAGCTTTATTTATCACTCAAAAGTACTTACAGGGTCAGAAGGACCACAGAAGTCTCTGAACACTTTTGAAGGATCGAATTGTCTAATCTCCATTGCTATGCAAGGGCCTGAACACAACTCTGAAACCATGTCCTGGAAGAGAAAAAAGAGAAAAAAAGCTGAACTCTTTGGGCTTTAGCAAGGGTTGTATTTCTCCCCAAAACAAGGCCCAAACTTACAAGATAGGAACAATTAAGAAATATTGGTGCATTCAGGAGAGCGAGGACACTAAACAGACTACTATTCACCACAAAAGAAATGTTTTCCATTTTGCTACTTGTTTAGAAGGCGGATATTGAGAAAAATTGGATATTCAGCTTCAACAGGATACGGGAGAGAATACATGACCATCCATAATATTTTAAATTCTTTTGTAGGTACATCTTTATTGATCTGAATCTAGATTGCATTGCAGTATCTCATAACTTGTCAAACTAGAATGAATCACTGGAATGCACTTTGCTGAGTTTTAGGCTTGAAAAATCACATTATGTTCAGCCAGTTCCACAGACAGCAATGTACTTTGCAGTGTTCCCTATCACAAGCCTATATCTGTTTCCAAACATACACTCGTTCGATGGCTTTAAGTCATTAAAATGTCTCCTGTGCTTTTGGTTCTCACTGTCTTTTCCTCACAGATTATTACAGAAGCTGAAACACACAAGGCAACAGAATCTGTGCCTGTGGCACAACCTATTAGGGAAAGGGTCTGGCAAAATTCTGTGATGTACAATACCAGGATCTCAGTTACAGTGAAATCATCTGTTTCCCTGGAGTCCCCAGGAGAGTAAAGAGACATCGTGAGTTCCGTGTGGGTGATGAAGATGGGTCTTAGTTTTCATAAGCTTAAATTATCTCTGGGCATTAGTGCCAATTTGGAGTTTGGTAATTAGAGGTATAGGTTTCACAAGCAGAAAGATTCTATTTTGATGTTCTAGTCTGGCTTCCTTTTTTAAATCATGCCCTTGTAATTGCATACTTGTCTTGAAATCTGGGCAGACAAGTTTTAAACAAATCAAGACTATTAAAGGAATCAAAACCAATGTGGAAAGACAAAAGGACAAAACATGCACCAAAAGTAAGGGAGGACTGGTAAGGACTAGCAAGGTTCTGCAATCATGCCCAGCAGCCACAGGCAGATGAAAGGTGAACCATGAAAAAGCACACAGAGTGGACGAAAGAGCAGAAGGAAAAGAAGAACTAAGTCTTTCTCTTCCTTCTATGAATTATGACAGCAAATAAATACACAATGACTCCAAGTCAAGCAGCACTGTTCCAAAAAGGTGCTATCCCCATGCTGGATTCCATACTGAGAATGTGTGCCTAAGCTCCCCTCTCTGAATTTTATCCAGTGCCTCTATCATCAATTGGATCCTAGGAAATTCAGGTAGAAGTATTCCCTAGGGACATGAAAAGAGTGCAGACTAGCTTCATGCACTACAACATAAATAAATATTTTAATTCCAAAAACTGTGTTATCAAAAACAGATCCTCTGTTCAAAAGAGGTCCAAGATCCACGTATTCCATTCTGCTAAGAAACAGTAAATTGCCCTAAAGTCACTACTCGGCAGAATTTCATTAAATTCTGTTGTCTAAACAACTGTTAACAGGAAAGCAGAGAAAAAAAAATGGGCATTTAACTTGAGTTGAATCAACTCTCTGCAATTCCTGCCAACTGTGGTTATTCTTGTTCCTCCCTCCCTTTTTTACTGTTTCCATCTCAGCACGGACGTCCCACCAGCAACAGTGAACAACACGCCCAGAGTTACTCCTGATTCCTTCAATACTGCACAGAGCTGAGGCCCAGCTGCCATCAGGTACAGCACAGGGGCAGTGGGTCTGTGTCACACAAGCCTGATCTCCTTACACAGCCCCATCAAGACCAGAGTTGAGTCTAAATAGCAGACAACATTTGTCTGGTGAGGTTTCAAGTTACAGCTACAGCAAAGTTTCTCTAGCAAATAGTTAATTTGTCAAATAGCAGGGTTTGTGGTCAACCAGAATCATTCCTGGAGGTGGATCAAGTGCAAAGATTTTTGGTTAACAAAGTGGATTCTGAGCTGATCTAAAATTATCTCACTTTTTCCCCCCATTTTCTATTCTGGCTAGAGTAGGAAGTACAAAGTGAAACAGCACAAAAACTAAGCAACAGTATATAAAATCCCATGTAGGAGATACTAAAAAAGCTAAAATTTTGGGCAGCTTTCTCTTTTCATCAAGTACTTTATATACAATGTCAAGTCTTTATCTGACTGACAACAAATAACTGGAAGAAATGGAAGTACAGTTTTTTAAAAGGATTTCTGGATGTCAGTATCTTCAGTGCTGAGTTATTTTGGAATGATAAATAAAATTTAGATCAAAACAGATGGTTCTGAGTCACATATAGAAGAGGTCATATTCTTTTTCCAATATCCTATTTTGTAACATACTTTCCTATTTGGACTGCACTGACAATATCTGTTGCTGTTCCCATGTGTGCCTTCTCCAAAACCCTTTACTATCATAATTAGCTTTTCCACATTTTCCTGTATCTCAGATATCCTGAGTGCATGAAAATATTAATTTGATTTATTTTCAACTGAGTCAATCCAGCACACATAACTTGCAGGATGGAGCCGCAGATTCTCACTTTCCTTGACATCATCCCAAACATATTTCATTTATTGACTTACCTTGTTTAAATGTCACCTTCCCTTCTGAGTAACTCTCCAATTAAATTTTACAACTAAAATTCGCAATGTGTTAGAGGGTTAGAGATTGTGCAGCCCCAGAGCTGCAGAAAATGGTAGAGAATTTCCCATGTTGTTCAAAGCAGAGACTTTTGCAGTACTACAGGACTCCTAAGGCCCTGAAATACTTCATATTGGAAGTATTTACATCAGATACTTCCATTTTTAAATTCTGCCACATACCTACAAGTATGCCTGTCCAATCTCCCTTTGGTACTTGTCAAAAATTATGTTCATAGGAGGCCTAATGAGTATTCCCCAGTCTGAGAGTGAACTAACCACACTCCTAACCCATTTAAAGATAAATCTACAAACCCTGCTGAAGTTAGACTGAACTATCATAAAAGAGGAAAACCTAATAAAAATTTCATTTTCAGAGTAATATTGGTAAATATGTAGAAAACTTACAATACTGTAACCATTTAAAAATGAAGAAGAATTTGCAACATAATAACATGGCAGTGAAGCTAAACTCATTACCATGAGTAAATTACTTAGTAAAGTAAAAATTACTATGAGTAAAGTGAACCAAAATCCTCTGAGAGAAGGTGATCCAGAAAGGCAAGCTCATCTTGTTGTATTCCCATTGTTCTATCTGCAATCAGGAAGTTTTATGTGACAGTACAACATAGCATAGTACTGTAGAGAGTCTCAGATATCCACTGGGATTACAGCATATCTTAAACTTCTTAAATTTTCTGAATATTTACAAAAGTCAGATGAATGAACCAAAGAACAGTTCAAGATGTCATTAGGAAAGCCTCCAATACAGCAGCCTCATTGTAAATAAAACCATAAATAGGTATTTTGGTCCAAGCCACTATTGCAATAGCCAATCAAAATGCAGTTGTGATACATTCTCATAGCTCAACATCAATAAAATAACTTCTCTGGGGGAAGACAGGGATGTGACTCTGTTGTATTATACAAATTCCTTGGCTGAACAGTTTTCATGAAAGGTTCTCCTCTGTTATGACACACATAACACAATGCTCACAATGAATTATTTGAGAACAAACTAGAACTGTTCAATATCAGGTTCATAAAAAAAACTACATCACAATCCCAAGCAATAAGAAATGTGGTAAATTCCTCACTTGAGCATATTTTATTTTTGAACAGATTCTTGTTAAACTTATGCTTACCAGGTATTCAGGGACGACGCCTTTGTAAATCTCATAAAATTCTTCCACATTTGTACGCTCCATGTTGAACTAAGAAAACCAAAACGTTAGCCAGTCTGAATTAAACAACAACAGGGATACACAGACAGCCCTTCAGCAAACACTCAGAATCCTCTAAGTCTTAGTAGGTAAAAGGAATGGCTTTACTACTGCAATATGAAGCTTGTCAGCAACTCAGTGATGCCACAGGCAACATAGCACACAGTATCTTTTTCCACATCAAATACAAGTAAACAATGTAGTGTTGGTTGACCCCACTAAGAAAGGGGCTATTCTTCATTTGTGATGGGGATTTGTGTGATAGGAGAATGTCAGATCTTGAGACTTCTACCAGAACTGAAGGGCAGGACTCTTGGGAACAATCTCAGTGCCAAATCCCTTTAACTGCTGAGGGTGTTCAGGGTGCCAAAATCCCGTAAGTACCTTTAAAAGCATTCCCCATAATTCATACTAAATATATACTTTTAAAAATTAAGGAAGGATATTAATAATAGTTTCATTAATCTTAGCTAGTACATTTTGTAAAGGTATCTCAAATTGCTCCAGGAGAGACAAATATAATTATCTCCCCTCCTAACTATAGGGAAACTCAGATACAGGGAAGAGAAGTGTCTTGGCTCAAGGTCACCAAGCAAACAGAAACAGATTAGCTGATCAATAAGATACTAAACCACAAATATCACAAGGACAATGCTGATCCCAAAACATTGCTACAGTCTGCACAAAGGTTTTATTTTTTTACTGCAGGAAGACACCTGTGCACTGCTATGACATGCATACAGCACTACTCCAACTTCTGTTTATCATAAAAACACAAAAGGAAACCTACCATCTGCAAAGCTGAGATCTCAAATCCTTCCTTGAGGATGGCTTTTATAATCTTTCCAGCAAGCCCTGAAGAAACATGGAAAATACAGTATTCAATTTTAAAAAGCAGAATTTACAACCGAGAGTTATTATGCCAATATACTGTTTATTCTCAAACTGAAAAGAATAACTTTGTGTAATGCTGTGAGAGGAAGCAGAGAGAATAGATCAGTTCACACACTCCATGTTCTATATGAGGTTATGTGCTGATGGTTTCAAATAACTAAAAGCAGCTGTAGAAAAGCATTTCTACCAGAAAAAGGTAATTAGTGAAGCCTTTGCTTTTCTCAGATCAACTGCAAAATACCCAGTTGCTGCATGACCAAGATTTGTATTATTAATGAAAACCCACTGGCAATAGTGATGCTTTATCAGTCATCAATTCAGGGCACCAGTTGTCTTCTTCTTTTTGGAGGTCCTACTGTAAGCCAGAAACACTGAGGATGATAACAAATGTTGCCAATAAACTAGCACAGGAGTTCATGTCTTCTATGAAACACACACTAGTGCAAAATAACCTATTCCTTTGAAGTTTATAGCTCACAAATGTGCTATTGCTGATGATACTGCTTGCTTATTCTCTCCAGAATGCATCCTCAAAGCCTGAATGATATTGTAAAACAAAACACTGAACTTCAGAAAACAAGAAGCACTGATTTTCCACTGAATGTATATTTTAGATTTGCCCATGCTTATAAGATCAGGCCATTCTGAAGATGATGTCAGCCAAGCACAGTACTCTGTGTGAGTGAATTTCACATTATCATGTTTTTTTATAGAACACAAATGCCTGTCCTCTAGTACAATTTGTGAGAAACTACAAATATCTAGACATTTATCTAGAAAAGAGTTAATTACAGAAGAATACCCTGTAACAAATGACAACAGCAGGATGCGACTCCTGGTCATTAGATCCTTTTATTAAGTAGTCTTGAATTGCGGGATATTTAGCACTACATAAATTTAGAGGATGAGAATAAAACAAAGCTAGTATAGAAGTTATAGCATGCTTGAGACACAACCTACTAATACCTGTGGCATAGCACAGGGGAGCTTCCTACTACATTAAAAGGTCAGTGGAAGGTCTGAGTAAATGAGACTGAGAGTTGAAAGGTGTTCAAAAATTTACAAATGAAAATGAAAAAAAAACATGTCCCTGAAGTATTTGCTACCATATTTTCACACTAAGGTTTATGAAGAAAAGTCTTCCCTCTACAAAATACTGCGTATTTCATACAAAAATCTTCCAGCTACCGAAGGGCAAACCTGAGATTTCAGGGCATACTCAGTCCATGCAGCTCTTTGTGTTTATGGAACATAGAAACAAGTAGAGGCAAATACAATTAATTCCTGTCCCACTCTACTGTTTCACCATGTTCTGGTGAAAGTTTCCTTTTAACACTCCTTTGAACCCATGGAAAAACAAACAAACTTTTTTTTTTTAAGATAAAAAACCATAAATAATTGCAATAGCAAAATGAAGAGACTTAGACAGGTTTGCCCAGGAAATGCAAGACCACATCAGAGAGAGAAACCAGAGCTCTGGCTTCCTTTTGTCCTCTCTGCCAGAAAGGCTGAGCAGTTCAGATGCTTCCACACAGGTTCCACTGGGGCAGTGAGCCTTCAGTCTTGTTTTCAAAGATGAATGGGCAGTTTGTAAAGATAACAAGTGACTGGCTGGGACTCATTCAGGAAATAAATAAATAAACTTAATAAATAAATAAACTTCATTAATTAACTAATTAAATATGTGACACAGCATAAGCTTTTCCTCATTCTCAGTCTTCAAAGACAACACTGTAATCAACTGCTTCACCAGAAACCAGCAAAGACGAAGAAAGGGCACTAACAGATAAATGGTCACTGTCACTTGCAGGGAAAAAGCTACAAGAAAGGTCAGGGACAGCTGCTTTGCCTGACAGATGTCCATTTTACATTTTATCAGTCAAGAATGGGCTACTTGCATAGACACTCTCAGCCAACAAGCCTCTAATTAAAATACATCAAGTTATGGGGTATTATGGAGATCTGCTTTTTACAGAACTTTTGTCCTCAGCAGTTTTACAACTTACAAGCAAAATCCATGTTTTAGAGAAGCAAAGGGGGCTTCTACTCAGCTCTCTGGGCTGTATCTCTACTGAAGTCACTAAGACCTATGTCTTGTGCAGAGAGGAGATAGTATCCTTTAACAATAGAAATTAAAGTAGGAAGTATTTTGTATGAAGGTCTTTAATGCAAGGTTCCTTTAATGATTGTGAGAAATCTATCAAGATTTTTGTCTACATTGTATTTCTGAGTTCACTCTCACTCATCAGAGCAGCAGAGCACTTTGTTGCTCCAGACAGATTGCCCATGTCTGCAACATCCAAAAGGCTTAACCAAAAGATTTACTTTCACCATTCAGACCATTAGACACCTCATCTACAAAATTTAAAGTGTCTTAAGGAAGAAGGGCCATGAGATTTTACTTATGTTTGTAAAGCAGGATGTTAGCTCCACTTCCCAGATGTGGGAATTGAGGCAGAGAGGCATAAGCAAGCTGCCAGTGGTGGCACAGACCACAGATCAGTGACTTGCCCTCCCTTGTCCCAGTTTAGGCAATGCATATATCATTTCTCCTAGGGACACTTTCCTTTCAAATTCTACCTGAACCAAAATAGAAACAAAAAGCACAAAGGCAATCCCCAAGCAATAGAGGAGTGCAGGCTCAAGGCTTGGCTTGGGATCTGTTTGAGGCTTTCAGCCAGTCGCATGACTGAACTGGGACACATCCTCTTCTTTGGGGGCAGATAAGGCTCAGGGAGAGATGAACTAATTAGAGTGCCATTTCAGCAGCTTTCCACCATTCCTTTCAACTTTAAAATCCAAATCTGTAGTGAAAAAACAACTTTCTAAGGACCCTTCAGCAAGGGTCAGTGGATGTTTAAAATATGATTACAGTAAGAACCCAAATCAAAGCTGCAGATTAGGCACCAGTTATGACGAATTTTCAGTCGCAAAGCACAAAAGAATCCCAAGCATTACTAAATACAACTGAGGGAATTTAACACTAATCCAAGCAAAAAGAGTGAAAGAAAGGAAGCACAGGCACACATTTTATGTTTGCTGGGCAGCATTATGTTACTACATGCCTAGTACAAGGACATAATAATTTTCCAATATATTTTAATCAGGCAAAATGATAAAGTACCAAGACTTCCTCAGTTACATTAATATTATATGACTTGTTGCTTTACAACATACAGTATTTGAAAATTGTTGTTCTTCGTTAAACAGAAAGTAGCAGGGAAGACATGAGACTGAAAAAGGTTACAACTGTTTGCAGAATTAGGCACTGGGATAAAATAAAACAGTTTAATGAAAGTCACTTTTAACCTAATAACACTTTAACCAATGAGCCACAGCAGCTGCACTACTGGGACCTCTCAGTCCCAGTGCACTGCAAACCACCAGCCCCAGGAGTAGGAATGTTACATTCTCTTCCCTTTCTTCTTGGCCTGTTTCCTAATTTAACCATTCCTCCAGTAAAAGCTCATTAGGCAAGACAGCAGACTGCTTTCAAAGCAAGGCAAGAACTAGATTCCTCATCTCAGCCTCCATATGTCATTTTTTTTAAGTCCTTCCAATAATTAAAAATAATTCCTCTTAAACAACAGCGGGGTTTTTTGACAGGAATACAAAAACTGCCATGATTGATGAGACTGATGATCCACCTCATCCAGTAACATATTTCTAAAAGTAACCTTTACTGGGAGCTTACCATATCACTAACCATAAGTAGCAATTTCATTTCTTTTTCTGACATTTTGAAATGCAATTTTACTTCATCATATAATGAAATAATCTGATTCTTTACTGCCAAGTGGGAAGGTCCATTTCAAAACTGCAGGGAATCACAATCAGGCTTGACTCCAATCAAAGTTCTTTTTGAACTCCAGAAGATGGAAAAGTGGGCTTTAGAGTTGGGCCCTCCTGCAATGTATTTCAATTGAAGTTCTTGTTAATCCTTGTTTGAGATAACACTGAAAACACTGGGCAGTAAGTAAATGACAGATGTCCTTCTCAAAAAGTGCACTTCCTCTGATCAGTTGGTCAACCTGCACCCTGAACCAGGTTTCTCTCTCTTTTCTTCTTTTTCTACTTAGGAATAACACAACTCTAGGCATTTTACTATGAAGCATCAATAAATACATTGCTAGGCTGCCCAGAAATTTGGTCACGGTAATAATCTGTAATTATTGGACTCCCAGCCCCAGTGTGTACTGTATAAAAAAGGATTTGCAGTCATTTTTGCACCTGTGCTCTGGCACACCAAGGGAATGACAGAGAATCTGCTGAGTGACACACTCTGGGCCAGCAAAGGAGAGGGGGACCTCAAAAGCCTACCCAGGCTAGTGATGAGGAGGGAAAGAAAAGACTAGTGGATACAGATGGGAGAGAGAACAGCATGTGAGACAAGTATGAGAGAATATTGTTCATAGCCATGGAGTTCACAATTTTCCATTATTCCTCATTTCTGTTTAGGTACTGTATTAAAGGAGAATCTTGAGAAGTTTGAAGGGCAGCTTCACAGACACTTATGGAGAACTTTGTCAACACTGCAGCACTGGTGAAAACCTTTAGAGAAAATATTCATTTGAAAAAACTAAAAGCTATGGGAGTGAAGACAAATCACCATGGCCTTACTGGAAAAGAGAAGTCAGGATAGTGCAAGGACAAGAAAAGTTATGCATGCAGATAGAAAATCTCAGGGGGCCCTGAAACCAAAATGACCGAGTGTGTGACGCGGCTGAGAACGGGAACTGACAGCTTCAAAGGGGGTGAAAGGTTCAAAGGCTTAATTCCATCTTTCTGAACTGCTATGAACAAGGCAAGACCACACATGTGAATGCCAGACAGGGCATTATAAGATGCAGAATGATGAAAATCCATAGGGGAAAAAAGGGTATTCTGGGAATTCTTGCATGGGAACAGATGGGAAGAGTCACAGTTAGCATTTGGATACAAAGGCCCATAGAGAAATTCGAGGCAAAGATCATGGCCAGACTACACAAAATATCCAGCAATTTGGCTGGGCAGTGTGAGCCACTGGAGAAGAGAATTTGAAGAAGAAAGCAATATTACAAGGAAAGGAATATTATAAAGAAAATATTATGCACAATATCTGTGCAATAGTTATGCTGAACTCAAACTGATGGTTGTGTATCTACAAAAACAACCCAAAACCTAGAAAAGCTTAGTTTTCTGTATTTCTTTGTTCTTGTGTTAAGAGAAAGTTTAAAAAGAAATACCCAATTTGCTTTGCTCTTTCAAGATGTTCATTACTTTGTACTGCTTCAGCACATCCATTCAGACTATTTTATTTCAACTTAAGAAGATTATGGTCAATCATTCTGGCTAGTAGAATGTTTCTATTGCTATAATAAGTTTCATTTATATTTGTTTATTTATCAAGTGTGAACTAAAGTAAATACAATATTTTAGCTGAGTCTATACCACTGGATTCTATGAAGGCATTCAGTAATGTAATTCAAACCATTCACAAGTTTAGTAACACTTCTTTCCTTTTTTCTGGTTGTCCTTGCTGAACACTGTGCATGGGACTTCTCATGAATGGTTACAGCTACAGAGAGGAAGTGGTTAAAATTATTCCTTGGAATGTGCATTAGCCCAAAATTATAAACAATAACTTTAATTTACTATTTCACTGTCTATTAAATTAATTCTGGAGGTTAAAATCTTCATGAGGTCCCCTACAATCTGGAAGGCTCACCAACTCACTGTCCTAGAACAACAGTAAATACACTGTAAGCTCTATAATTTATTTTTAACTTGGCAAAAGACCATCACATATTCCTACATTCTGTGCCTTGGCTGTTTTCAGATCCAGCATCTTGCCTTTCTCCTTACACTCTGTTTTGAAAAGGGCAGTAAAAGAAGATATTTCAATATATTTACCTTTTGCTCCAAGGTACAGTGAGTTAGATTAGGCATGGGTGCATTTTTTGTGTTTTCCTAAAATGTTCTCAAAAATTTCTGGTAACTTCAGGTTCCATTACATCACCAACTATCAGGCCAGTGATACACTACAAAGTTTTCCTTAATGATTACATTAAATCTTCTTTCATCTAAATTAGTAAATGTACTCATATTTTTAAAGTGTACTTATAGAAAGCTGTATATTCCTGTCCTACCCATCTCAGGTTAAATAAATTAAAACCATCAAGTTTTCATTGGCTAAACTTCTTATTCTTTTTGCTCTCTTCTTCTGTTATTTTTGAAATAGAGTGCCCAGAAATTGGACATGACACACCAGTTGGATTCTCATGAGCATTGAGCAGAACTAGGGGGTACACAGTGAACATGGACTGTGGCTGTTTCATCACTATACCAACCACTTCTCTACAAACATCTCACTGAAACCTTGCTAGTTCCTCTCTGTTGTATATCTGTGCATTCATTTTCCCTTTTCCATGGCAGTGCTATGTGTACTTTGTATTCAGTTTCATTATCTTTGTATCACACCATTTCTGCAATTCATCAGGAATGTTCTAAATTCTGACCACATCCTTCAAAATTTCAGCAGGCACGTGGTACCATGTGTGAACATTGCAGCATGCTCTGCCCTCACCCATCCAAGTCATTAATGACAATATTGACAAGAACTGGCCCCAGGATGCCTGACAAGACTTCATTTGAAAAGCCCTTTTAATTTGACGTGCTCATGTGCAGTCCAACATTCAGGGAAACATTTAAACCTATATGGATGCCTATGCTGTAAAGATCTAAACACACAAGTTACTCCATCAAAGGAAAATTCTGGTTTCCTAACACCAAAGAACTTTCACAAAGGCACTGATAACCAAGTGAATTAGGCTATCTAACACTTCCTTTAGAGAAAGCAGACTTGGAGAATTCAGAGATCAACATGGCATATTTTCCTTCATGAAAGACATGCTGGTACATGTCCATCAACCACTGAGTGATTTCAAGGAAATTATATATTCCCAATTCATCAGTTTCCTTGGTATGAAAGATGTTTCACTATCCTGAAATTCCCTGGTCCACTCCTAGAACTTACTTTTCTCTAACCCTTTACAAGTGAAAATCCCAAAATGCACTGCTAAACACTCATTTCTAATGTCTCTTTTTTTACATTAACACCATTGTCCCTGCACAGAGATGATTTCCAGTAACATGAACACCACCAATATAAATCTACTGAACACAGCAGTAAATACACTCTTTCCAGCTGGAGGACACTTATGAGCTTCAGCAAGGACTGGCTGCACCATTTGATCTGTTTGTTTCTCTGAAGTGTATCTCCTCCTCCTCTTTCCTGTCTCAAACGGTCAGAAAGGATTTTTATATTCAAGTCACTTCTTCTCCTACCAAAATCTATTCAAATATAAAATATATTTTTCATATGTCAAAAAATAAGATGTTACTTCCCCACTAGCCACTGAAATCCAGAATCAGTCTAAGCTATTAAACCAATGCCAAGGTGCTAAAATTTTAGGCAGAAATAAACAAGAAACACTATTGGCTTAGTTTCAAAACCAAACATCCCAGGCAAGGAATAACCATCATTACAACTATAGCAACAAATTAAAAACACAGATGGAAGCATATGGATGACTGATCTCATGAAAGGTGATTTTTTTTTTTATTCTAAAAAATAGTGATGACGTGGCAAAGTAGGTTGTTTTCATCTTAATCATTTTTTCCTAGCTTCTCTAAAGAGAAAAAAAAACCCAACCAACCAAGACAACCCCAGCACCAGTAGACACCACCAAACAGTTCAACACCCTAAATATTATATATATACAAGGAAAACATAAGTAACAAATTGCATTTCATTTGACATAAGTACATCTCCTCCCTGGGCAAATCTGTCTTCAAAAGAATGCCTGAAGCTGAAAGCAGTGTTTTACTAGTCAGTCTTCACATGACTGCAGCACTAAGATTGCCATATTGCATGTGGGAATACCCTGAGGTCATATCTCAAACCATCCACTCTGAAGTATCTGAAAGATCTGTGTTCATTTCACTTTTTCTTTTTTTTTTTTCCACTTCCAGATTCTATCTGCAAATAATTCCTTCCAGACTTCAAATTGTTAAGTGCAACAAGACTAGCACAGATTCCCCCTGGCACTGCACTCAGTCTTGTTGACAAAATCTAAAGAAAGGTTCTGCCTACAATGATGTAAACTCCATCTGCATTTCACCTTTCTGTTATCTGCACACTGATCACAGACAAAAGATGTACTTTCAGATTACTTATGAGAAAATTGCACTCCTCATTTTTTCTCAAGCCAATTTTCTGAAAACCCTGCTCTAACTGTAAGTCTCCTAAAAATAAAAATACTTAATTACTCCAACTTATGCCTAAAAGGGTGAAAAAAAGGGTGAAAAAAAGGAAACAATTTCCAGAGTTTTGTATCTAATGAATACAAACTGTCTTGAGAAAAAACTATGAAATGAAAAAAACTATGAAAACCTGAGAAAAAAGTATGAAATAAGTAGTGCTGAGAGTGATAATAGATTTGTATCTCTACTGTATCATCCTCTTTTTCTTTTCTAGCTAATAAGTATACACAGAGGTGAACTGGATTTTTTCATAGTGATGCCTTCTCTCTTTCAAAGAGCATCAAGTGGATTGTGTGTCAGGACAGTCCTTCAGCTGTCTGCAGTCAGATAATCCACTACAGTGTTGGATTCCCATGCTCTACAGTCCTCTCCTCACTCTCTCTTATACAGTAAATTCCACTAGAGATTCTACATAAGTAAACCCTGCCTCTGTACCTGCCTGAGACTGAACTACCATCCTTGGTATTCTTATTGTCACATTCAGATTTGTCTTTGGAGCTACAAACAACTCTCTCAATAGGAATTTTTCTGCCTTTGCATAAAGAAAGAAATATGATTTCCTGTTGTGCAACGTTTTATTAATCAGTGTAAAGTTCTGCAACTTTCAAAAACTGTCTGCTAGCTACTAAATTAATATAGAAGAGCCCTGTAAGTTTTATCATCCAGTCAGAACACAAAACCACATTTTCACATGATATCTTTTCCACTTCGCAAGAAGGTATTCCCACTCCTTTTATTTTCTATGAGATTTAAATTTTCTTTAGTTGAAGAACACTGTGAAAGACAGCACTGTATTTTTTTTAATTAAGAGGAACAAGTATTTAACGCACCAAAAATGTTGGAACAAAATCTCAAGCTTAACACATACAAGGAGAGCAAACCTGTCTGGGTAGTCTCATGCCTAGGACCTCTCAAAATCATAGAGGCTTCCTTGCCTCTAGGCAGACATTTCAGTTTGCATATTACACACTTCTGACCTCAGCCTTTATAGCCTGATCATTCCTATTTTAAAATTTTTCCCCTGCTAATTTTTCCAAGGAAGAAGCTAAAGGCCACATCAAAGAAACTTAAAACCAGTCATGAAATACCAAAGTCTACTTCCCACAGCAAACATGACTAAACTGTTACACATAAAAACATTAAAAGTTAATCCCACCCAGTGATCTGTAGGGTGCTATTTCTGCTCACAAAACCATCAACTAAGGGCAGTAAACTGATGTTTAGCCATTCTGGTAAATTTACAAATCTGGCTTCTGAGCACTAGTGCTAATACCTCCAGATCTACTAACATGAGGGGAAATATAAAAAGAGAATATCTAAGTGTTTGCAACTATGATCTTTTATCTCAAGTATCAGAAGCACAAACAGCAAGAGGATTACAGAACACAGACCCACACAAAAAATTTCAAATTATTAAGCAACTTTACCATACAATCCTAGAGCTATGCTTACTAATTACCATCCTTCTTGACTGAAAACTGGTCTCAGGAGATGAGGAGAAAACTGAAAAACACTGAGAAGAGTAACAGATTCTAGAAGGGATAAACCATGTTATGTCTCCCTGATGCAACCCTGGTCAGAACAAATTTGCCTGGAGTAGCATCAGGTTGCTTTTGCATTCTTCTAGCTCTCAGTGAAGAGGAACTGGACTGTTCTTGCAAAGCCTCTTCAGAGTTAAAATATAACCTCACTGCTGCCAGCCAGGGAAGCTCTCCACCTCCAGTGGAGCTCAAGCAGTCCAGTCCAGAGCTCTGGGCTACACTGCCTTCCATGGCCTACCCATTTCTGACCCTCCACAGAAGACGCTACGCTGACACCAGACTGACAAAACAGCTACAGCCTTCCTTCTTTAAGAGACGTGCATGGCACACATTCCTTGAGGGGCAGCTGTGCCATCACTCCAGCGTTACCAGCACTCTTGACAGCTGAGGTTAAACGTCACCTTAGTCCCCCAAGACCCTTTATCAGGCCTCAGGGTTCCCCTGCAGCCTGGCAGACATGCTGACACTCCTGCTTACAGGAATTCTCAGGTGCCTGGGCACGGCACCAGGTCCTGCTGTGCTTGGCTGGCAAGGGCCAGACGCTTCTGTATGTCCATCAGGAGAGAGGCAGCAAGGCCAGAGATAAAACCAACACTGATTTTCCTCTGCTTTATCACTGGACAGAAACCAGCTGTGGCAATCAAAGCCATTTGCAAGAGTATTCTGCCCAAGAATTAACCAGCATAAACTAGAGATTACATCCACCTTTTGTCAGCAAGTTAAGCTCACTGAAAAGCATCCTAATTTACAGCTGCCATTAAAGAAAATCATCTTTCAGGACAGAAAACCAGGAAGATTTTTCCTTCTAAGAAAACAAACACTGGGGAAAAGGGCCACAAAGAAAAATTCAAATCAATAATTCAGTAAAATGTCTCTACAGAAATAAATGCCCTTATACACCCAAGTACGTAAGTGAAACTTCATGTAATTGTAAATATGCAATGAGCAGCTTATATTCATGGTAATTAGATAGCCAAGTTCAAAGCCTCAGCAGTGCATAGGAAATTGCAAAAAGGTTTATTTTTAGATACTCAATACTGAAAATTTGTAGAGCACAAATCAAAACTCCAACGCAAAAGAGGCTCTGCTGCTTTGACCCATATGATTTTCTCTCCATGCCTCTGGCTTTGCCAAACCTTTTTCCCACTGAAGGCCACAGAGGATTTCCCTTCCTCTCCAGCTGCTGTGTTTCCACTTACCTGATTGATTGTGTGTGCAGCTTTTGCTTTATCTATTAAACTGTCCTTATCTTAACCCATGAGTTTCCTCACTTTTACTCCTCTGATTCTCTCCCCTATCCCAGAGAAGTGAGTGAGTGGTTGTGTGCGGTTGGGTTGCCAGCTGCTGTTAAACCACATCAAAGTCAAAGTCAGTCCTGACTTCTTCCCTCTGTTGAGGCTAGTAATCACAGCTGCACGGAGGGAAAATGCTCACACAAGGTACTTTTTGTCTTTCAAATTTTAGTTGCTTTTTGGCAGCTGTCCTCTGACTTTCCAGCCCTCTGTGGTGTGAGGAAAAGGACTATATAGGGGACATTAAGACCAGCACTCACACTGCAAAGCTGGATGTGCACATACATTTTTTGTTTATCTATATCCATATCTCCTCTTCTCTCCTCACCACCCTCACCTTCCTAAAGGCACTCACACTCCCAGAGGGATGTGCAAACAGGGTCACAATTTATCTTCTGGCAACTCAGAAAAATTCAGATAAGTTTAAGAAAAAAAAAAAGGAACAGAGCACACTATGAAATCTACAGAGATGAGTAAGATTAAAAATAGGAGGAGAAAACCTGAGCTCACTAAGATAAGATTTTGAGCCTCTAGATGTAATAGAAATTTTATCTTAGGTCTAAAAAAAACCAGTTCAAGCCATCCACTTTGCTATTTTTACACTCAAATGAAGGACCCTAACAATCCTGCCACAGTAAAGTTTCTCCTCTGCAAACATGTAGCGAGGTAAAACCATAGTCTCAGCTGCTGCCCATATTTCTGTAAAAGGAACATCGCTGTGTCTTTGCTGCATGGCAGACTTATCACTAGCAGATACCATGCAAGGTCTGGAAGAGATAACACACACATTATCAGTAGCAACCACCAAACTCCTTCTTGTGAAAGCCTTTTTTTTATTTCAGCAAGCTCTCCAGACATCCCACTTGAGGTGTGAAAGGCCTGGAAACTGCTCCAGCCACTTCTGCTGTTTCCATTTAAGCTATCCACAAAGAAGTGATTAAAATGTTGCAGGGTGCTCTACATCTTAGTAGGAAAAAACTATGCTCTCACATGGTGATATTTATTCTGCATTCAAAAATACTGTTTCAGTGCCTGAGTCAAAATATTTTACTGCACTCACTGCTCCTACACATGCTCCTGGATCTAAGTACAGGACACACAAGCGAGGTTATTTTTGCACAGTAACAGTGCAGCACTAAACATTTCCAATACTCACATGGCAAACTCCCAGGGCATTCTCCAGCACAGAAAGCATCATGGACTCTACCAAATGCTTTAGGTCTTTGGCTCACTTTCATACACAAGCCTTTCCTACTTTCCATGCCCACTGCGTTCGGCAGAACAAGACTCATAACAGCACAAATCTCCCTTTGTGAGTCGTTTTAACCTGATGTGCTCCTGCCTGAGTGCAGGGCCCTGGCTCCTGGCCAGGTGTCCTGCTGTCACTCTGTTGGGAGGATGCTAACCTCCAGCAGGTGGCTGTGCTGGGCAGACAGGAGCAAGGACATAGGAAGCTGTCACAGTAAGATACGTCAAACCTCGCATAGGTTTTAACCCTCCTCTTATTCGCCTCTCCCTTCTTATTCTGAAGTGAACAAGTACCTGCATGGGGAGTGCACGACCTACTCACTCCTCATGGAAATGAACTGCAGAAATAGTGAATGTGCATGAAAGACAATGTATCTGCAAGCTTTGCATGTACTGTGACATACACCCTGTGCTCACGCAGTCTCACTCTCCCAAAAAGAGGGCACAGGAATGATCATGGGTACAATGGACACACACCGCTTTCTCCTCTGCTCTCTGCATTGCTTACCTTCATTAACTGCGTGAGGCTTAATAATGCAACAAGTACAGTTTGTGAATTTTGCACTGTTGACTGGTCCACGACCTCCACTGGAGGGAAAGAACAACTCCAGCTCCTGAAAACAATTGCAATTAAACACATTTTAGATTGATCTAACTGCACACATCAGCTTTCATCATAAGTAACAACATCTGAAGTATCCATAATCACAGAAGAGAAACCTTCCGTGCAGATCTTTTTTTTCTATAAGTGCTTCTTCCCTAAAATATTATCTCAAATGTATCTTTTCCTCTCTGGCACCATTGCTACAATCATAAAAACAGGACTGGAGAATTTCTTGCAATGTTTTTCTTTTCAGTTCTGCAATGCAATCTGTTCACACTCGAAGCATTCAAAATGCTGATGGCAACAATCATTTGGTAGAGGTGTTCCCAGGTTTACCAATGCTCTCTCTCTTCTCTCAGTATCTTTCTAAATCCACTCCCTTAAACATATATTTTATTTTCCTTTTTTTTCAAATCATCTTTTGCACTATATAAGATGCAACTACTATCCATTTCTCAGTATGTTTTTGTTCCATACATAAAACTGACCTCCTTCCAAATAGTTTACATTTTTTTCCTTTCATCTTAACAATTAAACTTTGTCTAAAATTGCAGTCACTTCTCACGCCTTATTTGCCCTATAATTTTTTTAAAGTCTTACTGAATTGAAGCTAATGAACTCAACTGCTTTGATTTCTCAGATAAATCAAAGGAACCTTTTTGCCTTCAATCTCTTTCTTTGCACCATCACTATTTAGATATCACTACCTTGGGTCTCAGACCATACTGGCGTGAACTTGGCAGTGAGGTTTCTTTCCTTGGAGATATTTTTTCACTGTTCACTGCCAGCTTCACAGTTTTTCCATACCATTTATTCACATATGTTACACAATCTGCCATTTAACAAATGTGCAAAACACAGGTTCCATTTCATACCTATTGGTCAAATTCAGCAAGAGAATACATTTCTATTTAAGGGAAAAAATTACATCCAAGAAATACTGCTACCAAATGTATTTGACTTTTTCCTGTGTAACAGTAGCAGTGCTAAAGGCCATTTCCTGGAATTGTCTCCCTAAATTTACCAGCTCAACTTAAATGGAATAGGCTCACATTTAGCTCATAGCACTTCAACAGTTTCTGTAATCCTTTCTTTAAGAATTATAAAATTCAAACTTGTCCTGGATTGGATCTTGGACAATGGAACCTGGACAATGGATCTTTCAACAGAAGGAAAAAAGGCCGTTGCTTTTCTGCTGTCAAATAATCCACATTTTAAATAGGCACACCTGAGACAATAGGGTTCATTCCTCACATCCTTCTACTGTTAAAGTGCTGCATGATTCAAGGAACTTGTCTCACTCTGTTAATTGCTATTTACTCTAAAAAAGCAGCCAGAAAACTCAGTAAAATGTGTATAATATTTAACACTTATTTAATCTATTAAAATTCATAAAAGGAAATTAACTCAATAATGCCAAAGGACAGGCATAATGAAAGGTCAAACTATAATACTATGGAGCCTTAAAAAATCGATTCTTTTCCTTACCCTTTATTCCTGATTTAAAGAAATTACAAAATTTGGCCAGCAGAGAGACAACAGCTTAGAGTGTTTCAGAGACATACTTTCACTTGTCATCTAGCCATCAAAAGAACAATGCAGCTTTCCACTCTAAGTGTTCAGCTTACAATGCATTCATTCAATGTGGTTGAAACTTCAGTTTTCTGTCAAGGAGAGTTCATTTAGGTCCCTTTATCTTATATTTCTTTCTTTTCAGCAAATCTGCAGGCACAGGCAACTAGTTTCCATAGCAACAGCTATACAGCCACACAATACCAGGTCTACTAAATTAATAAAAGCACAGGGGCACTAAATTCACAATTTTGCTTGATTTATTAAAGATAGGTATCAGTAACACCACAAAGAGGTACACACCTACAAGTGTCATAAAAATGCTGCAGATGAACGAGGCCTTCAGACAGCATTTCAAATATAATGAAATGCAACAAGAATAACAAACTAAACCCTAAGCACACACTTATGCTTCTAACCAAGAATTTATGCTAATACTCTTTCCTACACTCTCAGTTCAGAAGCTGGCATAGTTGTCATGGTAGTACACAGGAAAAAAGAGAAACTTCCACCCTAAAATATGAAGATGTCTAACTATTCAACCAGAACACCAAAGACTTTGCTGACTATAACTCTCCATCATCAGAAAAGATCAATTTTATCCAAACTCTTTCTGAGCCTGCAACATGTTCATCGAGTTGGCCAGCAGAAAAAGTTCTTCATGTCCAGCATGGGCTTTCTTTTCAAACCCCGAGGCACAGAGAGGATCCAGCAGCTCAGGCACAGAGCAGAGCAGCAAGGTGAGTGCTTGGCCAGCAGAAAACCTCCCGTGCTCTGCAGTCAGCCTGCTGCACCTCACAGCCCAGCAGCACCACAAGGGGAGGCTGCCCCACTCCACCCTCACCACCAGGCTATGACCTCTGGGCACATCTAGCAAACACTGCTTGGCAGCTTCTTAGGTGTTCTGAGGCAGGGCTCTCTCCAGCTGTGCCACTGCAGCTGTTCCAATTCAAACAAAGCGAAGACCAGAATCAAGGAAGCAACCACTGATATCTTCCCCCAGCTAAAGTGGTCGCTGAGACACCACAGCAACACATCAATCAACCATGAGATAAACTTTATTCTTGCCATCACTTATTGGCATATGTATCCCACAGCAATGCACACAAAAGTCACCTTAATTCTATAGAAATGGTAATATCTATTACCCAGTCCCAGGGCTTTTTCTTAGCACTGAGAAATGAAACACTGCAAACAAAGCAAAAAAGAATCAAACTCCTCAAAGCCATGTCCACTATGTTGCCTCTCAAAGCACAAAGCACTACAAAGTGGCCTGTTTTGAAATTTTTCATTCTGAACAATAACAGCTAAGTAGGCTGCAAGCACAGCACTAGTGAGGACTGTGAAGGAGAACAGATGTGTGAAATACAAAAGGGCACAAAAGAATTTAATTGTTCAATTCCCTTCTTTTTATGACCAACATTGGTAGACTCCTGGTAGATTACACAGACCATGCAATTAACTCACTGTTTGTGATGTACAGGAGACATTAAAAATGACCAGGCATGCTCTCCTGATCAAAGCACCCAAGATTCATCTTTGTGATAAACAAGATTGCTGTTTTCAGACAGTTTATTTTTCCATGCTAAAAAGGAGCCATGAAGAATTCTGAACTCAAGTGTGGAAACAAAATAAGAAATTCTTGATCTGGTTGTTAGCAGATAAAAATAAAAATAAACCTCAGTCAAGAAAGAGTCAAAAACTTACTTTAGCAGCTGAAGCAACTGAATCTGGGCCATGAGCTGCATCTCTGAGGCCATAATGTCCAAAGCTTTCTGAGATGCTGTCCAGTGTATCACTCTCAGTCGTTGTAGGGTTTGCTGGCCCCACTATTGCTCTCCATTTACTCACTGCATCATCTCCTAAGAGCTCCATAGCAAGGATGGGGCCACTCATTATAAGCTCGAGAAGCTCACTGCAAAATGGAAACAGCACAAAGTGATCCATGCTACAAATTAACCAACAAAAACATGATCCAGTGGAGATGCTCAGACCTCAACTTGGCAAGATCTCGAGAAACCTGATCTAACTTTGAAGTTGACTCTGCTTTGAGGAAGAGGTTAGATCAGGTCATATGCAGACATTCCCTTGTTGTGGTTGTACAAAAAAAAAGAACATGAAGATAACCCAAACTCACTCAAGCTACTCTGTAGTCTTAGACTTCAAAATTTTCAGTTTCTAAAGGATCATTACAGGTGTCCTGGTAACAGTGAAAGAGACCCTGGTAACCACTTGTCTGACACAAATGATTCCTAAGCTTTCCTCTGCTGTAAAGCAGCATTTCAAGACTCTCAGACATGACCTGGATTGTGCACCCACTGACAGAATGTCAGCACTGCTTTCAAGCTGAATTTTCCACTGCCCCACAGATCTTTCCCATGGATTTTTCCCAGTCAAAGTCTGAAGTGGGGGAGAAGAGAAAGAGTTGAGAAGTTTGCATGGGATAAAGGACTTACTCACAAAGTGAGTTATTACATCTTGGCATAACTCAAGTGATATTAATGGAATGAATTCAAGTAAGGAGAAGAGGTTATCAAGAGCAGCCTGCCTCCTGTCCTGACCACCTCACAATTGGTAAACGTGGAAAACAACCACCCAAAATTGGTAACCCAAACATTCCATTTAAAAACTAAACAAAACACCATAACTGTAATTCAGTACCTTCACAAAACGTGCATACCAATAAGCCTGTTTTTTCACTGCTTAGTCTGGACAGAACCAACAAAGGAGAACATAGACTCTGAGTTTAGTGCTATTTTGTTTAAAAGAAGAGCTTTAGATAATTAGAATTGTGGATGTGCATGCTTCTTCAACTGCCTTTTTCCTAATGATCAAGAAGAGAGGAGAAATCCTAGTAGATTTTTGAAAAAGAAACAATAATAAAACTATGAAAAGTTACATAAAGAAACAACGCAATAAAAAGCTATTGGAAGTCAGGTTCTGTTGGACAGAGTCTGTTTGTTTAGGACAGTTAAATAGGACACATATATGCACCCAAGCAAAAAGCAATTTCTACAACACTATTTACTGTGCAGACTAACCCTCGAATATTCTTTTTTTTTTTTAAATCTTTAATATGAAAACCATTATTTTCTGAACAATTGAATTGTTGGTTTTTTTCCTTACTATTCACTAGACTTACATTGACTAGTGAACTTGCAAACTAAATCTCAATTTAAAGACAAGATACAACATCAAATATAAATGAGTTTAGATTTCACACTTTACTGCCTTGAAGTTTCTTGTTTCTATCTGATTAGGAACACTCTAGAGCTATTTATTTCTAATTTAGAGAAAAATCCTATAGAGAAGATGCAGCCAATGGGACTGTAGGATGGGAGACAGGCACATCACAGTGGACACAGGCTACAGCTCCTCAGACAATTAGCATTAGTATAGACAGACATCTGTGAAATAACACTGCAGGCAAAATTCTTGATTTTTTTTATCAACATATTAAAGCAGGCTTACTCAGCAAAGAAAAGGCAATTCCAACTCATCCATTCTCTGACCTCTCATGGTCAGACATAGCCTGGGGCCATGTCTCTCTGAAGGGCTGGAGTTTGGACCCACAAAAATCAGCTGCTGTTGTGGAGAGCAGCTGGCAGTGTTAATTCTCAAGCACTCATGACAGCACTGAAACCATCTCCTTCAACCACATCAGTGCAAACCCAGGCAGCAACATGGCTGAAAAACACAAGGCACCTTTTTCCTAAAAGAGGCAGAATGCCCAATGGAGGGGGAGGAAAAGAAAGTTACTGGCACTTTGAGGGAAAGTAGAAATTACTCAGTCTCTGGGTCATAAGCATTCATCTGGTCAGTTATGGAAATTCTATGGTTTCCTATGTTAGGTGGAGCAGCCCAGCATTGTGGAAGTTTAACATTTGCCCAAGGGTAGCACTACACTAAAAACTGCCCCATGCATTATCCTAGCAGTTATTCATGATTTGGGGTAATTGTTACCAAATTAATTCTTACAACTAAGTGTTCCCCCTAATTCTCATTATCTGCATGCTCCACCCTGATCTTGAAGATATCCCTCTTCTTTTGGATTTGAAGTTTTGCCCTACTAGGAACATTTTCACTTCTGAGGGACAAAAGACATTCCTCTGATACCACTGGGTTGTAAAAAGTGTAAGTTAAAACCTTGAACAGCTGAAATAAGGATCTCTCCCTGGAGGAAGAAGAAAAGGTGTGTGCTTTGCAAAGGGCTCCACTCAACTAAGACAAGCTCTGATTTTCCCATGGTCCTGTGGTATCAAATATGGTAAATGAATTTCCTGCTTTCAATAAATAAGCTTAATACAAGTCAAGGTGAAATTGATATACCTACTGATAATAAGGTTTTGCTCGATGATCAGCGTAGAAATCAGCTGCTTCTTTTCTGGAAAAGTAAAAAGGCACAGATATAGACATATATATGTATATATAAACCACCCCCAAACCCCACAATTATTATTCATTGAAATATCATTCATAAGCATCTTTCTACAGGCAACGTCTTCCTAAGCTGGACAATTTGTTGGGTGTTCATGTCCAATAACAGAAACTACATTAAATTTCTGTCATATTTTGTGTGACTACCAGTACAGCTGACAACTCCTTATGCTCCTGCTCTGAGAAGGAATTACTAAAGCTCATTTCAGGGTCACTGATGGTCCCCACATTCTCAGGCTGAGAAATAAATGCAGCAGAGTCACCTTCTTGCCACACCATTTGCTGTTATGTTGCTTTCATCATTCATCAGTTTGAGCGGGGATATTGGATAATGAAGTTTGGTTTTAAAGCACAAACAAACAATTTATCTGCTCCACTGGAACACTTCTTTACCAAGGCTAGTGTTTGATTAAACTGGTGCATAACAAAATACTGCACAACCTGGTTTTCAGTCAGGGTCATCAAATCTTACAACTTGCATAGGCAGCACAATGCCCTCCATATTAAAACTGGATTTCTCCCACACTTTCACACTTCAGAACTCAATTTGGTCTTTCACATCTTTGCAGGGAACACAGCAGTGACTACACACTGCTTCCTTCCAAAGCAATGGGGTTTCTGCAGAGAGGAGTCTCCTTACACTGCCAGGCAAATAAAGGCTACCAGGCAGACCCAGTGTGTGTGCAGCACAGCTGTTACTCAGCCTTTCCTCAGGTGCTGGAACCAAAACAATGTCCTTTTCAGACAGGGTGGTGGCCCTTCCCAAGCTCTGCATTGCCACAGCCATGCTCCTGCCAGCTCTGGGCTTAGCTACCCAACTCACAGGTTTTGGGGACCACCACAGTGCAGAGCTCCCACCCATCCACCGATGGACACATCATCTTGTGGCTTTTCACCCCACCAGCCAACCTGCTCTCTCTTCCCTGTCTTTTTCCCCAGCTGCTTCTCACGTTTCACTCTGGCTTACTGAACTGCTTTTTCTGCATGGCTACAGCTAGAAAAATCCATGGAGTTTTTCAGCTCCAAAACTGCAATTCTGCAGCTTCAGAATTAATGCTGAGAATACTGGCTCAGTATTGGCTTGCTCCAGTCCTGGTGTGTGCCACTTTTTGAGGCTGGAATTTGTACAGAGGGACAAGCTCTTCAAGAGGATTAAGAGGTGAAAGAAAGCAATATTGCTGACCTCTACTCTGGGTACAAAGTTCATAATCAAAGCAGTGCTGTAGGGTGACTAAGAGATTCCAAATTGGAAAGCTGTTTTTACCTGCAGCACAGTCTTCGGATTTTTTCTGGTCTTCGTGAGTTTGCTCATTTTGAGTAGCTCTCTTTACTGACAGAAATTGCCTGCATATTTTTCAAATAACAGATTCCAAGTATGAACAAAGGCATAGGTCTGTCATCTGAAATGGAACTTCTGATTCCTCTCTCCTATTTGCAGTCCAGACTTAAACCAAATATTGCCACAAGAAAGAAATAACATCAAGAAGAACCTAAGAAGAATTTAATTTTCTTAACATCAACATTTGAACAGTCAAATTTTTCTCCAGCTTTTTAATGAAAATGACCTGAATAATTCCTGGTTTTTTGCTTTTAGTTCAGTGTAAGTATGAGCCATTCAAAATCCAAAATATTTTTATTAACCATACAGTAAATTTGCTTCCCCTCCCTTTCAAACTAAGGCAGAAGCATGATGTAAAATTATGCTAGACACAGGAACTCTTGAAATCTCACACTTCAGGCCTACACTCTGCAAAACATTTGCCTATAATTCATTATTTCACCAGAAAATCCTCTTCTGAAATTAATTCAACAAATAATTTTGGAAAGCAAATATGAAAAAGGTATGTGGAGACATTAGGTATTACCATTTGATTGCAAAGAAGTATTTGAAAGCTCTGTTTCTGAAACAAATTGAGCTCTTCTACTCAGTTAACAATTCCCACTGAAATAAATATCAAAGTCCAGTTGTGTTGTGTACCTTAGTTCCCTTTTAATTTCATTATTAGTTCTGTGTTTTCAAATAATGGAAAACAGTGTTCACCTATGTATAACAGACTGAACTGACACAGGATTAAAGGAAGTGACTGAAGAAGCAAGTGCCTGCCCACACTTTCATATCTTGGCTACAACTTTTACAGAAGGCATGAATATTCTTAACAGTGATTGACAGACAAATGTTGTTAATACTCCCTTTAAAGAAAGCAGTAGATGATGATTTGAACAAGCAAGCCTGCAGAAATCTAAGGGTAGGAAACTTTGGCAAAGCCATAGTTCTATCATTTTAAAATGGCACAGTCCCAAGAAACAGAGTAGATAGTATGTAGAGAAACCACAAATTACTCAAGACACTATTTAAATACATTCAGTATCACCGCCCAGTCTTGTGCTTATTAATAATTACTTTCAATTATACAAGGCAACCAGAAATTTTTATATTGCAGTAGGCAATAAAAGTTCAAGTCTCCATTTCTTCCCTTCAGTCTGAGTCAACTCTAAAGCACCTGACTTGGCTCAATAGTTTGACTCCTCAGACAGACACTGAAAGAAAGCACCACCCAAAACAACACTTCAGGATCAAATCTCTCAGATTGCAGGAGAGAGGAAGCAAAAAAAATTAGTTTGAAAGACATTTTGAATTGTAAAGAAACATTAGAAACCCCTTTGAACTCGTGAACTGGATCTGGAACAAGTACCATCAGACATTGCAGCAGGTGCATGCAGAGACAGGAGGAGGAAGTCTTATAGTTATTTTATCAGTATTATAGAAAGCCAAAAAGGTTCTGAAGGAAAATTGTTCCTGACCTCACACAGAAACAATAAGAACACATGAAAATGGTATTATGTAAGACAGCTTTTCTTTACGAAAACAAAACATGTTGCATACTAACAAGTTTGGCTAAGCAGCAACGGACAAATACTGCAGTAACTTTGGCAAAGTCTTCTAAGATAAATTAATTATGTTCTCTTTCCTCTGAAGCCCACCTTCATTTAAATCTTGGGGTTCAGTAAGGAATGGAGAACACTAAAGGTTGGAGGATTAGGAAGATGCATGAGTAAAACCTGTCCAACCCTGCACCATCAGAGTATCATTTGCTTTGCCTAGGACTTCCAGTGATTAAAAAATGCAAATCTGAGAGCACAGATTAGGACAATAGATTTACTGAGAGCAAGCAAATCAAATGCTTTAAAGGCAACATTATTACAACCAGCAATACCATCTGTATGAGGAAGCATTGAGGTGAGGACATACAGACACGCCACTAACAAACACTGCTGGGTTGCTAAAGCCATGGCAGCCACCTTGGTTTCATACAGACCTGACCTATTTCAACATCCATACTCATTTGCACATCACTTTTTAATATTTAGCTTAAATCTCCAAATACTTTTAAGAAACCTACAGAATTATGAAACTGATGAGTTTCATGAGTTGCCTCTCTTACTGGAATGGATCTGACACACAGAACAACACAGAATAGCTTTAGAGAATATTCTTAATCACAAAAAAATATTTAGATACAATAGAGCTAACCTTAAAAAATCCTTACCTTGAAAGCAGCATCATTTTGGCCTTAGTTATTGTCAATCCTGCATTAATAATGATGTCAAACAATTCTCCAATCTTACGCATTCCATCAGGTTTAATCAAAGCCAGTGTTCTGGGGAGGAGAAAAAACAGTACAGAGATACAGCCAACACAATTTTCCTTAGAGCATTTGGTGTGCATGTTGGGTTCATATTCAGACAAAAAACCAGCATGTCAAAGAGAGAAATTTTGTCACAGTCACATATTCACTGTCCCAGTGTCTCATCAATTTCCATGCTATTCTTGATTGCCTGTGCAACACATTATTCTGATAAGAACAAGCTTTGCACATTATAATTTCCTTGACTTTCTAACTCAAGTCAGCTCACAGTATTCCACCAGGAGTTATTATTTACCAACTTCTCCATTTGCTCTCAAAGCATACAATTTGACCACTTCTTCCTTAGCTAATTGGTATCTTGACAGCTCCTCACTCTGGGTTAGAATACAACTGAATTTTTAATCTCTCCCTGTGCTTGCTCAGCTCCCTTTTTTCCTAATGTTAATCATACACATGAAATTGAAGCTGTTAAAATTCCCTGATTAAAAATATTACTTCAACATGTGCCTCTTCCATAAAACTCAAAGTTAAATGATTGTTTTATTAATACTTTTAAAATATTTGAAGTCCTCAATGAGATGATCCTCTTGTGCTTGGTACAGTATAAAAACTTCAAGGCATAGAATGTGCATGCCAAATAGCTGACACTGTTAGTAGACACAATAAAAGGATGGCAGAGGAGGTATTGCATCTCTTATACTGACTGACAGCTATATTCTGTAGTCTAAGGGACATCAATCCAAAAATCTCTACACTCTCCCCCACATCTTTTTTTCCAAGTACATCCTGTCTTCTAGGTAATTATCTTTTTACGCTGCACATCCCCAGGGCCAGAATGGTTTTATTAGTGAGCTTTGCATAGCACCAAGAACACCATCAGCACTAAACGTATTATTAATCAAAAATAACAAGCACAAAAAGAAGGTCTGTAAAATTGCATTTTCTATTTGCATTCATCTTGTGGTGAGTCAGCTTCAAATGTGCTCAGCTTACAAACCAACAGATTTATCCAACCCTGCATCTCAGAAACGCCACGTCTCTGACAATCCTACAGAGCAGTTGCCATCTTTTACACTGTTTCCAATAAAGAAGGCTCTCCAAGATGGAATTTTTTATTGTAGTACTTCCTTGAATGAAAGACAAATAATTGCAGATTTCCTGTTTTATATACCAGCATAGCACGGAAAGCAGCCCTTAGGTTAGCAGCAATATATTCCAGCCAGGGCAAATATGCTGAGATTATAGGAGATGGATGAACTTCCACTACATTTACTCTGAACCTTAAGTGACCCCAGATTGACAGATGCTTTGGCAAGAGACAGACTATTTCACAGCAAATGCAAAGCAAGGGAGGTGTTAGGACCAGGAAATGTAACCAGGAAGATTCGAACATATGCGACATTTTATCTGCAACTAAGGGAGAGGCGTAGACGACCTTCAGAGCTCAGAAACAAACAGATTTCCTCAAGCACCACGAAGCTCCTACACACGGAGCACCTCAGGCTTAGACCCACTGGGAAGTAGGACACAAAAAGACTGATGGACTGAGGCTGCAGCCAGAAACTGCATGAAAGCAGTCAACCAAGACTGTGCTTCAGCCCACTGCAGCACAGGCTAAAGTTGGTTTAGCCCCATCTTCAGATCAGGAAAGGCTGACCTCTCACCACATTGAACAGTTTCCAGTGTACTCCATGCAGCCTTACAACCTGTCCCCCTTTTCCCAAGGATTTCACAGCTCCACCTCATCTAGTGATGTAATTTATCATATCCCAGGGTGTACCATGTGAATCGAGGCCCATGAGGAGAAGAGCCTCGATTCACATGGTACATCCTGTGATATGATAAATTTGCACGTTTGACCAGTGAGAATCACACAGTGCATGACCTGCATCCTGGCACAAGAGGTTGTCAGCACTGTCATTTCCCACAAACAATAAGGATCAAACCCCTGGAATGGGATCTCCAGCACCATTTTTATTTCCTCAAGGAACAGTTTTTTGAATTTATGTTACCACACAGTTGGTTTGAGATAGACTGCTAATGCTAGAAATAAATTATCCCTTACTTTTCTAAATTCAAGGGTTTTAGTAATAGTGTAATTCCTACAAATTTACAAAGAAATATTGGATTACAAAGCAATTTACCAAGGGGTCATTAATACAAACTGCAACGAGCAATCCTTGTAATATCTTTTGTCTAACACTGATATTGAAACTTTAACATTTCAGTGTGAGCTTTTCAGAAGTAAGCAGGATACAAAAAGCATACTTCAGGGTACTGAAGATTGTTTCTGAGATTGGATTTTGATTCATGTGCCCTATTTTTAGTTTTAATTAGGAATACGTTTCATGGGGTTTGGCATGATGCAGTCTGCAGTGTAGATTTGAAAACAGTTTCATGTCTAAGAACCAAGGAGAAAGAAGGAAAATTAAGCTCGCTTCCATTTTCAGAGGGACTGTGTGACAGTACTGCAATGAGTAATGAAACAAGAAGAAAATGAGAGCTGATCAAAGGAACAATGCACAAAGCATGCTCTGACTATGCTTTTGAGACTTACCTACTTCTAATAACAGGACTGCTGCATGCACAGTAGCTTATGTCTTGTAGGGGAAGAAATGCTGATTGTGCCAATGACTTGGAAGCATAAGAATAACATAACCCACTCAAAACAGAACACAAGTATTTCTGGGTAAGACACAAGTTTTCTAACATCATTTTCAATACCAGTGACACTGACCAAGTAAAGCCTACTTAGACAGAACACACTGGTCAGACAAATATTTACCTCAGGTTACAACCACCCAGGATCACAAGTGAAAGGATACAGAGACAGAAATCCCTGTCCCATGCCAGTGATTCCTTTATGTGGCACACTGTAAGTAAGCACATGCTCAGTTAACCATTTTAGTCACTGTTTGTGATGGTTTTCTTATGATACACTGAGAGGACAACAGAAATGCAGAACGCTGAAATACAACAGTATTTAAAAACTGACCCAAGACTTAGGAAAAGTAGGTATAGAAACTGAAATAGAACTTATTAATAATAATAATTCTAGTCTAATTCTAGAAAGAGCCTGTGCAAATCTAGCCTTTTTCTACACATCTGTTTGTGTCCCATGTACCTAGGGTCACATTCACTTGTTTTGCAGACTAAAATAAAGGTTCCTAACTCAAAACATTCAAGACTTTTTATATTCACTCCACAGTCTCCTTCAAAGGCCTCTGCTGAGCCTGTCTGAGCACAAATTGTAACCAAAGAATGTATTTCCAAAGTTAAACTGATCTGTCAATAGTCCTGTGCAGCACAATGGCAAACAAAAAAAAAAAAAAAAGAGAAACATTCTGCTTCATACAGCAACCTTAAAATTGTTAATATAATTCCAACTGCAGATTATTTTGGGAATAATTACGCACTGCAGACATCTTATTACATCTAATAACTGCTGTAAAACCTGCTAGGAACGGGTCAAAAAGACCAAATAACTCACATGCAACTGTTTTGCCCAAGGAAACTCTTTCAATATAACCTTGTTTACTCAGTGAAAGCTTCCATGAAGAAACTGGATTTTGAGGATCTCTTGGCTGAGTAAGGCACCTTTCACTACTGTTCCTTTGGGCTATTCTGAATATGCAACACTACTTGAATATCTATGTTATCTCTAAGCCAACATTCCTAAAATATTTTCCAAACAGCTGACATGTCATAAATGCCTTTTCTTCCTTTTGTAGAGCAGTACAAAAATTTGCCTCCTCTCAAGACCAACCACTTCATTGACACAATAACAATGTTGCCATGTAGACTGCAATGTCTCCTAAAAGAAGAAAATGTCACTTTGTCATAAGCTGCCTTTTCCTGGTGTAACTGCATGCAAGAGCACCAGGGATCATGTTAGTTTAGTCAGAGCAGGAAATACAGAACTTTACATTGATATAAAGATGCAATCGATCCAAAGATTCTGCACTAAGGAACAAAAAGAGTAGCCACATACACAGAATTCACCCCCTTGTGTTCTCTACCTCCTTTGCTGCTCTTTCACCACACCCAATCCCAGCTTGCAGAAGCACCAGAACTCCTCTGGAAAGGTATTATGGCAGGCATTTTCACAGCAATTTTTCTGTGCAGTTAAGACAAACTATGTCAAAACCTGCAGTTCTTGCTCTATGTCTGGTTATGTACAACTCTCCAAGAAGAATTCAAAACAAGCCCATTTACTGCAAGACAGCAAGTGATTAAGACTCACTGGAATATCATACCTTCTTAAGAACATGTTCTGTGTTCTTTTCAAAAAGGCTGGAGGAATTTAAAAAAAAATGTATTCATTTGCAAATTCAGAGATTACCTGCACTGCCATTAAAACAGATCTAAATTTTTTGTAAATGAACTTTAGTGTCCTTTTATTCTTAGTCCTGATATTTGCTCTCAGATGGCTTAAGTCTTTTCCAAAGCAAGTCTTTGAATCAAAAATATGAGTCCTATCTTCATCCATGATAAACAAACCTTGTTTTAACAAAAGAGCCTGTAATTTTTACTGACATTCTCACACTGTACTTTCTGTCCTCACGCACACAGAGCTTAAGTGAAGATGAAAAAAATTCTCAGAAAAAACCTCCTTAGTGAGGAAAAACAACAGAGAACGGGAGTGATCCTTTAGTACTTTCATTTATTACTACTAACAAAGAGTAGATCAGACTGGTGAGGCACTGGGTTTCTGCACACATCCCAGAGAGACAGCTGCAAATTTCACAAGGTCCAGGCTTTTCAAGCCCAGCATGCATCAGTTACTGTATCAACTCTGCCCCAGGAGAATCCACAAATCACAAGAACCCTACTGCTGCCTGCCATGGCTGACTAACAAAGCTGAATAGGACCCATTTTTCCTCCTCCCCCTCTTTTCTCCAAGACACCCAGAGCAGCCAGCAGCTGACACCATAGAGAAGCTGACCTTGAAGTGGTACCACAAGCAGGTACCACTCTGCTTCTCTGCAGCCACCAGAAAATCAGATCCCTTCAAACTGCATGCAAACATGCAGCCATCTCCTCTTCTGCCCACATTAGCACAGACACCTCACTTCAAGCAAACATCTGCTTCAGAACCGCACCCACACGGCTCCCAGCTTCCCTGCTCACCTCTCCTTGCGGCTCCCCAGCTTGCGGGACGTGTAGAGGTTGCCGTAGTCCACGATGGCGAGGTGCCGGGAGAACACGGTGACCTTGCTGCCCACGTAGAGATCCTCCAGGTGCAGGCTCTCGTACTTGGTGCGCCTCAGAAACGTGCGCCGGTTCTTCACGTCGTACTGCAGCGACAGCGAGAGCGACACCTGCCTCAGCAGGAGACTGAGCTTGGGCAAACTCAGCCTTTACTGTCAGAAACTTCCATGGTACTGTGGGACTGCATCTGATCACTTCATCAATTTCATTCCAAGCCCTTTCAACTTACAGGTGTATCAAGAAAGCTTAGACTAAACCACGATTACAAATTTATTCCTTTTAAATAGGCTCAGGCCAACAGCTATATTTGATTTTTTTTTTGTTTGTTTGTAATTTGCTTATTCTAATTCAAGCTGTGATAAAGGGTTCAGATGCCTGGTGGATGCCTCTGCCCAGTCTCACTGAGAGTTCCCCCAGCACATCCATGCTGTTTCACAGCCCAGTGGCTCGCACCAGAGCGATCAGGATACACACTGGCAGGTCTCCTCTTCAGGGCATCATTCCAGTGATATTATGCTCTATTTGACTGTGCAAGACTCAGCATTAGGGACAGAGAGATGATTGCAACACTTGGCTGAGATGCTGTCACTGCCTAGAGCTGCAAGCTCAAAAGCCTGTCAGGACAATTCAGCTTTCTGTATCATCATTCCAAGCAAGAAGCCAAACATTAATGTGTAGTTTTCTGGGTGGGCTGACAATGCACTGAAGTCAACCTGCTGAACAGTTTCTTCACTGCAAGCAGATACTACAGATGCCTTCCATTTCCTGGGGAAGTGGAAGGCTATGAAAGGAACTTTGTCCTCCTCAGGCCAAACTTCTCCTTCTGTCTCGACCTACAGGTGCTGCCCTCCACTGCAATGGTGTATCCATTAGAATAGCATTAAAAGAAAGAAGGTCATTCACACAAATTTTGGAGGAAAAAAAGGAGCAAAATTCCATGTTCTGAAACATGTGAATACAGTTCTATTAGAAGGCTAGAAGAATTATAACTGTTTTCAGGATAGCCAAAACTTTGCAGATTAAAGAACTGCAAAATAATTTTGGTATTTCCTTCTGCTGAGGCATGGTCGTAAGGAAGAATCCTTCCCTGCTAAAATCTCCTTAGCCCCTCATATATGCTCCTACTAAGTGATCACTATTCAAGTGCAGTAGGGAGTGAAATGACAACACAGTTAAAAACAAAACAAACAAACAAAAATATCAAAGAAACCCACTTGAATTCAGCTACTTGTTTTCTCCCAGACTTTGCCAGGAAGCCTATTAACTCTCTCAACCATAAGCAAATTCTTCCATATCTTGACCAAAAATCTGAGTACTTCCTTGGTTATTTCACTAATGGTTGCTAGAAAAGATGCTTCTCTCCTCTCAGGAAGAAGAGGGAATCTACCTGTGTAAACAATTCCTCTTTATAGTGGACTTCTGAATCTGTGTAAAAGACTTCTTTATAAAGTGAATGATAAGCCACAGCAGAAGAAATAGAATACTATTTGGACTGTTCCACTCAGTGGAACATCTACATATACATATGCCCATGTATATGTAGAAGTAAGTTACCCAAAACAAAAATACTTCTCTGCTAAGAATCTATCCTATTGAAAGATTTCTTCCTTCTTTTTGGGAAATCTTTTGTAGAAAGAAAAGTTATTGAGGCTTTAAGAACTCTCCATGAGAGTTATTAACTATGGAACACTTAGAGAATGTGGCCTCTCTGTCAAGAGATCCAGTTTAGCTGAAAGAACTGCTTGCCATTCTTGGACAAACATCTGTGCTGTCTTCTTCCAGCCACAAACCAGGCTGGAAACTTCTCTCTTTATTCCCACTGTCATTCTACTTCACCAACCAAGACATGAAGGACAGGAAGAAGAGTTAAGCTCGGGACTTCACATAACACAAGTCTGCAAGAGCTCTGCTCCACCCTCAGGTGAGATGTGTGATAAGGCAGAGCTGTTGTCAGGGATGAGGGGAAAGGGGATGAAACATCCTCATCATATGTGGGGAAAAGCTCATGTGGGGAAAAGCAGGCTCACATCCATCACCTCCCTTCTCTCAGATATGTTAGAGGTAAGAGCAGGTTGTAATTTCCTCAGGAAAGTACTAAAAGATGCAGAAGAATTAAGCAGTAATAAAGAAAAAAGATCACCAAATTCTACAGAAATAAAAAAACAACCAATCCAGAAAAGAATTCTAAATGCACTATCTGTCCACAAACTCACCCTCAAAAGTGATTTTGAGATACTCTTTCGCTAAGGGTGTTCACATACATTTTTGTTCTTTTTTTCCTGTCCTGCCCACATGCAGTCTATGGCTGTGTACACACCATGCTTCTTTAACCTACGAGCACACCAACAAAATGCAAAAGTCTGCCAAGACATAGATACTGCATTCAGAAGTTCAAGAACACCTTGGAAGCTCTTGGTTTTGAGACGTGTAGGTGAAATGAACAACAATTCTGCCAGCCTACACATGATTGTGTAGGAAGATTATTACAGTCCCTGACTGATCAGCTAAACTGTCTCTGGGAAATATAAATTAGAAACCTCACACTTTGAAAACTCTGCACATGCAGACATTGCACAAAGAACTAACTTAGTAATCAGTGCAAAGTGCATCTTCTCACACAACTGGGTATTATTGCTTCAGTGAGGAGCAGTTTGGGTAAGAAAAGGCAAATTCCATTAGATTTCTTGTTTCTGCAGTTGATTCTTATAGCAGCAAAGTTAAAATTTGATAATGAAATTAATAAGTGTGAATATCCAAATCTAGGCTATTCTTGGACTCTTCACTAAGAATTGGAACAGACTAGTCCATGTCACTTAAATCACTCCTAAAAGGAAGCACAAAGCATTGGTTAGCATGAGGGGTATCTTTACAGTAGATATTACATTTTTATATACATGCCTGCTACTGCAAAATGCTGCTTTTCACCACTGTCAATAAGCAATGAGATTGGTTGTATGAACCATAAGTCAGAAAGCTCTGTGCAAGCACCACTGATGGAAAAATTTGGATCCCACTGTCTGAAATGTCCCATCTCTCATTAAACCAAGATTACTTTCCTCTACTTTGATAAGACTCTTTTACATTTTACTCTTCAGAGACTTCTAGAATTCCTGCTGAAGCTTATTCTCCTGTTTGAAATTAGCTTCAGCTTACTCTTCTCAAGCAGTAGGTCAATGTTGCTGAGTTTAAATTCTGAAACCCAAGTACAGATTGAATGAAAGCAGATTTGTGAAAATTAATCTCTTCACACCAAAGCAAGCTTTAAGAAAGAAAAAAAAACATAAATGTGGAAAATATTCCATATGCTTCACTGTGAACTCATATTTTTGCTTTTCTTTTAGTTTCAGAAACAGAGCAAGACACATTTTAAATTAAATTTTCTTACTTGGAAAATAATTAGGCATAGGCAGTGGCTTGCCATTTTATGGACTGTTTAATTGGATATTACATGTATGACATCAGATTTTTTCTCACATCCTTACCATTTCAATGGATGAATCTTTTGGATAATACAGAAGTTCATAACGCCGAAAGAGTGAAGCACTTGGGTCATACCATTCAGCAATGAAAGCATATCTCTCATCCTGACTCTGGAAAAACAAAAGGGGCAAAACTGGCTATTACAGAAAGCATACATAGTCTATATGTAAAAATACACAAATAAAAAACTTCATTTGTTATCAGAAAAGTAAAAAAAACAACAATCACTTGTAAATGGACTTGCACACTCTGCATATTATCTCCTGCCTACCACAGCTGGTGACATCTTTTCGCTTGTTAGCTATCATCTTTTAAATAGGATGGAACTTGGATCATGGCAGTTTTCCAGACAATCCTCTAACTTACCCTAATTTCATCAGTCATGAAGCATGGACTGCTGTGGAAGCTGTTGTTAGACTTCTCATCTTAGCCAAAGTATTTGATTTACTTCTTTTGTTAAAAAAATGTGTTCACCTACAATTAAATTACAGACTCTTAACACATCTTTTGCACATCCTACAAGGAAACACTTTCCTCTTCCTTAGCAGTCATATCTAAACTACTCCTAATGATGAGATAAACCTATTCAAGTTAAGGACAACATTAGTTTGATTCACTGCTTAACTTCTTGAAGTTTACATAAAGCATAAATAGCCCGATCGCATTTACAACTCATTTTCTGCCTCTAAAGAGTGCTAAAGTTTAAGTCAGTAATTCCAGAAGCTTAACTACCTGCTAGTAGTAGTTAAGCTACTACTTAACTTAGTAGCAGTAAGTACTACTAAGTACTTACTAAGTACTTAGAGGATAACAGCCCCCAGCGAAGCAAGCACAAAGGTGAGGCGCAGCAGGTGGATGTGCCATTCTCTTCCTCTTAGTGGTACATGTTAGTTATTGATGGAGTCTCAGTTATTTGATAGCTAGAGTAGTTAGATGGAGCTCCAAATTTTTAATTCCCACATCTCCTCTAAATCTGGCTGCTACTCCTAAGGGCGAGCACAGTCTTACCACAGACTTCCACAATTTACACATATGTGTACTCTTCTTACACAGTTAAAACATTGAGGAACCGCTGGGAGTTTAACTTAAAGCCATGTGAGTCTTTTCAGTACTTCAGATTTTCGAAAAGGGCAGCATTTGAGTTGTTACAAAGACCACTTAATAAGCAAAAAGACAGAGAGTTCCTGTAAGCTTCCATGACTATTCTAAAACACCAGCAGAAAAAGAATTCTAATTTTCCCGCACCTTCATCTTACCACTGACTTAGGACTAAGTGCTTTTGCAGGCTGAAGTCCTACCAGAAGCAGGAACAGGAAAGAATGAGATAATGAAGAACAAATTCAGAATTTTACAATGTGATGAATACTAGTACCTCTCCAGACAAGAGCATCATGGCAAATGCCCCACCCTGCTGCCAGCTCCTATGGTACTCCCACACTGCACACAAAGGATGATTGTACTGCAGAAACACTGATGCCATGGGGGCAGCACAGTGCCCTGTGAAGGATGCAGAGGTTCCTTTTCTCTCTGTAGAGGTCTGTGCAGCACTGGAAACCTTATTAGCATCAGCTGCTCCAACTCCAGCATTATCTGTGCAGCACACACTGCAGCCTTGACAAGAGTTAAGCTCATCTTTTACGTGCAGCATCCAGCATGAAAACTCCCAAAGGACTTAGCCTGGTTTCCGGCCCTCGCCTGAGCTGGGTGTGTTTGCGTCACGACTGCGACTGCCACCATTCTGGAGACATGCAAACCAAACAAACTCTGTTCTGTGGCAAAACTCACTCCTGGTTTTTCTATGTAGGCAATAAGCAGGAATAAGGGTTGACAGACTGATTTCCATTTTGATCTTATACTACTGGACAAGAAGATATTTGATCAATTGATTTGACTGACCATCCTCTCGTCAAGAATGGATTTTACAGAGAAGCAGTTCTCTGCCCAAGAGGTTGTCTAAGAAGAAGAACACTCTGGTTTCACAGAACCATAGAATGGCCTGGCTTGGAAGGGACCTTAAAGATCACCCAGTTCCAACCCCACTGCTATGGCAAAGGTTTTCTAGTGAAAACCTTTCACTAGACCAGGTTGCTCAAAACCCCATCCAACCCTGAACACTTCCAGAGATGGGGCATTTCTCAAGTACTACCTCTAAAAAATAACTACTGATGAATGCAATAAAATAGATGCACCATCTTTTATCAATGCCTCTTCATAACATAAAGACATATAATTGCTTTACTACATGTTACTTTTTCATGTTATAGCATTGCTTTCAACTATATTTTCCAGGTAGCAGTTGCCACAGAGGCCACCAATTTTGATTTAAGTAAAATTTCCAAAATTTGTAAATGCTTACTTGTCTCAGGGAAGTAATGTATTTATGTTTGATTTTTTACTTAAGTCACCAGCATCAATCATCAGCACCTTCATGTTTCCAGTGAGAAACTGCATTGTGTGCATCGTGTGGTGAGGAATTGGTCTGCCTTTTTTCTTTTTTTTTTTCTTTCAACACAACCTTCATTTTAAGACTCTGAATTTCATTAAGCATCTGAAATTCATTTTATAAGATTTTATTCAATGCCTGAGCTATTAATATTTGTTATTCAGCAAGCTCTGCTGGCCACTGAATAGCAGAAATCACCATTCTGTATTATCTTCTTTTGGCATTGTAAGAAATGGCAAGGTAATAAATGCTACTTAAGACTCAAGAAAAATTGCAGAGCTAATCCCCAAACACCCAGAAAATGCTATCAGTAAGCAGAACAGCTTGAGTCCATTACTATTATGTATCCAGAAAATATGGAGACCTAGTATTTTTCTAAAATGACCAAAACAAAGTCTCTAAAGCTTCTCCTGAGCCATAACTAGAATTTTCCCTGCTGTATGGACATAGAATTATAACAATAAATATTTATACATGTAGAGAACTGTATCAGAAAAAAGTTCAAAGACTATGGGAAGCACCCTAAAAATAACTGGAAACATTGTATTTGTGAACATGTCAATTGTTTCAGAGGCACACTGCAAAGTGAAGAAACTCAACATTGAAAGCCAAATAAGTACCTAAAACACAGAAGGACTCTGATTTTACTATTTATTGCAGATTCATGCAAATAGTCTTAAAGAGATAAAAGACAATACAGAATACAGTCATGATATGGTGAATTTCTTCTGGGAAGCCCTTGCCAGGAACTGCTGTGAAACTGACACTCCAAGTCATCAAAAATGCCAACCAATTTTAAAACCTAAGTTTTTGAAAGTGAGTATATATTAAGTTCACAATCTGTTTTTAAATGAGAACAGAAACTTTCATTTACTTATTTAATGGAGTAGGATTTTGAAGGCAAAAACCAAACACAAAAAACTGTTCACTTCCCATCACATGCTGTAAGGACTGGAATAAATGTTTAAGCCTTCACAGGCCTGAAATTCTAATTTCTAAACATTTCTTTTCAATCAGTTTACCATTCGGTCAACAGAACTGGTATGGCAAATAACCTTACATATCACTTCACCCCTGTGTCCTGACTGCCAAGTGGGCAGGAGTCTCAAGGATGAGGAAGGACTGTGGGAGGCAAGCTAAGTTTCATTGCTCACTTCTGTCCATCCTCCTAACAAGGGAAACTCAGAGAAAATAACTCTGCAAAGAAGAGTGATCACAGAACACTGAGAACCTGTCAGGTGGTAACACATTTGATGCACCTCACTGCTCCAGACCAAGAGTGAGTCCTGAAAGTGGAATATTTCACAGCTCCTGACCAGAGAGCACCTCATTCCCCCAGGAAATGGGACAGGCATGTTAGTCACCACTGAAATCACATTCCTTTGAACAGCTCAAATAATCACAAATCAAGTGAATTGACAAATACATTATACCTCAGAAAATTCTTGCTTTAAAGAATTGATTTCCATTCATTTCTATACGATTCCTTCATTAAAATCACACACAGCCTCTGCTCTCATGACTATGCAATTAAACAAGCAATACCTAATGGGGAAGAAATATTTTTTCACAAATGTTCACATTAGTGGAAAAATTACTACCACTAAAAAGCCCAGCAGTGATTATGCACTTCACATTTACATACTTCCAGAATAGCTCTCTTGAGCTCAGGATTTACATCTCCTTTCCACAGTAAAATCTAGAACTGAGTTCAGCAATGCCAAGAGTTCACCTACTGTGAAGATGGAAAGAATAGGGGTTTTCTTCCCCTCTTTTCTGTAAGTTGCCCAGAAAAACATTTGAATGCATGTGGGTTTTGCTACATTTTGGTTTTTGTTTCTATTGGCATGTGTGAATACGCAGTAGGATGGCTGCATGCACACGAGAAACACATAATGAAGTACAGCTGAATTAAAACCCCTAAATTTTGTACCTACTTCTGAAAGTGATGGGGGAAGCAATCATTCTTAGCCAGCATGGGAGTAAGTTCTAGAAGCTAAATCCAAGCATCCATCAAAGAACTGTGCTCCCAGAAACTCTGTGCAGAGGGAAATGGTGTGTTTGGAACCAAACTGCCAAGGACATGCAAAAAGCAGAGTTCTTAACAAGCTGGATGGGACACAATATCTTGTCCTGTAAACCTTTTGGACTTGTAAAAGGCTTCTGTCTACAGGAAAACAAAAGAAGATCTTCCAAAGGTTTTCCTGAGAAGTAATTGGTAGAAGAGCAGCTCAAGGACTAAGGAACTCCCATGGAAAGGTGGAGAAACAACTTTATCCCTCTGGTCTGACCTATGAAGAGCATAGATCTGGATTTGGTTTTTCAAACGCTTCATGATACCACCTGACAGCCACTACTGTACTAATCTGGGGTGAGTACTTCTGTCCTCCTCCTCCTCTGGTTTTGACTAGAAATTTCATACTAGAGTTTATCTTACAATGGCGAAACCTGAGAATCTGAGGGTTTTTTCCAGCTCAAGAGAACTTCAGATGAAACATTACCAAAATATTTCTTACAATTAGAATGCCCTGAGGTATCTAGAAAGTGCACCTTCACATGTATTAGCAATCTGGTCTCTGTGAGGTTATGCAGGCTGTCAGGAACTTCAGCATACATGACATAATCTGACACAGGCTCAGGGCCCATTGCACACATATCACAGCTTTAGGAGTCATGCAGAGCATTGCTGCATTTCAAGTGTGCAGCTTTGTGGTCTACTGCTCCTTCGATTTTTCTCAGTGACTCAGAAATCAGACCAAAGAGAGAAAGAACCAAAGGATTTGAATCATCTCCTAATGAAGCAATAAAAAGACTGCACAAACCTCGGTAAAAGCTGAATCCCATCCATCCTTATATCTGTGCTCTATATTTTGTAAAACTCTGCTGTCACGGGGAAAATCTCCAGTGAAGCACAGACCAAGCTGTTTCTATGAAACAGGATGGGAACAGGATGGACCAGCAGACAGGAACTATTCTCACACCAAATGGGTATTTCTCCTAATACACCAAAAAAGCTTTCTGGAAAGGTTGCTCTGAAGCTTCCTAAAATTCTTAAAATAAACAATTTTAAGGGAACATTTTTTCACAACCTGCTCCCCTCTCAAACCAGGCTGGTGGAGCTCTCAAAAATACTTTGGAAGACCAAGAGCATTTTCATAAAAATTAGATGTTTTCAAAGCATAAGAACACTAATTACCATAAAACATTTCAGGGGAAGATATCATGAGGGTGATTGACTCCAACATCAGGTAGTCTGCTTATGCATTAACATGTACTTACTTTATGTTTTTAGGAAGAAACAAAATTTTAAAAATCACAAATGCATAAGAGCTTAGCAACAAAAAAACAAACAAAAAAAAACAAAAAAAAAAAACAAAAAACCCAACAACAACAAAAAATAAGCTGAAATGACCAGTGAAGAGGTATCTTTATCTTTCCTCTTTATAGTTTCTACCAAAACCCCACCAACTAGCACCAGATGTGCTGGTGCATTCCTTAGACAGATGTTGGCTTTGTTTTGTGCTCTTCAGGCAGGCTGAAGTGAGAGACCTGACCAGCCTGACCAACCTGACCATCAAGAACACTATTTTCAAAATTAGGCCCAGAAACTGTTGTTACAAACATATAATCAATCTCCAAAGTCCAGAAGCTACTGCAACAAATATATGATCTACCTCTAACTGCAAGTATCTAAATCCTGCTATGAATTACTAGAAACAGTTCCTCAAAGCTCATAAATCTCCAATCCCTGCTCTTCCAGACCAATCCCCACTTCAGACTGAATGCTGCTTCCCAGCCCTGAAGAGGAGGACTTCAGCACAAAAGAAAAGCAGGAACTGACAAACTCCTGGTCTGAGGAGCAGGAGCCAAGAATTCCAGGCAGAAGCAGCCACTGACAGTGTTACACTCCCCCCGCAGGGCAGCGGCAGCAGCACCGCCACAGCAGCACCTGCTTCCCTCAGAGCCCCAGAAATACTCTGATGCTTCAAATGGCTGACTTGGTGGCTCTCCCGTCCTCCCTGCTTTATTTTCAGCTGAATGCTTTTAGGTGCAGGCCCTGCACGATGCCAAACTTCCCCCATAGCACCGAGTGGTCACAAATTCAGATCACCAGACCAAAACATGTAACTTCAATTAGCTTAAAAGACAATCTTAACCAGTGGGTTCGGAGTGCTACTCTTTCAGGGAAGGACATCTTAAATGTGACAATCCTCTGCAGACATAAAGCTGAAAAAGAAAATTCAAAAACATTTCAAACAACTGGAATCTCTAAAAAATCTCTCTATAAAGTCAATTACTTCTGCAAGCATGAGAAATAATGAGGCCTGGTTCTCTATATTCATGTTTCTCATCCCTGACTGTTGTGACCAGAGCCTCTCTTCAGCTCAGGTGTTTAATAAAAGCCCATATCCACCTAGATTCTCTGATGCCTAAATAGAGTTGAGCTCACAGCAAAGTCTAACATTCTGTGTGGCAGAAAGTGCTCTAATTTTTGGCATTGTAGCGCACCTTAAATCCCAAAATGAATTCTCATCAGTGCATGCTTATTAAGCTATGTTATTCAAGCCATCTTCTGCCTTCACAGTTTATGTAATACAGGATATTTTCCAGGCAAAACTTAAATCCACAACACTGTGTAGATAGAGCACTCAATTAACTCTGTCTCTTAAAACTCATTTTCCTCCTCCTCTTCTATTCATGTTTCTGACACACGAGCTGGAATAATTTTTAGAACTCCAATTTTGAAGCCCCCTCACTGCTGTTGCACCTCCCACTACTTTCTCAACTGGCTTTTCTTTAGTGAAAAAGTAAAATCAAAAGATCACTTTTCAAAAGGAAAAACATCTGGCAACTGCAATTTCCATGACAATGTCTTGACTACAATTCTCAACCTAAGCCTTGTATTCAAAAGCTCACTGATGAATTTTCTAAGCATATCTCTTTTTATTCTCCCCTTGTAGAAAGCAAAGACGACCTAGTGAAAATCTCACACAAATTCTGGACTATTTCAAATTAAGCAAATATTGGACAACTTATTAACATTCTTAATCATATTTGAAATCTATTGAGTCAAACACTCTACTGCATTTGTGTTTACTCTCCTCCAACTCATGCTACATCCTTTGGATCCACAGACTTCCAATATTACTGGTGCCTTAGCTTCTCAAGTATCTTTTGGACTGGGTATGTTCATATGGTTACTGCTGCTTGGACCACATGTTGCCAAGGAGCATGGGGATACTTCTGTCCTCAGAGCACTAAGCAAGGGAATCTTCCTCTCCAACTGGAAGCTCAATGCAGTGACTCAATCCCTTATGCTCAGGAGTTGTGATAAACACAGCTCTAGAAGGTTGAATGCCTCAAATTTTCTTTTCTGATTTAGGAATCTGCAACTCCATGCCACATCAGCAAAATTATCTGGCTGTTCTGTCGATTTACTACGCAAGAAATCTGTTTTTACTACTCTGTTCAGACAGGGTAAGCTTTAGAAGACCAGCTACATCTTGTCTTTAGGAAAACATGCAGCCATTAAATGCACATTTATAAAGCTGCAGATGATAGGATCATCTATTTCTGCACTCATAATTACATGATCACAGGTAATTCCTCTCAGAGCAGTCAGTAGTTCTCAGCACGTGCCTGTCTGCCTCCACTAATCCAGCAGAGCCTGACAGTGATTTAAACAAAAGCAGAGCTGTTCTCTGACTCAGAGCACAGTTTGTAACGAAGGTCATCCCACATAATCACATCTGAGCACAAAGTTTAGGTGCTTTGCACTTAATCAGCCAGTAGTGGCAGAACTAATGCTGCCGTGGTCAGCTGCTGAGTGCTCTGTGCACACCCCGCTATAAGATCCAACCGATATTGTACCGACAGGAAAAACATTTCTGAAAGGCTCGAAACTTGGCCTAACATTATAGCTGATGTCAATATTCAAAGGCTTTTCAGAGGAACGCTGACTTTTTTTTGTTTGTTTGTTTTTTTTTTTTAGTATTTTTATTAGGATTCTGAAGCGTTTTCAGATTTTCTCCCCACACACTCTTATTCAGGTATCCCATGGAATTCTCGACCTCCTATAGAATCAATCTGGAAACTTACACACCGAATGGTTAAAACCAGAGGAACTTATAAGCAGCTGGAAGTACAGCTTTGAAAGGAAACACCTACAAATCCTAAACTAAAGCTGTCAACAGCACTTCAAAGCAGTATAATGCCTACAGCATCTTCAGATTATCTCAGCTCATAATAATCTTCTGAAAAGCTTTTCCAACAAGAACTAGTTGGTTGCCTTGGAATCCCAGATGAGGGAGAGCTGGTCCTTCACCCAGCCAGTACCAGGAATAATTAGCACCCAAGAGTTTGTGTGAATGCTCTGAAGACCACACATCCTGCATCCACCTGGAACAGTCAGAGCTTGTCACGTTCTAGTAACAATTTATGGTCCTATGAAGCTGACAAACAACTCTGCTGACATGTTTCTCATTCACTACTGTGGGAACTTAAAGCAAGCATTTTGTCTCCACTACTGCTTAACTTAAAATGCTGGCTTTACTTTCTCTCAAATTCTAAGGTAGTTGGACTAAATCCAGATTTCAGCTAATGCAGATGTAATGGTCATATTTTATTCTGAAGTCAGACTAATGACAAGTTACATGCAAATATAAGATTTACAGGTTCACTTTATGAAAATTTGTTCTACACTTCACAGATAATTTGTCTCCCAAAGCACAGGACTTCTTTCATCAGATTTGCACAACTGAACTATGTTATTCCCCTGAGATGCAAAAGTCTCTGCTGGATGAAGACAGTGACTGAGAGACTCCAATCCCATACATGGTTTAAATAAGATTGCTTAGTTCCACTTATAAAGTTGCCCCATGCATTAGTGCAGTTGATGTCCAGCATCTTTTCAAAACAGAGGCTATTTTTCCCATTTTTGTAAAATGAGAATCATCATTACCATCATTCCTTTCATGAAAGGATGCCAAGATTTAATAGCTATAACATTTGTGCTATTTAGGCATCATAAATCCCCCTTCATTTTGCAAAAAAAAATAGAGCAGAAGCAGGTTAGTCAGCTCCTCCTCATTTCCTGCTTCCACAGACCCTTCACTGCAGCACAGGAACCAGGCACCCGTGGAAGTCAGAAAGGGAAAATGCTGCCCAGCCCACTGCCCCTGCAGCTGCCTCCAGGAAACACTGCTGCACCAGAATGTCAGTGGTTGCCAAGGACTGATCCAGACCACAGTTCCTCTGCTCCAGTAATTTGGGAGTCCTCAGAATTAAAAGACCGCGGTTCAGTTATCAAAGAGTGTATTGTAAAAGAGATCATGGGACAGGGTGAGGGCAACATTGCTCCTGTATAACTAGAAAATATACAGCATCATACAGTCCCTACAGTAAGAGAAAGAAAACAAGGAAAGAATAAAAATAGGAGGGGTGCTAAATTTAGTGAGGGATCACACTTAACTGTGCAGCATGTAGAAGAGCAGGTACACAGGCTCAATCATGCCTACCCACCTCTCTCCCCTTCCCATGTGTAGCCCCCTGTTATATGCGACTCTCCCTCCAAGTGTGTTGGAGTATTCTGCAGAAAAAGTATGATCTTTTTAAAATACATAATTAAGGCAGTTACAATCACTGAAGGATCCCATGCAAACAAAGTTCATGCAACAGGCTCTCAGGAACACACCTCAGGAGAGAGCCACTTCTTTGCAAAGACATGAGCACCCTCTGGTGCCCAAGGACAGGTTGAGCACCTCATTTAAGCCTCCAGAATTCACTTCTGAAAGGATCACTTAGAAACCATTGCTATCTCTTCCTAGTTCCAGACCACCCAGAGCTTCAAAATTAGTAACCTCATAAGAGGAGTAGAAATGACTAAATAATAAAGCACAGATCTCAACAGCCAGGGTGATGAAGTCCTTTCACACAGGAAAACTGAGACATAAGGGCAGGTAGCCTTCCACCCAATGCCAATCCCACAGCCTCCCAAAAATCCCAATGCTAGTTTTTAAACGAGTACCACAGCTGCCCACTCCAGGACAATCATAAAGGTACCTCAAAGAGTTTATCTCATAACTCTAATAGGCACAGAGTGTGAGAAAAAAAAAATAATAACTTCTTCCTCTTGTATGTGCTCATCTGATTTGAGATAGGCTCATTATAGATGAAAATATTTGCTAAGCTGTCATTCTTAGTATTAAACTGTGACAGCAGGTTCCAAAGCCCTGCCACACACAATTTACTCCCTTTATCAAACCTTATGCTGTTTTGCCTTTCCCTTTTGCTAACTGGGAGAGAATCGTGGTGTTCCACCCACTCAACACTACTGAGTGACCTGGTGTGTTCCTCAGGCACCAGGGCCTCTGGTTTCCATCTGTATAAGGACACAGGGGAACACAAAACAGTTTGGATGCATTAGGCCAAGCACAGTGCTTACTTTCAGGAAATAGTACTTTTGGTGATTATTCCTGGCAGCTACAATTATAGTTAAAAGTCAGTATTCATGGAAAAGGCCTCTTCAGACTTAGAGCAATAGGTGTTCCCTACAACCACGGTTTCTTAGCAGCCAGTTCATGATTAACAGAACATCCCATCTGGATATATGAGATCTACAGCATTCTAGAAACTGACACTAAAATGGGCAACTGAACAGCCAAAACCACTTTGGGGTGGGTCAGCATTCCCTTAGCTTAAATGAAACACACACTATCAAACAGAAAAACCTAAAAGTTCAGTTTTAAGTGCTTAGACACTGGCAACCAAGGCAGTCAGGGTCTGGAGAACATGACATGAGAGAGGAGCCTGGGAGAACTGAGCCTGCTCAGATTAGAGAAGGCTGAGGGTGACCTTACTGCTGTCCACAACTGCCTAACTGAAATACAGCAAAAAGATGGAGCCAGGCTTTTCCTGAAGGTGCACAGGGAGAGCAAAAAATGCCAAGGACACATGTGGGAAAACAGCACATTCCAGTCACATACTGGAAAAACAAAGAATAACCAAGAGGGTGGTCAAGCACTGGCACAGGACACCCAGAGGAGAGGTGCAATCTCCATCTTGGGAGATGTTCAGGACATGCCAGGACACAGCCTGGAACAGCCTGGTGTGGTTAGACCTGCTTTAGGTTGGAGGTCCCTTCCAACCTAAATTATGATTCTACGATTCTAATTATAGCTTGGTGTCTCTTTGTCCAAAGGTAATGCTCATCCTTCCACGCTGCTCCAGATCTGGGTTCCTCTATTAACAACAGTTTAGATGTACTTTCAAAAAATGCTGAGCTCTGATGGTTAAGTGTAAATTTTACCCAGATCAATTCTGCCTGGAACATCTCTCTAAATAACTACTGTCTCTGTCATCAAATTCTATTATTTTTTTACTGCTAACTGAAAGTTTGAAACTTTTCTTTATTCCTGGCACTGGTACTGAGTAATCTCTGAACTTGAGTTTCTGACAAGATATGTATTTAAAAAAACCCAACATACCATTAGGACAGACACAACAGTTATTAAGATCTGTACCCACAACCCAAAGGATCTGGACAGACAACTCTGGGTGACAAAGGGAGATTAGTACCAAACTTACTATTAGACAATGTTAGATAACTCTGACTATCACAATGTCACCTGTTTGAGCCACCCCATCAATTCATCTAAAATTACATTTAGAGAGATGGTAATTTCTGCAAGCCAAGCCAAGACTTGGCTACAGTAGGAGGTAATTTATCCCACGGATTCTAAACCTGTCAATTTTGTCTCTGTAGGGTGGTATTCTATAAAGCACATAATGTCATAAACATGTCAGCATCAAGCCCAAAATGAGCTCTTGGAACAAAGGAAAGTTATGGAGGTTTTCAAACAGTTTTCACTTGCCTGACAGAGTGACAAAGAATTTGTTATTTTATCAGCTACATTTTCTGCAAATGCACACAGCCTACCTGCTGAAGAAGCAAATTTCCACTTGGAATCACCAGTTCAAGATGAAACCATGACATAGTCCTGATGCTCAGAGGAAGACTCACCATGCAATGAGTAGTTAGAGGCTACCTGATAGCATTTTGCTTATTTTCTCCTCACATTGCATACAAAACTTTTTCCCCTGTGATCAAAAATACTGCAAATGACAGTTGGCCATTAAGTACAGAGACTTGTCTTTGTTTGGTTCTGTCTTGCAAACTTTCAACTGACAGGATCAGGCCACTGGGCAGATGAGAAAAATTCAATGTAATCACCAGCTGTCACTCTAGTGAAACTGAGTCTTGTTTCAAGACTAAAGATGCAAAATTTCCCAAGCATTAGGGAAGTGACTTTTGTGGAGATACTGCATCTTTTCCTGGAAGAGTTTAAAATGCCTTTTTTTTTTTTTTTTAATGGCAGCTCTTTTGCAACAGGAAGTAAGTAATTTGAAAATTACAAAAAGTTATTTTATAAATGTGCACTTGTTCAGGAAAGTCTATTGGCAGGAAAGAGTTTAGTCTGTTTATATGATCAGTTCTGAATGACAGATCTTCATCCAAATTATTCCATTTTACCAGCTCATCCAGTATGGTTGAGATCACCAGGTCCCAAGGGAAACTCCTGTAAACCAATACAGCCCCATGAGCCGTTTTTCCTTTATAAAGTCTTCAGCTGAAAATCTGAACACACCATGAAAACCCAGGCCTCACTATTGTCAAGTTCTAGAAATTCCTGATTCATTTACTAGGACCCATTTCCAAAAAAGGAAATAAGTATTTTCCACTGATGAATTAAAGCACTTTAAAAAAAAGTCTCATTTTTTTCTTCCGTGTCTAAACTGTTGATTTCCATGTTGATATGTCCAAGCTGTGGGTTTTACTAATGACCTGATGATAATAATAATAACAGCAAACATGCAACACACAAGTTGTTAAATTTTCTGTTGAAGTGAGCTGAACTGCTCATCCCTTGATATATATAAGATTTTTGTCAAAATTACAACACTGTACATCTGAAATTACAACACTCTGGCAACCAGAAGAGCAAATTTCATATATACCTTCCCTTAACTTTGCAAAGAGAAGTAAGGTAGTTGGACACTTAAATTCCACTAACTGTGTACAGCTACATCCACAAGATCAAAACCAGATGACATCAATTAGACAAGTCACCTGGCTTTTATGTGCCTTGATTTCTTTATGCACAAGAAGGAAATGATTTGTCTGGCCTGTTGTTCAAAGAGTTTTTGTAATGTAGAATAATGCAGCTGTCAGATTGCAGGGGTAACAATAATTGTTTCAAAGGGTGGAAGAAAAGGAAATCCTCTAAACTGCACCTATGTGCAGAGTTTCCACTGCAATCAGGCTCCATCTCTGTGGTGAACAGAGACAATTGTTCTCTGGAAAATGCTGCACTTCCATATCTGGAACACTGTCAAGTGTCAGAGTGAACCAAACTCATGAATCAAAAGAAACTAGTGTTGGTAAGACCATGGACAAATACATCTCTGTACGTGATTACATGAAAGGTACCATTACAGAATAATAGAGCATTCCAGCAGCCAAGAGAGACACCACATCCTGGGTGGAGAAAAGCAGGTTTCCCTTTGGGAATTTACTGCTCACCCTCCACAGCAGCCAGGTCTCACACAATTACAAACCAGACACCAGAATGCACCAGAACTGATCTGAAATGCTGCCATTTGGTGACAAGGGAAGCTGTTCTCCACTGATTTGCATGCTGCAAAGCCAAAGCGCTGTTAGACAAGTAACTGCAGGATATTTCAGAACATTTGTCCCTTTACCTCAGCTTCTGCCACCACAGCAATATGCCTGCCCAGTTTTACTGTGCATACAACCACTTCCACAGCACTGCTTGCACATGAGTGGAGTACAGGACACGACACAAATACATTCCAAACTGATTCCACCAAAAGTTATTACCTTTTTCTTTCTGTGGCCATGATATGACTTGTAACAGGTTTTTTTTCTGGGTAAAACTTAGTCAAGCTACATGATTAAGTAGAAGCAACATAGTACTAAAGGTTGGTCAAGCTTTCTAACCCAAAATTCATTACTTTCAGAAGCTAATTAAAATCCTGAGGCTAAAGTCCAGGTTTCAGATCAGTATTAGACCCACCAGAAGGCATCTTCTGTATTCTGATTTTGCTCCTGAGAAAACATGTTCTGAACAGGTTTAAGATGGGTCAGGTGCAAAGTCATGGTATCCAGCAGTCACATAGCTTAGCCCTTTCCCAGTATCCAGTGTCCACACTTAGCTGAGTAGCACTCCTTCCCAAACATCTATTCTCCCACCATCTTCCAGCTGCCAAATTATTCTGAATGCATTTTAGGAAACTGTCAGGATGAAGGGTACATGAGTGGAAAAATTAGTAGGTTTTTAAGTATAAAAGAAGCAAGCAGGACTCTGTAACACTTGAAAGACCAGAGAAGAAAGGTCCCAGGAACCAGAAGAAGGGCAAGAGAGGCAGTGTCTGGGAGGATAATGGAATGAGTTATTAAGTAGCTGGTTATTGAACATCTAAGACAACAACACAATAACAAAAAGCAAATAATGTGAATTTGTCAAGAGCAAATCTTAGTTTCAGACACAATGAGCAAGGGAGAAGCCACAGATGTGACAAACAGGGGTTTTAATCTGATAAGGCTTTTTTAATCTGTCACCTGAGAATCTGATAAGCTGAGTAAAGCATCGTGGCCTAAACTAAAGAGCAGTTATGTCTGTCACAGGAAGATGTAATTAAGAATACTGCCCTTGCCAACTGGGAGTCAGATGGTGTTCCACAATGATCTGCCATGCACCCGCTTTATTTTGGATTTTTCTTACTACACTGAAAATACTTACTACACTGAAACTGAGAAAGCACACTTCCAGAATCTGGGTTGACAGCTAAGGTGTGGGAAAGATTGGAAGCATCTTAGGAGCAGAACTCAGAATGATAATCTGAAAATTCTATAGAAACAAATGCGAAGTATTGCAATAAAAATTCAAATACAAGGAAAGAAACTGGCCAGACAACAAAACCACAGGAAATCTGATAGTTACGGTAGAGTAACTGCAGTGAGAGTAAGAGTGCAAAACAGTTCAGGAAAAAAAAAAAAGTAAATTTGACAATATGAAGATTTAAGACACAAGAAACAAATATTTTGCTCTGTTCAGCAGCAGTGGAACACAACGCAGCTGAGAGGAAACCTGCAGGTGAAACACCACATTTAGAGAAAAACTGCAGACTGGAAAGTGGCTATATTTTAAAACCACAGTGACCAGCAGAAAAATATTAAGAGAATAAAATTCATTTACTGAAGAAAAATGTGAAATGAGGAAAGGGCAAAGTTAAAATTCTTCAAGTACTTCTACAAATAAAAGACAAAATGGAATACCTTTAACCCACAAAGAACAGACCATATAATCACTGGTATCATTTCCAGCACAGAATATAATAGGAAAAAAAACCTCAGTGACCTATAAAAATCATCATGCAATGGAATTATGTCAACAGATCATGCAGCTCCTATCACTGAAGGCTTTTCAAAAGAAATTAAACAAATATGCCATGAAACATTTTGGTAGAGGCTGCTGTAAGATTCTGCACTGCTTTAATGAAGTTGGTGTCACCTCAGAAATAAAGGAAGGTTAGAAACATGTCAAACTCAGTGACAATCAACTAAAACAAACCAAATGCTTTACCTAAGGTACAACTCGCAAAGCAGGACTTCTCCTGACGTGAATAAATTCAGCATGGGAAGTGAAAAGTACAGTTTTACTTGGACTAAATGGAACACTTGTAACACCTGTACCTGAAAACAAACAGAAGCACTTCTATTTCAGCAGCAAATGCTAACCTTGAGTTTATGTTCCCAAAGCAAGGTGCAAAATAAGCTGCTGGAGGGGCTAGAGAAAATTTGAGGTGCTGGAGAAGGCGATTTAAGAGTGGACTCACCCACAGGTGCATCTGCTTGGCTACTACATGTGTCTTGCATACGAGTTTGAGTACAAAATGCAACTCAGAGGTGTTGATTTTTTTATCAGCTCTAGGACGTTGGGGTTTGCACACCATCTTGGGCAAAGGGGACTCAGCTGAGCTGCATTATAACTATGGAATATGCCGTGACGGAAGGGAACCACAAGGGCTGTCGAGTGGAACTCCAGGCCCTGCACATGGCAGCCTCAGGAGTCTCATCCTGTGCCTGAGAGTATTGTCCAAACACCTCTGGAGCTCTGTCAGGCTGGTGCTGTGACCACTTCCCTGGGGAACCTGTTCCAGTGCCCAGCCACCCTCTGGGTGAAGAACCTTTCCCCGAGACTACAATGCAAACTGGGTTGTTTTCATTATTACTCCTGCAGTGACATCCTGTCATCTGTCCCGCATCACTACACAACAGATCCAGCCAAGAATAGAGACTGCGGCACCTGAGACGTATTCTCTCCTCCAAACACACCACTGCCTTCCCGCTAGGTCTCCCGAGCTCCAGGCCCAGCCCATTCCCAGCTCGGGGTGGCGGCAGCAGCGGTGTTTGGAGGAGCGCTCCCCCTCAGCCGGGCACCANTGGCTGTGCGAGGCCCGGGATCCTGAGAGGGGCGGTGGGTAGTGATGCAAGCAGTGCGGGAGATGGAGGAGGAGGGGCAGGCCCACGCACCTAAGTGGCCAGGATTAAAGGGTGAACTCTGAAGGAGCAGGATCACCGTGTCTGAGGGAGCGGATAAGCCCAAATGCTCCTAATCAGTCTTTCCTTGAGTATTCTTGGCTCTTCCTGAGCAGCTACGCTTTCATCCTCCTCGTTCTCATCGAGTAAATAGAGAGCCTCAGTCAAAAGGAACGAACAGCAGTGGTGATTAACACCCAATGCTATTAAATAAGCAAACACACAACTCCAGTTGTAGAGGCAACAGATGGAGAGACATCTCTGTGTCTGTAGTTTGAGAAAGCTCAAAGAGGAAAAGGTGTTTCTCCTCCTCCGTTCATCATAAAAGATAAACCTGCTCGACACAAAGCAAATCTTTAGTCTAGAAACCCAAAAGTAGCAGTGTGTTCACTGCTGCCATTTCCTTTTTAGGGCAGAGAGCTCTGCTGTAATGGAAGTGAAAAAGCTGTAGCTAAACCTTTTCCATTCGTGGTACAGTGAAATGGAGCAAGGACCCTGGGGATCTGCCTTGAATAGTGGGGAGAACTCAAGGGAAAAAGCCAGCCAAACAAAATAGGGGTATACTGATCTCAAACTAACGCAGTTGGACCCTAGGAGAGAGGGAGGAGTGACTTGTATAATTGAGAGTGGACAGCCCTGCGGATGAAGGTGGCAATGGTCAATACCTTTGGTGGATAAGGGGGAAAATGGCCAGGATGGTGGCTTGGGCCAAACTGGGGGTCAGCTGTTGTTGTTAGGTTAAACTAACCATGTGCACCCATTCAGGGCACTGACTCCTCCTTTGAGAATTGGCCCCATCAGAAAGGTTGTTTCAGCAAGCAGGACTAAAAGAATTGTGCAGTTGTGCAGTTGCCATTGTTTCCTCCTCACCTTTCAATCTGCTTGAAGCAGTGTGGGGTTTCCTTTTCTTGTGGTTCTGTGTTTATTTTAGGCTATCTTGGCAGAATCATGCAGTTTTACTGTGGGAGTGTTACAGACTTTTAAAGGGTAAGATGGGGGCTCACTGAAAAAAGGAGGGACACCAGAAAAGAATTGAAGGATGGAAACTAGAACAAGATGAGGAGCAATGCAAAGGAGTTGAAGTGCAGCTCTTGGTGAAAAGACACAAGTGCCATAAAACTCACAGTCTTCTCCTTTTAACTTTATGCATTTTGGTGTAGTTTTTTTTAATTTTGTGGTTTTCCCCTTAGTTTGGTGTGGATGTTTTCACTGTACTACTGAACTGGAGTTTCAAGTTTGTATTAGAAAACAGGATAATCCAGATTAACTGTCACAGTTACCTTGCTAAAGAATTTTTTTTACCCTCCTTATTTCTTCCTCAGACTTACCTAAGTAGGAAGATCTGACTGCTAAAGAGAAAATGACATCTCTAGAAAAAGGTAGGTTGTTCATATGACATCTAAGCAGACTGGATTAAAAAGTACTCTAACTGGAATCTAAGCACTAGAGTTGCACTGTATACCAGGCTCCTTTCATTTAAACTTACTCTGTTTTTGTAGCTATGAGGAAGAAGTTCTGTGACTTCATTATTGCAGTGAAAACCAGAGCTGTCTGGATGGAACAGCAATTAAATGAAGTTTTTCTAATCCAGATCAATATTGAAAAATAAGTTAGTCACTGGTACTGTGATCTGTCTTGTCTGTACACTTGTCTGACAGCCTCCTCTGGTATTTAGAACCTGTTGGTACTGATTCAGCAAACTTGAAAGTAAGGCAATATAATGGTGTCACTACAGCATTTTTGAAATCTGTTCATACTTGGATAGAGGACACAAGCTCACATTACTGCCTGCAGTATGAGAAAAAAAGCAATATGTGTAGCCACGCCCTCAGAAACTTTATCTCTCACCCATTGTGAGGGAACTGTACTATATAATAATTAATTCAGCTGAAGACTTAGTGGTCTTAAGTAAAATTATTTCGGTAAATAGTGTGTATACTGGAGACTATAAAGCAGAATGCAGCATTGCTAGGAATGCTGGGTCTGTAGTTCAGAAATGGAGCAGAACTGGGTTGTTGGCTTTCCTTAAACCTTCACTTGGGCAACTAAAATATGTTAGTACTTCAAAGTCTGCTAAACTTCTTAAGGTGTCGGTTGCTGTCTGGGTAATAGCTGTTTTTCATTTGCTTCTTCCTTTTAAAATGATACTGCTCTAATTCTGCCAGCTCCCCAAACCTGATTTTGTTTTCACCCTATGAGTAATGTTGTCAAGAATTTTTTTTTCTAGGAAGGCTCTTTTTTGTGTCTGCATTTAATCTTGTATGACAGCAGGAAATTAAAATTAATGCAATTCAGATCAGTGTTTGTGTCTTGTACTGCTGTTGTTAATGAGCAATGCACATTTGAGTAAGGACTTACTTGAGTAAGAGCTTTCTGTGAGGGTGGTGAGACACTGGAACAGGTTCCCAGGGAAGTTGTGGGTGCCCCATCCCTGGAAGTGTTCAAGAACAGGTTGGACGGGGCTCTGAGCAACCTGGTCTAGTGAAAGGTGTCCCTGCCCACAGCAGGGGTGTTGGAACAAGATGATCCTGAGGGTCCCTGTCAATCCAAACCAGTCTGTGATTTTCTGACTTGTGCTTGATAATCACTGCAATGGACTATTTGACACATGCAATGTACAATTAAAATCTCTAACTTTGAAATACAGGCATTAAGAGAAGACTTACAATGACACTATAACCAAGTGAAAGGTGGTAAACGTTTCCTCCATATTTTCTAAATTTCAGTTGATGATGCCTCAGCACCTATTCGAGGACCTGGAGATGGCATGGAAACAGAGCAGCCAGCTGGCTCAGTGGAAGTAGTCACTGGAACCAACACTACAAGCCATCACATCCACCACAGCCCCCATAAAAAGACAGCCTCTTCCCTGAGTCCTGGAGTTCTGCAGCTGGGGAAAGTACATGCAGATAAATCCGTGGAGATTGAGGCTATTCGAATATTAGTCCCCAAAGCAGCCATCACCCACGTTGTTCCAAGTAAAAATGCAAAGGTAGCTAAATCTGTGGGACATAAAGGAGACACATTCCATCAGTCAGAGGGAGCCACAGATCCCAAGAAAGAACACATAGAGCTGAAAAATGCAATTGAAAAGCTAAAGAATTCAGAAAAGCGGTTGTTACAGGATAAAGAAGGTCTCTCTAATCAGCTGCGTATACAGACAGAGGTAAGAAATTAAAGGTGTTTTCTCTCCCACAGCTGAACTGTTTTGGTTTGTGTAAGCAGTTTGTGAATGTGACCAAAGAGAACTGTTATGACACTCTAGCCTTGAAACAAATAAGTTCCCTTTTGAACTTATCAGCTAAGATAGAGAGTAGAAGTACATCAAAGTATTCCAGCGCTGCTTCTCTGACAACAGATGAAAGAGTGAAAGACGTAGCTGGGAGAAGCACATTGGATAGCTGCAGGGACATGAATCTTTCATGAGGAAAGACTTTGCTCCTTAATTACTAAGTGAAAAATATTACAATGTAGAAGGGTTGACTGTAACTTCCATACATCTGTGGATGTCTTGTCTAATCCTTTGTTATCTTACTGATTCAGGAGTTGAATACTACTGAAACTTTGTTTCCTGCAGCAGGCTTTCTTTCTTCCTCTTTGACTGTTAGAATTTAAATAAGAATGTGTTGGATATGCATTAGGCTCAAATGGTTACGCTTGCCTGGATAGGTCCCATTCTGGAAAGAGACAATTTACTGTTAGCCATTTGCAATAAGTTGCAGTGCATTCTTGGGAGTGTTTATTCTCTGCTGATAGTGACAAGAGAGTCTGGTCGAATTCCAGGTCAATCGGGAGTTGAAGAAGTTACTTGTTGCTTCTGTCGGGGACGATCTGCAGTATCACTTTGAGCGGATGGCTCGCGAGAAGAATCAGCTCATCCTAGAAAATGAAGTCCTGGGCCGGAACATGGCTCAGTTGTCTGAACAGTTGGAGCGCATGTCCATACAATGTGATGTGTGGAGAAGCAAATTCCTAGCAAGCAGGTATTTCCTCCCATGGAGCTGTCCTAACAGCATTCTCCTTCAGCCTTTCATCACATACACTCACTGCAGTGTGCTTACATATGCAGAGGACAGCCACAATAGCCATACTGACACCTGCTATGAAATCTGAGAATACAGAAGAGGTATAAAGAAAGTAAGCTCCTTGTCAATCTGAATAGTCCTGCTTTTCAGAGATGACACAGTGAGTCCTAAACCTCCTAAAATCTCACTACAGTTGTTGTCAAGAAAGCAAGAGAAGCTCTTCATTTTGATGAAACCACAGGCAGTTTAGGGTTTTAAAATGTCTTCTAGGGCAGCTGACTTTTCTTTAAGGTAATTAGTTGATTTTCTTCCCCAACTTCCCCAGTAAGATACAGGCATCAATGTGAGAAGAAGCTGATGTGTTTTAAGAACTCTGCTTATAGTGAGTCAGAGATTACTACAGAAGAAAAGTAGGGGGACCTCTTTATCAAGCACTGGTTGTGTTACTGCTCAGAACCCTACTGTTACTTCTTTAACCATAAAAGCTGGTCTGGAAGTCAAAATCTCATTTGACAATGACTTTAAACTTGTTCTGTTTAGTTGTCTTACCAGATCTGTAAATAGTGTTCTAAGATTTTTAATTTGCTACTATAGTTGGATATAACTGACTGAATTATGATGCTTAATGCATATCACAAAAGACCTTACTGCTTGAAGGAAATGGCAATAGAATACAGTCTCCTCCCTTTAATTTGCTGTTCTTAAGAAGTTTCAGCATATGGGGTGAATGGTAACTTGTGTAACATATGGGCTGTATAGACCTTGTAAGTCCTAGCTGAGCAAGAGCTACTATGCAAACTTGGGTTTTTTTAACATTATGAGGAGTTCTGAGATCAGGGCTGTGAGTCTCAGCAGTGTGCTTAAAGTAACACTCTTCAATATTGTAACATTCTGGTTCATTTTTATCTCCTGTTTCTAACTGGTGGTTGTTTAAATGTCATTCTGGTTTTGCATGTGTAACATCACAGGCATTTGAAATGTCTGCTGGATGGGTCAATACCGAGCCTTATGGCTCAGAAAAATGTGACAACAGCTGTCTCCTTTGTAGCTCTTAAACACTCATATCTGACATCTGGTGATTGCCCCTGAGAAGGGCAGAGAAGTAGATGAATGCAGTCTGTAGCCATAGCTTCCATTTTTAGAGATGAGTGAACAGATGTGATTGGAGCATACTTGTAAGAGTTGTTAGTAAAAGGAAAATGTATTTAGCTTTTTCTTTCACAGGATCCTTGTCAACTATGTATACTTGCCTGAGGTATTTTGAACTGTCTGTTTAGTAGATTTGTATTAAGTGACCTAAGATTGTTTAAACTCCTTCAAAACATCTTGCACTGGAATTTGCTCTAGTTGAACAGAAATTATTCTTAATTAGGTTGGTATAGGCTCTGCATGGGGGAGGGGACAGAGAACAGCAGCTTAATACTCAGTTTGAGCAGATAAATGATGGTCTGTAGTAGAAAACAGTGACTTTCAAACTGTTCACTTGCACTACTGACTGGACATTCCCTTTTCAGGGTGATGGCTGATGAGCTGACCAATACCAGAGCAGTTCTTCAGCGCCAAACCAGAGATGCACAAAGTGCAATCCAGGACTTGCTGAATGAACGCGATCAGTTCCGTCAAGAGATGATTGATACACACAAGTATGATTTTGCTAATCCTCTGTGCAAACTTTATTTTTGTCAGTTTATTTTAGGCTAGAGGAGAATCAAGTAACTTTGCCCTCTTCCAGTGATACTCAACAAAAATCAATTATGCTGATGTATGGAATGGTCACTTTTCAGTTTTAGAATTGAAAAAGCAAAAGTAATAGAATACTTTCTTCATTCCCTAGAGGTCTGAGATCTTAAGAGTAATAAACTGTGGTACTGACATCCCTCACATCCTCAGGCTTTCTCTCTTCAATCACTTATTGTCTTGACTCAATTCTTCTCTGCTTCCTTCCAAAATATCAGAGATTCTTTTACCTACATGGACTTTACAGTGCTTATGCTGCCAAATGTTAAATAAGTGTTCCCAGTATTAGTGTCCTGTGTTGTTGAGGCCTTGCTTTGGAGAGTAGCCCATTTGTCTCCTTGTTCTTAAACACTTTCTTTGTCCATTTATTTTGGTTTAAGACTTAGCTTATGCAGTAGGCCTTGGGAAGAGATGATTCCTCTGAAGTGTGCTGGGTGCTGATGATACAGTATAGAGTGCAAACCCCACTAACAGTGCTTCTTTCCTTTCTGCACAGGCTGCTGGAGGAGCTCATGGTCTCTCTTCAGTGGGGAAGACAACAGACGTACTATCCTAGTGCCCAGCCTTACACTACAACAGAGCTGGCAGCTGTGAACTGTAAGCTAGCCAAAGCTGTAAGCTCACATCTTCTAGGAAATGTTGGCACTAACAGTCCAAAAAAGACTTCAGCATCTGTGGAGTTCTGCAATACGCCTGCTGAGAAAATGGCTGAAATGGTAAGAATTCTTGATACATGTTAATCTTTATATTAAAGTTCTGGGTAAACAGATACTTCATTTTCAACTTGGAAAAAAGATGAAAAATGGCTTTTGAGCAGAAATCATTCCTGGTTCTTAAAGAAGGAAAAAGCCCATAAAACTGTATAAAAATATTTTCAGTATCAATTTTTCTATCCTTAGATGCTCCATGTACTGGATCCAGCTGCACATCCAGAAACATCAACAGAAGTTTCTTTTTCTGAGACTTCTCCATCTTCTTTCCTTTCCACAAAGAAAAGTATTGGAAGGTTTCACCCATATACAAGATACGAAGATGTCACCTTCAACTGTTGCAATCACTGTCAAGGAGAGCTGATAGCCCTTTGAAAGCCCAGCCAAGCTGCACATGCACTCTTTCTGAAGAACTACACTAGCTGGTGTTCAACAGGCTCCTCTTTGTCCTTTTTCTGTAATGTGTGGGTTTGACATTGGAAATGACAAAGTTTCTGCCTCTCTACCTCTTGAAGTTAGGGATTGACAGGATTTCCATAGTCTCTGGGATAATTCTACTACTTCTCAATGGAGAAAGCTACTTATTTTCTTACACAAAGGCAAGACAAAAAACATGGTGCTGGTCCAATTTGTAGAGCATAGAGATTCTCTTGACTATTTAACGTTTATAGTCTTATTAGCAGCTCATAATGAATTTCCCTTTAGAGGGAGACAGAAGTGAAACCATATCAAAGCAAATGAAGTGCTGATCAGTTATGTCTAAATTTAAAAATAATGGTAAGTGGCCAGTTACATGTTGGTTGTTTTTTTTTTTTTTTAATTTTAGCCAAGGTGATGAACTGTCCCCAGGTCTATGTTCTACCTTTTAAATGTAGTTATAAAAAGGAGTATGTGCAATGATCTTAGCTGTAAGTTCTGAAAGCAAAAGTATATGCAATGTCAGCCCTCCTGTCAAGAAGATGAAGCCTGAATGAACTCTAGCTATAAGTAGTAACTGCTTTCCAGTGGATTCTAGAAAACTGTGGAGTGAGATTATTCTGGTGTTTCCCCAGAGCTGACATAATGGCTTTTCCATTGTTTCAGCTTCTAGAGTGAAGCTGCTCTGTAGCTGATCCTCAGCAGAGGCAGACTGGCATACTTCTCTAGTATATAGCACTGAATCCTGGCCTGGCATTAGGACTCAGTCCTTGCCCAGGGTCTTCCTGGGTATTATGGGAAGATGAACACTAAGTTTGCACAGGTACTGTTTAAAAAAAAGTATTTTTTACGTGTATGGTTTTATAATCTTAAGGTAGATTTGAAGTTCTTGACATAGATTTGAAGAGAATTTTCAGGAGACAATCTGCTAAATCCAAAGAAGCCTATTTAAGTTTCTTGGTTTGACCCCCAAATTTACCATATGAAGCTGTTTAGTTTAGGGAGAAGGTTTCTGAAATGGTTGCTTTTACCCAATTTTTCTTTGAATCTCATTTTCTTTGAATACCCATGATCAGAATATGTGTAAGCTCTTAAGTTCTTGCTGTTGCTGGCTCTGCTTTGGTTTACATGAAGAAAGCTACAATAAACTTCCTTTGCTTGCTTTCAAGTTGCAGTTTTGGATTTAATGAAGTCACTGTTTTGATCCTGTTTTCTCTGTAGCATAAACAGAACTGTATGACACTGAGCTGTAGAACCCTTCACTGTGCTGGTGTGAGGCAATGAACTTCTTCATAGTTTTCTACAATTAGGGAGATGGTGTGTGTGAACCTTTGCAAACATTCCCCCTGGATTTGCTTGCTAGATACAGGAAGCTCTTCTTGCCTTTGGTGTCAGGGGAAGGCACTGGAAGGAGGAAGGCACCTGGTACTTAGGTGTCCCATTAGTGTGTGAAATCTTCATTTTGTGTCCTTGCTCACTTTCTATGCTGGCAAAAGTTGCAGCAGAGCAGGCTCTAGTCCACCACCATTGTTCTCAATATGCCTGCAGCTAGCTCCAAAAAGAACCCCAAGAAACATATTACCAGCAATCTGCTTTGCATCTACTACACTTCTGTCTGTTGCAGTACTCCTAGAAAACACTGTGAATGTAGAAAAATTCAAGAGCAATGCCATGATTATGAGATCTGCATACAGTTGGACAGAATGCTTGTATTCTTTCACTGATTTTAGGATTTCATGAATGACTTTGGCATGTTCTCTATCAAGAGTTCACAATTTAGCTGGGTAAGGTAATGTAGTTTGGTAGATTTATTATAATAAACATTGACATTTATATAAGGAACTTAGCTTGTTTACAACTGGAAAAGGTCATAATTTGCACAAGCTTTTAATTCCATGGAATAGAAAACTACTGAATATGACTCACAGAAAGAAGTTTCAAAACCTGTTGCATAATCACCTACACATTAGTCTTCAATGACCACTTTCCAGAGATCTAAAAGAACTCACTCCTCTGGTCTAAAGCTGATCAACAGATCAGTAGGAAGTGGTACAAGAAATGTCATTTTCCAACAACATAACACCTTGCACAGTCTTAATCACTAGCAGCATCAAACAGCAATATTAATCCACCAAAAATTCAACATTTTATACAGTAGCCTGCATCCAGGAATCCATGATGGAGCTGAGTATAAAGTGCCTTTTAAAGAAGGGAATGTGTATTTGCCACCCTTGTATATACATCTTGCACTCATTTAGATTTGGTTAAACCAAGAAGATCCCTGAGTTATGCATTTAAAGCAGGCTTTTCAGCTATATTACAAATAAATAGACAGTAAAATCATTGTCACTGCAGGTAATTGTTAAACTTGCTTGAAAGCTTTAAAAACATCACAAAAAGTCAGTAGCTGTAAAGGACAAAAACTCAAGCCATAAAAATTAAGAAGATTGTCACCAAGAACTCTGTGGCTACATCAAATTTTCAGGTGTAATGATCTATGAAGCAAAAGGATTCTGGCTCTGAATTAAATATAGTTGATGTTCCGTAACTTTCTTGCTCTTCTGGCCTCTAAATTAATCTGCTTGATTCTCTCCTTAGCAGCCAGTTCTGCTGCTTGTTTCTCTTCTCTCTTCCTTCTCAGCCAGCTGTGGAGAGAGAAAGAAGACCAGAAGTATTGGCAGTTGTAACCTCAAGTTTTCTGTCATCCATTCAAAGGAGATTTGTCCCCCACCTAACTGGAGCCCACCCTGTCTTGTGGGGTGAAGTTGGGTGTCACAGCTGAGACAGTCTAAAAGCCTGTCACACCCAAACACAGGAAGCACTGCTTTCCCACCCTGATGCCCCTGCTCCTGCACCCACCTTCACTTCCTCCATTTTGTTAAACTGGATTAACTTCATGCTCATTCCATGGACTGAATCAACCCAAGCTTGCTCCAGAACAGGCAACAAGGGTTTGAGAAGAAGATCCTTTTTTAGCAAAAAGAATTCACTCTTTTCAACTCAGGTTCTGACAAATAATTTCATAGCAGTGAACAAACAACATCAAGGAACTGATGTATTTTTGCTAGGGTGCAAGTTTAAAAGGGCATATTCGTGCAAAAAAAAACCCAACCCTCCAAAACAATGAGGATATTAGTAGCAAAGATGTACCATAAGAAAGCTACAGTTTCGAGATGAAAGACCACAAAAGATTCAAATGTGGTCCCTTAGGAGTGACCCTACTCACTCTCTAAAAGCTCTGTCGCATTCCTCTGCACTTGGAAAAAAGTACACTTCCTCAGTCTGGCGTCTCAGGAGTTCTATCCGTTTTTCTTTCATGTATTGCTGGTGCTTTTTTTTAAGCCATAACCTGTAGGCTTCTTCTGGATCCCTGTTCACCTCCTGGTTAATAAAAGAGACATGTTACAAGGATTATCAGCAAATGATCTTTATGATAATCGCATTATATAGTTTTTTTGTATTCTGCTGGTATCTCCCCTTCATGAAACATACTTTATAAACACTCTAAGCATATGCTAATCTGGCATAGACTATATACATGAGCAAGCATTCAAAGCACCATGTTTAAAAAAGTACTGAATTTAGCTTTTTAAGACAGAAGAACTGTAGACCAGCATCTGAATCTCCAGGTTTTGATCAGGTCATGTGCATTAACTGCTTGTTAACAAGTTCTGATGGTAAGGAACACACTCCAGAGAGCCTTCTGGCTGCTTGTTCACTGCAGGGCTCAAGTGCTTCTCCTGGTATATGGGAGCATCACTGTATCCCCTGTGCTTTTATAGTTAAGTTCCTGTATGCTGCTTCTACATTGCAAGCACTCTGCCAAGCAGATCAAGCCTAAACCTCTAAGTCTAGCTCTTCACTGAAAACAATGTAACAAGGACATTTTTCATTGCTATAAATTCTCATACACTTAGCTAAGAATGCAGGTTTAGAATTTGGTTTTGCTGTTTAAAAAGAGCACTATAGATCCCAGTTCCATGTAAGGGAGACCTTACTTTCATCCTCAGCTCTTCCAACTGCTTTGCACGACGATTTCGCTTTTCTTGTTGTAGCTGTTGTTTCTTCTTCTGTAACCAGGCTCTGAAAACCAATTCATTCTCTCTTCTCCTCAGTTCTTCTACTTCCCTTTTCCTTGCTTCTTCCTTAGGTGGAAGGAAAAGTGAATAAACTTAGTTTTTAAGAGAATGATCCTCATCTGCAAAGACTGCTGCAGGCAATAAATAAGCCATTTGAATTGCATGACAGACAGACTAAAATACAGATGAAAGAGAGATACTCAAAGACTGCATCACAGCTGATACTACATTTAGGAAGAAATTGCTTGGAGCACTTCTGTGGTTTGTGATATATTCAGGCACTTTCAGTCTAATCCTTTTTGTGATTACCTCCATTTCCATGACACCTCTTGACTCAGATATTTAAAGAGCATCAGAAAAAAACACTTAAAATGAAGTCTGCCCAATATCTCTAGTTAGCTTAGAATCACTTGAAATGGATAAATTTAAAAAATGAATGCAGCTCTCAGGTTTGATGGACCAATAAACCCTAAAGGATATTTAACAACACATGCACTGCAGGCACTACCTCATACAAGGATAAAATAAGGACCATTTTTGGACATGAAGTTACAATGTTTTTACTTAAGGAGATCTTATTAAGGAGTATTAATAGCTTCAGGCTTTTTTCAAGTGTACAAAATGAACTGATATTTACAAAATTGAAAAAAATTTCTCTTATTATTTTACTTATTAATTACACATAAATTTTACTTATTAATTACATTTTAGCTAATGATAAGTATCTACAAGGAGGAGAAAAAGTTTCAATTAATGCTTTAGAAAGCTGACTAGGGCATTTTTTACCAGGATTTACTCTCTTTGACACAAAAGCTACAATCCCTAGTCACTTCAATACTTTGAGAAATCTAATCTTCTTGCAAACAGATGATGTTCCTGCCACCTACACACAAATTTCAGATATCCTCCAAACTTACTATTTCTAATTTACTGGAATGAAAGAAACTCCACCAAAATGGATTCAGTGAAGCAGATGGATTCTAGTAATGTCAAGACATGTTTCATGTCTGTGAAATCCATCACAGAATGGAAGAATTCCATTCCAGAATGAAGAAAAAAGGTAACACATCCTTACCTTTCCATAGGTCACCCAACAAAGGAAGGAATTTAGCACACACTGTTAGGAAAATAACCTTCCTTCCCCTCACTACCCTACCTTTTACTTTAAATACACAGGCCAAGGTTTCAAGAGATCTAGTCATGTGTGCACAAAGAAAACACTTCAATTGCTCATCAGATTTCATACTCCTCATTACTAAGCTGAGCCTCAGCAACCTTTTCAAATAAAGCAGCCTAGAGCTCTTTCCACAGATAGAAAGTAACCTTGGAAGCTACTTAGCCAGCTTAATTAGTACATCATGGCACAGAAAAATGGCAGATGCTTCATGCTCCTCTTATAGAGCACATACATAGCAAGTTACCTTTTTGTAATTGTATCATCATAATGCAAGAAGAAGAAAAACATCAACATTTTTTAACTCTCTGGTAAAGAATCTTGAAGTCCCCATTACAGCTGTCAGAGGCTGACTCTCTATTAAATATATTTATACATAAATATAAATATATTTTTTCTGCGTAAGGAGCTGGAAAAAGAAGTAAAAGGGTTCTTACAATCACTGTGCTGTGTAAATGTTATATTATGACTCTCCCATATGATAACTGCCTAATCCCTACTTCCTAAATACCCAAATGTGGTGCCCCAGCCTTACTATTGTTGATGTAAACTTTCTGCACTGCAGATTAATATGTGCAGATGTGACACCATGTGCTACATTCCACAAACTGTGGGACTGTAACAGAACACAGGTAGAGAAAGCCAAGAAGCAAAAGCAGTAAGAAAAATATAACAGGAGAAGGCCCTTTTATGAAGAATATATTAAATAAATAGTTCATTTCTCCTCGAACAAGGCATGATCCTATGCCACTGTGGGAAAGAGGCTTTGAGAGATTCTACACAAATCCCAGTGAATTACTGTTATTATTGCTGTTATTATTATTACTATTACAACTATTATTGCTGCCTCTTTTTCAAGGAAGAATGGAGTAAATACTCTGAGCACATGGTCTTTGTGGAGCAGAGGAATAGGATGGCCACTGTGATTTACTTTTCTTTATATATTTACCTCTCTCCTCAGTCTTTCCTTCCTTATTTCTATCTGCTTCCTTAATTCTTTTTGTCTGGGAGTAAGAGTGTAAGTGGAGCCTTTCACGGATTTGCCTGCAGACTCACTCTGCTGTTTTCCCAGATCTTTTGCACCATTCAAAGCAGAATCTGGATGATCCTTAGAGTCAGCTGGAGGCGTTTCTTTCATTTGAGAGGCAGTGGGCAAAGAACTGGAGAGTCGAGATCTTGGAGATCTCTGTTGAGTTTCAATATCTGTAAAAGAAACACTTATCGGGAGCAAAATACCCTGGCTTTCAACCTCACATAAACTTAAGAGTTGAAACTTTCTGTCTTTTTCTATTAGAATTTTACCATCTATTTCCTCATCTGAGCCAGCACGTTCTGAAACGGATACGCGTTTCTTGTCATCAGAAATATGCAGCTGAGACAGCTCAACTGAAAAATCCTCTCTTTTTACAAGAGCAGTTTTAGCAGCTTCAGCATCTTCTGGAGGAGAAGCTTGATGACCCATCTCATCCTTAACTTCTAATTTCTGTCCTCTGCTTTGATCCGCAGAAGCTTGATCTTCCACGTCCTTGTTGGCTTCTTCATCCTCTCCCTTATCCAGTTCCTGCTCATTTTCCACCTTGGATTCCTGGATAGAGCTTTGCCTCTCAGATTCATGGTCCTTCTGTTCAGTACCTGCCGTGGACTCCATGTATTTTTCATTAGAGTATAGCACTTTCACATCTACATCTGCCTCTGAATCTGGATTTTCTTCTGTTTCCTCAGCGTCTTCCTGAGCACTGTCTGCAGCTTTATCAGTTTGTGCTTCAACATCCTCTTCATTTCCTTCAGGAGTCTAAAAAACATTAAAATAAACTAGTCTCTTGTCTCAACAAAAAACAATTAGAACAAAAAGAGAAAAGAAACAGTTGGAGAGAAGAGCAGTACAAACTACCTGCATTCTAAACCAGGCTGTCAAATAGTGTATGTCATAACTAACAGCTTTTTTGGCACTAACAAGTCTCATCATTTTCATGTTCACATTCACACAAAGTTTATTTAACCAGTAAAGTGATTAGTGACAGCATGAAACCACAATGAGTGTTGCACAAACATGTAAAGGCACACGGAATACTTTTGAAAAAAATGTATCATTTTCAATGAACACTGAATTTTCTGCTTCGCGGATATTGTAACCAATCAGTTCACTGAAATGTTTTTCATTGTCCTTCCAAATAATCTTCCTTGTCAAAATTCAGTGAATGCACCTCCACATTTCAAGCAATACTGAATTTGTGTCTATGATTCCAAATATTACTCAATTTTGTTTTCTAAATAACACAACTGGCATTTAATGTAACAAATACCTCTTTTTCATCAGGGTTTTGTTTTCCTTCTTCATCAGTTAGGCATTCTGGGTCTTTTTCAAAATCATCCTCATATTCTGCACTTTTTGTTAAATCACCCGCATCTGCTTGATCTTCCTTTTCACTCATTTTGGTGATGAGTTAGAGTAATACTACAAAAAGGAGAGGGAATAAAATGTTTTCAAACTCTAGTGACACACAGATACTGATATCTCTTGTGACACCCACATCAGACTTCTGAGCAGTATTAATACAAGCGTGTTAGACAGTGCCACAGCACCTCAGGGCTAAGCATCACCCATGGCTCACAAACATGAATGGTTTGGGCCTTTGCAGCTCTGGCTGCTGGGAGAAGGTTTGAGTTAAAGCAAATCAAGGTCATTTAATGTGTCTGGAAGAGCTTAAACTAGAACTCATGATCTCTTAACAGTTAGTCTTGTGCTTGGACAAAGAGACCACTATTTTATGGTAGCTAGAAGTGCTACAAACTTCTTGCTTGTATCTTACCTCATTTGTATCTTATCTTGTTTAAATGCAGTGTAACTTTCAACACTCATTCACCTGTTAGTCAGGCTGGATGTAGTTGGTAGTCAGGCTGGATACAGTCATGTTCACGACAAAACTGAAGATGAGCCACTATAAGGACTGAATCTTTAAAAAAATCTGCGTCCTGCACAGCATACAGGTGCCACCAGCTCCTGAAGGACTCCTTAAATGCCAGTGCCTGCTACCCCTTGGCTCAGCTCACTCAGTACAAGGCATTAAAGACACAAAAGTTTAAAGACGTGGACACACTCACAAGCCTAAAGAGCTGATTCTGCTCTGTTTATAGCTTTAGCCCCTCATCATCCCTTCAGTAATTTATAACTTTTTACAAAAGCAGCGCAGAAGAAGAAAACATCAGAAGTTCCTGTTCTTTTTGTACTATCTGCTGTAGGCTGGAAGGTGCCACTTCTACATGTCTCTATTAGGATTAAGGTGTCATTTTCAATATACTAAAGATCATGATTATTGTGACAGGACAAGGAGTAATGGGTACAGATTAAAAGAGGGAAAATTCAGGTTAGATATAAGGATGAAAATCTTTACTCTTTCAGTGGTAAGGCACTGGAACAGGTTTCCCAGGGAGACTATGGCTGCCCCATTCCCACAAGTCTTCAAGATCGGGTTGGATGGTGCTTTCAGGAACCAGATCTAGTGGATGGTGTCCCTGCCCATGGCAGGGAGGTCACAATTTGATGCTGTTTAAGGTCCATTCCAACCCCTTAACATTCTATGATATGGTATGGCAAGACAATATGGGGTGTAAGAGAGAGCTCTGACTCTGAATGGCCCTAGAGCAACAGGACAGCTCTTGCTGTGTGACCATCCTGCCCTTCCGGACAAGAATCAGAGAATCAACAAGGGTTGCACCTGGACTGTCAAATCTGTCTGTGCATTTTGTAAAAAACTTCTCATCCAGCAGATGCTGCTTAAATTCCTCCAAGCTTTTGGTTTTAGTTCTGATGAGTATCTCTGAGTTCTCAGTTATTTATTCTCAGGAACACCAGCTCTGGTTCTTAGAACTCTGTATTTCATGCCAGAAATAAGTGTTCTTTTAAACCTCAAAACTTAGTCAAGATTTGTTTTAGAGTGGTAATAAAGCTGGGCATTTTTTTGCTGCAAAATTGAAACTTTTAAAAACTCTTTGTTTTCTTTGATCTATATGTTGTTCAAGAAAATCTGGTGGTTTTTTCATTTTTTTAAGTTACCACTTGCCACCAGAATCATTCATTCACATTAGATTTCTCATAATTTAAATGTTTAGAGCTCATTCAGAATGTTGCCTTGGCTTTCCTCCCCATATCTATTTCCATCATGTTTTTCCTGCACCACCTCATATGACATGTAAGGACTTTTGCTGGGAAATGCCCCTTCCTTCACAAAAATCCTTGGTTTGGGTGATGATGTACCTGAGATCTTAATGGAGACACTTTGCTCTAGTGCATATTCAGCACAAAAGAACTAAGAACTATTTCTCTGTGATTTCATTATTATGATAAGCAGATACAAAAGCCGCACAGATGAATTGTGCCTTTAAAAAAACACGTTCACATCAGTCTGTGGGGCTCAATACAAACATGTTGAACACGCTGTTTAATTCATTTAGGTTACATGTAATAATGGGGAGCAGCATAAAATCAACTTCTCCTGTTGTAAGATAAAGTAGCCATGACTGAAGAGAACATTTCCAATCCAGTGACTTGTTTCATAGAATCACAGAATGTTAAGGGGTTGGAATGGACCTTAACATCTTCTCCTCCCAACTCTTCCTGCCATGGGCAGGAACATCTCCCACTGGGCCAGGTTGCTCAAAGCCCCATTCAGCCTGCCCTTGAACACTTTCTAGGGATGGGGCATTCACCATCTCCCTCGGCAACCTGTTCCAGTGTCTCACCACCCTCACAGTAAAGAATTTCTTCCTAGTCTGTAAGCTAAGCTTCCCCTCTTTCAGTCTGTCCCCATTTCCCTTGTCCTGTCACTGCAGTTCCCGACAAGGAGTCCCTCTCCAGCTTCCTTATGGCCCTTCAGATAGCAGAAGGTGTGATGAGGTTTCCACAGAAGCTGCTCTTCTCCCGGCTGAGCAGCCCCAGCCTTCTCAGCCCGGATCCAGAGGGAGCTGCTCCTCTCCTCTCACCAACCTCGTGGCCTCCTCTGGACTTGCTCCAACAGTTCCGTGTCCTCCTTATGTTNGGCTCCCGAGGGACAAACGCCGCCTCCCGGGGGACGGACGGCGCCTCCCGAGGGACGGACGGCGCCTCCCGAGGGACAAACGCCGCCTCCCGAGGGACGAACGCCGCCTCCCGGGGAACAAAGGGCGCCTCCCGAGGGACAAAGGGTGCCTCCCGCAGGCCAGGCCGGCCCGCACCTCCCCGTTGCCATGGAGACGCGCCTCCGCTCCAGGGCGCCCTCCTTGCCCCCTTCTCCCTGTGGGACAATCCCACCTCACGCCTGGAAGTTGTCGGGAAGCGGAGCGCTGAAGGTGGCAGGGGAACAC
>VXBR01000788.1:486866-501588 GCA_013400215.1 Cisticola juncidis
CGGCCTCGGCTTGCGTGTTGTATTATTCATCCTGCTCCGGCTGGCAATGAGCAATCGGATGAGCCCAAGAGCCAGCAGTGTCAGGATTTGGACTTTTGTTACTCACGGAATCACAGAATTGTTTGGGTTGGAACGGGATGTTGAAGCTCCAACCCCCTTGCCATGGGCAGGGACACCTTCCACTAGACTGGGCTGCTCAGAGCCCCAGCCAGCCTGGCCTTGAACACCTCCAGGGACGGGACAATTTCTCTGGACAACCTGTTCCAGTGTCTTACCACTAATGAGGACAGCACTGAATCCCCAGAGACACACCTCTCTGTGTTAACCGTACACTGCTCCTTGAATTTGGAAAAAGAAAAGGCCAAAACCCCCCACCCCGATATACCTGTGGGGTGGGGCTGGCAGAGGGAGAAGGCTCAGACTCCCCAGTGGAGCTGGAGGGAGGTGGCAGGCTGCAGTCTCCTCCAGGGAGGACCAAACACCCCCAGGTGTTTAGTGGATGCTCTGCCCCTGAGGCCAGCAGGTCCCCAAGGAGCCACCAGACTGCCCACAGAGCACACACAGAGCTCACTGCAAGAGTGAGCAGCTATCAGCAGCCGCTCAGGGTGATGAAGTTCACTCAGCATCACAAAATGGTTCCCAGCAGAGTATTTTGGGGGATGACCCTCCTCAGCCCTCCTACCAGCCAGGGCTGCAGTAGCATGGACCCGTCTGAGGGGAAGGAGGGAGAGAGCAAGGGAGGGAGTTCTCCTCGCTGGCAGCACTGACATGGTGCCCATCGCACTGTCCCCCACACAGCTGTGGCCCCATGCTCTGAACACACTGGCCTGGCAGAGCAAAGGATGACTGTCTACAAGGCCACACACCTCAGAGGGCAGCACCTCCCCTGCACTGAAGGCTTCGTGCTAATGAACGAAAATACAGGCAGAAAACAGCCACAAAGCCAGGGCTTCGGTAACAGAGTAACTCAAGTAGGATCACCCATTCACTCAAAGTCCCACGGGACAGAAAAGCTGAGCCCCTCCAAGGCAGTGCTCACGAGTTCTCTGAAGACATCTGTCATCATAGGCCACATGCCATAGGAGGAGGCTGGAGTCCATGACCTCAGGGTTTCTGTTCATCCTACACCATACAGTGAAAAAGAAAACCAGGTTTTGACGTTGGTTCTAGTGGGCTGGAAGGGCTCCCTTACACTCACCAGAGATAATGCTCAGTTATCTGCCTGACAATGGTTCCTGCTGTACTTGGTGAAAACTTCAACCAGTGACCTCACCCAGGGCATGCAGTTATCCCACCCTTGAAGGCAATATGCCGAATTTCTGATTTTCCACATTTCATTTTGACAAGTTCATAGCAGACTAAAATACAGAGCACTGGCTACAATACCAAGGCTTTCTGCTCTGCTCTAATTGTAAGACTATCCTTCATCTTAAAAGCCAGTGCTATCCTTTTCATTCACAAGAGATGCTTTATGTGACTAATTACAAATCAGTGATTAAGATGTCTTAGATAAGGAGGTCTACCCATTGTTGGGATTTCAAACCGTGATGTTTGAAAATAATGATTTAAGAGCAATCAAAATTCATCTATGCATTCATTAGCCCACATGTCATTAAATGTAGGTTTTCAGATGTTCCCATGTGAGGGAAGCTGCAGTCACGAAAAATGCAACAAAAACAACAGTGAAGCAGTGCAGGGCTCCAAGGACAGACCCCAACGTGCTGGCTGCTGTTTTCTATGTCACTAATGCATCCGACACTGTGTTCAGGGAACAGATTCATGTAGAGTGAGTGTGTTTCACAGAAAAAGGCTTCATAACACCTCCAGAGCAATGTTAACCAAGCACCTTGACACCTTTCTTATGTAGTGTAGGAAACAGTTGACACTGTCAAAAGCCACTGGGAACAGGGTTCAGAGCATCCAGGTTCCTGCCCCTTCCATAGCCAAAATCCCTTCCCAATTTCCTTCCCAATACTTGGCTACGATCACACCAATAGAGAAGAAAACACAACTGCTTCCACACAGAGTCCTTCCCTTTCCCTGTGAGCACTGCCAGAGCAGCCGGCTGTGCCACACACAGCTACAGAACACACAGCCTGTCCTGGCAAGCTCTCACAGCCACTGCCAGCCCAGGGGACAGCAGTGGGTGCTGCTCCCAGAACAGCAGCCTCCGGCAGCTCTTACCATTCCTTGCTTTTTGGACAGAACAAGCCCAGCACCCAAACTCTCACTGTAGCAGTGATCCCGGGAACTACACCTCATCCTAGCAGCATCACAGCAAGCCCAGCGCAAGACAGACACTCAGAACACTCACCTCCAGCAGCCCCCAGCACCAACCGGAACAAAGCAGCAGCCAGGCAGACTGCCGCGTGTGGCGTTTATCTCACCTCCACCACGCCGCAGTGCTCTGTCTCTCCAGCGCAGGAATTCCACTCCTTCCCAGCAGAGGTGTGCCCCTCTCAGCTCTCTCAGCTGTACACGGGGTGGCAGGATGCGAGGGGAGGAGCAAGGACTGCCACGGTTCACGTGGACTCGCTTCACTTGCAGGAGAGAGCAGCCTTTCACCAGCATAATTAAGGGTAATGCTATACCTGTATGACCAACTACTTATATTCCTGACATATGCAAGCAGAGATTTAATCCCCCACACTGTCAAGAAGCTCACCCCTCCACAGCTGACTCCTGCATTCCTCCAGGGAAGGCAGATGAATGAAATTCAGAACAGACCTAACATGCCAACAGTCTATCCTTCAGCAATAAAAACTCAGCAAAAAGCTCTGAAGGAAGCATGTGTAAGAAAGCCTCCTGTCCCCCTTCCTCCCTAGAACATCCCTTTTCTCTTGTTTTTGGTGTTGTACAGAGGGCCTGTTGGGCTACTACCCACACAAACCCTGTGCCCTCCAGCCTAGCCTGTACGATGAAGTACAAGCCATGTCTTCTACAAACAGCACAGGAGAGTCTTCCAAGGCAGGGTGTGCCAGGATGGGGAGCTTACAGCATTTCTCCTTTAAGGAATCAATTTTGTAATTAGGTCAATGTAAGTAGGAAGGTCCTCCTGCATGGCAAACCTACACCTGCTTTCCCTCACTGTCACCCCCAGTTAGAGTGGAATACCCTGCAGCAGTGAGTGATGATCTCCCTCACCAGACCAGCCTGCACTGGAATTAGAGTGGTGCTTCTGGATTGCTCAGCAGTTAAGAATCCCCAATACAAGACACTTGCACAGAGTTATGCAAAACTACACAAGCCAGCCAGCAACTATCAGCTTCTTGAAGCCTGGCTTTTTTTCGCATGTTTTGTTCTAAATTGTTTATCTCTTTGTCACAAAGATGCTCAGAACAACCTGCAGCAGCAGTGCTGTGGATTAGCAGGGTATCAAAATAGAAAAATAAGCACTGTCCACACAGGATACTCAAGAGTATTTTTATTTAACAAAAATAGCTGTTTAATTAGAAACCAACAACATCCACATGGTTACAAATTCTCACAGGCATCATTGTTAACTCTGCATACAGCTCCAATCAGGCTCTGTGGTCACCTCAGCACCACAGCAACAGCACAGCTCAGGACCTGAACGACATCCAGGTGTGGCTTGCACACACTGTGGGCCTGAAGACATACACAGAATAGCAAGTCTTTCTACTGTAGTTTCAGTTTCATTACTTTGGTACAAAAATCACTGATATTGCTGTAAGTCATTAGTTAATTTGTGACTTGCTTTTAAAATAACTGGCCTGTTCCCCATCAAAGACTTGATGTCTGTACAAAAAATATCATTAAAATTGAGTTGCTCCTTTTGGTCACTTGACAGGAGTGTTGTACACCCACTGCCCCTGCCTTGCTCCAACTGCCATCAGACCAGGGAACTCAAAGGACAGACTATCCCTGTCCCAGGACAGCTCATCAGCTAGCAATTCATGGCTTCAAATTTTTTTAAAAAACAATAACCATAGAGAAAGGAATATATACATGGGTGGCTTCAAGTTTGCATTTCAGGATAAGGCAGTTAAGTTTCCATGTGTCAATGCCAGTGCAGCTGAGCCCCTCCTCAGGGGGCTGTTTCAGGAGGCAGCCTGCAGAAAGAGAAGCCTTGGGGAGTGGGCTCCCCTGAGCAGCCGGCCTGGAAGGCCAAACACATTCATCACGCACCTTGTGTGGTAAAGGCTGAGGTTCACAGAAAGTGAATAGAAATGTCCCAGCCAGGGGGAAAACACCTTCCCAACCCCAACACTGTGAAGTTTCCATGGCACTAAAAGCAGATGATGAACTAAAGCTGCTTCTCCAGCTGAAAGAAGAAAGGTGCTCTAACACACAGAGAGAAGGCACGGAGGAAAAGGCTGCATTGCACCTTCTCCCTTACCAGCTCTCCTGTACACTTAAACTTCCCACAACTGCACAGCAACAGGCACACTCCATAGGCATTTGTTGCTGTGCTGGTCATGCTGCCTGAGTATCCAGGTGCCCAAGCCCAGAAAAACTGTGTGCAACTCCTCCATAGTGATGAAGCAATTTGAAAAAAATAAATTATTTTAAAAAATATAGATATGAGGCAAGTGCCAAATTGCTTAAACTGGACAAAACAAAAGAATTGCCCACTCTAAACATTCATTGTTCTGCTCATGTGGAAAGAAGAGGTAGAACTAGTGTACAGAGACCCATCAGAAGCATAAAGGCATTTTAAAATAACGGAGGAAAAATGACAGACCAAAAATCATCATTTTCCAAAGCCTCAGGCAGTCATTCGGCTAACTACCATAATTGAAGGTGCCAATTAAATCACCGCAGTCACAATTCTCTAAGGGCATAAAGAGTACCTTAAAATCCTGTGAGTTACCTTCCTTCTCAGTGCTATACTAGCATACACCACCCCCTGAAAGAGTCCAGCCCGTGGCTGTAAGGCAATGACTCCTGTAACCACAGGGACCTGCAGCCCCAAGGGACAAAGGCATTTGTCTTAAGGGTCCCTTGGATTAGCATTTTGCCTATTTCAACTCCTTCTAAGTTTCCCCTCCAGCTACAGTCCCTTGGGCACAGGCCTTTGTGGCACAAGTAGTGCTGCTGACAGCCCATCCAGCAGTGCCACAAATTGTCCCAGGACACAGTTATGTTTTTGGGGAAGCACCATGATCAGCTCAGGTAAACCTCTGGCAGCAGGGACGACAGACAGGATCATGAGAAACAGTACAGGCTCCTCAAGGAAGCATGTGCGTATACAGAAACAGAAGTGTACCGGTCTTCAAACAGAGCATCCAGCATCACGGGGCAGCTTCAGCGAGAGCCACACTGCAGAGCACAGTCCTCAGGCCACCTCCTATCCCAGGCCTGGGGCTCTCCAGAGGGGTCTGTCAGTGTGCCCTCATCTCTGCCCTGCAGCAGCACCTCATGACAGAGCAGCAGTTGACCAGACAATCACGAAACTGCCTGCAGATGGACAGTGTTAGACTAAAACCTCCCAAGGTTCTCATTCTTTGAGAAAACTTGCTGTTCTTTGCTGCACATCCCATACATGCAACACAAGAACAAAAGGCATTTTAGAAAGAAGATATTTTTTCTTACTTACGTAAGAGCCAATACATTCACCTTCTAAAATGTGCTACTAATATAGTATAAATATGGATCATATACCATTAAGGTGACTGCCTTGGGAAGAAAAGGCAGAGATTAAAAACAGACCTTTATCTTCATATGTAGTCACCAAGAGTCTTTGCTTGGTGCACTACTGGCTTTCAGGAGATCTGCTTTGCACCTGCTCTGTTCTTGTGTAAGCTCTCACAACACTGCAGATGCCACTGACCAAGAACACCAGCGAGATGGCCGCAAAGTAAGAGGCGTAAATCATGAACTGCAGAGAAGAGGAAAAGAAAATAACAAGTGGTTAAACCAAGCAGTTACCAGTTTTATGAGAATGTCAATAAAATAAATGAGTTCCCTTCCACTTCTAAAATATAAGGAATCAGTGGTTACTTCTCTGTCAAATCCTTGACCCAGAAGCAGGTAGCTGAGAAGCTTCACAGCTTGGTTCATCTTCCTCCCTTCCCCATCTCCCATCAATAAAGGTACCAGCATCTATCATACCTGGGTGAAGATGTCCAAGCCAAGCCCACTGGCATCCACAACAATCACAGTGAGCAGAGTCTGAAGTGCTAAGGCAATGAAAGTATTGACCCCAAACACCAGGGCATACCGCTCCACACTGAGATTTGTGGCAATCTGGAACCTGGAAATAAAAGGACGACCAGAAACGTAAGGGAAAAAGCAGAGGAAGGCATGCATGGCAGGAGCATTTCTGGACAGAATGGCTGTGCAACCTGAGGAGTTACATTGACTGACTAAAGTATTTTCCACAGCTAAATTACCTTGCACAGATAGTGCTCTTTTCTAAATAGGATCACTATGGAATAGCCTAGAAAGCTAGAAGAGATCCACAGACACATGCAATCCCCTTTTTAAAAAACAAACAACCCAACACACCACTTAGGGAGCTCTGTGGGTTTCAGTGCTACTGAAGCAGCCCTGCTCTCTGATGTAAAGGGTCTTGTCACACGGAGAAGATGCAATGCACTCTGACCCCAGAGAGCTGTTGGCAATCTCAAAACTTCAGTCTGTTGCTGTGTGGTCCATAACCTTTTGCATCCTTCTAACCAAAACTCCCTTTGCAGTTGCCAGTTTCAGCAACACCCCTCTTCTTGTGCTTGAGCTGTCTTGGAGTGATTTTGTGGTTCAAAACCAGCTATGCTTTCCTCCACAAAGTGACAAATAACATTGAAGTCGTTTTCCTAGAGGTTAGGAAAGGTTGATGCTTCAACCCAGGCAAAGCATTATCCTTTCCTCCTCTCTTAACATTCCTCTCCAGCCACATTTATGAAAAACATGCCCATAGCAATCAGCACTATCTAATATTTAGAAGTAGTCACTTCAGTGTCACAAGACTTCTAAGCTTGGGCACACTGCCAGCTAAATATATCTCCATGCCTCAGTTTCCAACCTGAATCACAACACAAACCCTTGCAACAGACCCTTGTTACACAGGAAATGCACAGCTTTCACACCAGCTGTAACCTTGAGAGCAGTTTATGTCACAGAGATACTCACGTTGCTATTGTGATCAGCATCATGTAGATAATCCTGAAGATGACATAGGATGCATAGCACACCCAGATGTTACGAACAGTGTCCATGACATACACAGCAGCAGCAATGAGAAAGGAGAACAGGGCAAGGGCCACTTCACCCCACATGGCCCAGGATATTTTTATATGACCCACAACAACGACTGCAACAGCTCCTGTGAGGGGAAGGAAAACATAAATCTTAGTAACTACAGCTGGAGCAATTTGGAGATGGTGCACTGGGAGCTCTACAGCCCCTAACAGCCAATGAATGAAGGAGGACACAAATGGGAACACCTCAGCAGCTTTCCTTCCTGACCTTTCCCTCACCTGGAACCCTGCTGTAAACTCCCACTAACTTCCACAGAAACAGGAAAAAAGAATACACAGGTCAATGCTGACTGCCTCTAAGTCTCCCCTCTGGCTCCAGAATCACAACAGCCCCAGGCTCAGACCACTGCCACTCAGTCCTCTAAACTTGATTGTGGCGGTGCTGTCAATAATTGGGCAATTGAAAAATGCAGACCCTGGTCCTTAAAAGCACTCATCTGATTATTTAGTGGTGCTTTAGCAGAGGTAGGAGGGAGAGAGACACTACTCACTTTAATACACAGCTGTTAGAGCTCTCTCCCAGGATGCAGAAAAACCTGTATTTACTGTCATCTCCACACTGGGCTGTAAGAGTAAAGTAAGTCCAAATCCACATCTCCTGGGATGCAGCCTAATCACAGGCTATAATCATGCACTATTGATTGTGCAAGAACAATCCTTTACAACCCAGACAGGTTTGAAATTCTGTCTGGATTTTATGATGGGGGGATGGGGATAAAAGACAAATCATAGGATAGGAAAGCATGTGGTATTTCATGCAATTCAATGAGCAGACAAGGTGTGTTTCATGCAGTATCACAGCTGCAACTACTGAGAAGCCTAAATACATATTACATTAATAGAAAATTCCCATTCCAAGCAGGCCTTGTTCTGCAAACAAGCCAAATAGCAACTAACGGTATAATGGCTGTACACAGCAAACCAGACAAACAGCATACTGACAAAGGGAGGTTTACAGGACATCTCTGAAGAACAGGATTGTGTTCAGCAGTAGATCACTGCACAGAAGTGCTACAGTGCAGTATCTAAGCTTTTTGTAGCCCTTAGCTGGCATGCTGTCTCAGAAAACCTTCAGGCACACCAAGACTCCTTATGTACCACCAGTTTGCACAAGCCTGCCATCCTGTCAGACCTTACATCAGTCTCAAAGACTGGTAAAGAAGGGCACTATGCCAAGGGAAAAGATTTATTTTGCCCCACTAAAGTCTTCTCAGTGCCTACTGTGACACGACCTGACTAACATCTTGTTCTTTAAAAGTCTGACTCCCCCAGCAGCAAAACTCTGAGATACAAAAAGAAGCCAGGTTCTGGAGCATTCTTCCTACCGTCTCAGCAATTTTGAAATTTGGGAACAGACATGAGGATTTCATGGTGATTCACAAAATTGTATTCTCCCAGTGTGCCGAGGTTGTATCAACCTGACAGCTAATTAAGATATTCAGTCTCTGTCCTTCAATGAGACACATTCAGCTGATCCAATCGTTTCACAACCCAACCTGATAAAGGATTGCCACACTCCAAAGAAGGTGCAGGGATGCAACCTAACAGTCAGCTGCTCACTGGAAGGAATACTACTTCTCTTTCCCAGGACAGGGAGCTGACAGCTCCCTGAGTCACCATGCCAGCTTAAACCCTTCTGCAGGGCAGGGATGGCAACAGCACCTTGTGCAAAGGTTGCCAAATGTTCCTCCTAACTGAGCACAGAATGACTAAGAGCAATGAAAATGGCAAATCAGATCTGGGATTCGGGAGAGGTATTTCTAGAACAGGGAGAAGAGTGAACAGTGTGATCTTCTGAAAGTCTGAGGCCTCACTGAATAAAGTGGAGTTCAATTCTGATTATCCACCTTCAAAAATAATGCAACTCAAACCAGGTTTGGTGCAAAGATGGGCTAATAAGGAAGAGAACAAAGAGATTACCAAAGAACAACTAGAAAAACCTGGCTTGTCTGGCCCAGAGCAAAGATTTTGTGCTAAAATACAACCTTGGCATGACATCAGAGATAAATAAACAGCTCCTTAACAAATTCAAACTGAAAATCAGAAGTTAGAGCATTTGCACTAGAGCCTGGGAAGTCCGATCACTGCATGCTCATTCTTAACAGGTGTTAGGACTTCCAGTCCTGTTACACACTTCAAGCTTTTAGCTGTGACCATTCATTAAACTTTGCTTCTTTCAAGCAATTAATCTCTATCATCTGAAAGGATTCTGTATTTTGAGCAGTTCAGGTTAGTTTGCCTGAAAACGTCACCCAAAATGATTCAACTATTTATGAATATGATACTTGAGGAAAAAAATCAAAATCTAAAAACTTCAGTCTTACAAGACTTTAGGTCCATTTTTCACAGGCCTCTTTATAAAAGGACCTTGTTATCAAAGATTTTCCTGATAAGGTTTGAAGAATACCCTTCCCACCTTTTTTTTAAATTATTTTTTAATTGTGTTGCTATTAGGCCACATTATGGGTCTTCTTTTCCTTGATACCAATTCTTCTCCTTTGGGAACAAAGGTAGGACGGTAGAGGAAGCCAACCCAGACAAGTAAGAGCCACAGGCTCATGCTAGAGTGAAGAAACAGTGTATGAGAGCAAGCTATTTAAGGGCAGATTTAGCACACCAAGGACTGAATAGATAAAGTCATCAAGTCGCCAACAGTTTCAAACCCAACAATGGGTTTTGGACCAGCTTTTAGAACTATAAACCAGCCACAACTTCCTACTGAGCACGCCCAAGGAAGCACTAATAATTTGTTTGTGTACCTTGGTTTCTTTTGCCCCTGAGTAGGTGATGTCTGCAGCACATGATGGAAAAATTACTCCAACAAAGAAAAGGGGCACACTGCAGCAACACCTAGAAAACCTCTGTTTAAAAAGGCATTGTCCTTGTTATGGTAGTGAAACAGTATTAAACAACTTCATAAACAAATGCTTGTGTTGACTGACCTACCTGTCCCTTTCAAGTCAACCAACTTCTTTCATCTCAACAGCTTCTGCTCCTGACAGTGCTGAAATGAGTAACCATGGCTCACTGCACGCTGTGCGCGTACAGGAAACCCTCAAAGGCTCCTGGAGGAAAACCAAACGCACAGGACCCCCTGTATGACTCTGAGTGGCCAAAACAAACATAACCCCACTGTCACGGTGACAGCCAAGAATACACAGTCAGCCACATGCCTGGAGCCTTCTGCCAAGTATTTCAGAATAAGGACTGGCTTGGGAGGTTCCTCTAAACACCTATGTACTGAATCAGGGCTGCTTCAGCAACTGAGCACCCTACCTGTGTATGTCAGGGAAGACTCACCCCAAATACCTCTCCTGCACGCTTGAGGGAACGCATGGCACTTCCAAATCATGCTCTAGTGACCTTGTGGGAAACAAGACATTTCTAGAGCAGAGCAGGAGCTGAGCCAGCAGCTTACCCAGGAGCGTCGAGGCCGCCTCCACAGCACCATTGTAGATGTCTGCGCTGGGAGAAGGCAGCACCATCTCCCACAGGCCCTGAGCGTAGTTGATGACCTGGAAGTAGCCACAGGTGGACAGTGCCCACCACACGGACCAGCAGAGCAGGGTCCTGGAGGAGTAGCACTGCAGGAAGTCCCGCCACAGATCTCTGAGCACCTCTTTGATGTTTACTTTCTGCTTCTGCACAGACTGGAGAAGGAAGGGGAGAGAAATGTTAAGTCTTTGTTTATGAATACTTCACACTGCTCCAAAAATTGCCCCTTTCAGGTGGTCTGATCACTGGTGAGTGACAGCACCACTCTTGGACACAAACCCCCACAGAGTAATGAACAAAAAGCTTTCCCATCCCACAGTCTCTGTGCCAAACAGGGCCCTATCCTTACACGCAGAGGAAGGGTTCAGTCCCAAACACCCTTCCATCTCTGGCTCTCCCCAGCAGAGAGCAGGGACTGCCACGTGTTATGTGAGCAACTGAAGGGTACCAGAAGAAACACCAGAGAACAGGACACAATATCCACTTTGACAAGAAAGGATCTGAAGGCAGCTATTTACATCATAAAGGCAAAAAGTGTCACTGACACTTTTAGGTCCTGATTCAAATTCAACTAAATTTTGTAGCACAGAAAACTATCTCTGTCCCCAGATAAGTTGATTTTCTGTAGAACAGGCATTAGGAGTTTATAAATACTCAAAGAAGCAATCTCATTACCACACTCTGCCCCTGCTGAAGCTCACCAAGGCTTCAAGAAGGCGAGAGATGTCACCTGGGGATCTAAAGGGAAACAGAAGCTACTTCCACCAGTTGCTGTGGCAAATGGCAGCTCCTGCACATACAAGTGCCCTGACAAATGGCATGAGATAAAAAAAAATGAAGCTTTGCACTCCAAATCTTTCTAGAAAGAGCATGAAAGGGCCAGACACTTAAAAATAATTGTAAATAGATCAATTGTAGCAACAGGGGATGGCAACAATCAAAATTGCTTTTTAAATTCAGGCTATTACAGACCTGTTCTTTACCACTTTATGTCAACAGCAGCAGAGGAGAAGAGCATGACTTTGTAGAAAAAAGCTCCTGGTTACACTTGCTGCATGCACACATGTACAGACATAGTGTAGACTCTGTAGGCCAGGACCCTTCTAGGCTGAGTAGGAGGAGCTTTTACTTCCTGCAAGACTGAGCAGAGCCCCAAGGTCCACCCAGCACCCCAAGCCCCTGTGAACTTGGATTCCCTGCAGGGAAACACACAGCATTGTCACAGGACTGAGCTATTGCACATTGTGCTGTCACACGTCCAGTTTCCAGAGTGGTTTCCAGACAGCAGCAGCAACTTTGAGCTCTTGGCATTATGCCCTTTCCCTGGGGGAATCATGCAGTGTGCCTGGGAAAAACTATTTTCCATGAGCAATAAAACTCACTTCCAAAGGTTTCCACTAAAACCCCAAAAGACCACAGCCTGAAACCTGTCCTGAGCTTCCTTTCTTCCACCCCTTCAAGAGTGTACAAGCATCTTTATTAAACACTACACCGTCCCACTGGTGTTTTGCCAATGGCGTAACTCTTGCTCTGCATGTGGATACCATTCCTCCAAAACACAACAGAACACCTTGGGAAGAGGAGAGCTTGTGGCAATGTGACCTTAGCACAGAACTCCCACAGCCGATTTCACACGAAGCTCAAGTTTAGGTGCAGGAAAACAAGAGAAGGGAGCGATCACACACAATGCAAAAACTGATTTGGCTGTTCAGCCCCAAGCATGAGTCTGACAAGGCAGAAAGGCTCACCTGCCCTGCCCTGGCAGTGCCTCTTCAGCACAATTATTGCTACAGCCATCCACGTTTGTGAAACATGGTCACTGTTACCTCAGCAGGGAAGACAATCATCACACTCCAGTGCTTCTCAACCTTCAGCACCTGGTGTAAGTGACCTCTGGGGAGTTAGGCAGGGATACTTGCTCCATTTTTAAACTCCTCTCCACTACATGTACTCTGACAGGAGAGGAGTAACGTAAACAAAAGGGACGGAGAAGTTATATGTTTATGGCACAGAATTTCTCTTAACAAATACCCTTCAGCACGCAAGTATAATTCGGGTAAAAATATCCTTGCTCACACAAGATCGTGCTGAATGGGGCAGGATTAGGTCCCTGGAATGTTAATACCTTTAATTCCCAGCTGTAGCTGGAGAAGCAGAAAGCAGCCCTGGATGCTGCCTCCCCCAAACCAGCTACCTGTGGCTTACTTGCTAAGAAATACCCACTGCAGACTAACCCAGCAGCCGCGCTTACCTTCTGGCTTGCCCTCAGAACCAGCACGGCCTCCTTCGGTCCCAGAAGCAAGGCTGGGCTCTCCACAGGGCCTGAGTCCCCCTGCCAGCAATCTCCACGTCTGCATTCCCTGAAGTAGCATGGCCAGCAGGGATCTGCCCAGCTCACACTGGGCCTCAAACCTGGAGGCTGCTCACCCCTGGTGGGACCCAGCACGTCCCTTCACCAAGCAGGGGTCCCTGCACTTGTTTTCACACAAATGACTTTGCCAAGCTGTGCAGCCCACAAGAGCCACAAGTCAGGGCACTACCTTGGCATTAAAGCTGATATCATGCTGACGTGCTTCCTGCAATTTATCCACATTCTGCCCTTCTGTAACTAATCAATGTCTGCTGCCAAGTGCCCTCAAGAACTACTGCAGTTTCCTGCTAGGATCATACAATAAACCCCAATTATTACAGAGCATATCACAGCCTAACTTACACAACATTGGAATAACAATGTCAAAATGTGAGTGCAAGAAGAATTGCCTTTTCCCTGCAAGTCACTGGGTGCATCTAGAAGCAAACACAGAGTTTGGACTGATGCTCAATGTTTAGTGCACCAGAGATGTCCCTTACTTTGTACCATTGGATGGCAATCTGATGCCCAGAGCAAACTGCAGCCTCGTGAGACATGAAGAGCAAGTTCAGAAAAACTCAGGAGCAGCCTACCATGCTCAAACAGCAAAAGGATGCCAGTAATAATTCTCCCCGTGCCATAAATAAGGAATTGGGATAAGTAAAGGGATACCTTTTTGCTGTTAGATATTACATCTCTACTGCTACAAACATATATCTACGTGACAACCACGTCAGTGTGGCATCTTCTCATGTAAGCTCAGGGTACAACTCACCTGTTTCTCTGCTGAATGACCCTCCCCATTTAAGGGAACTTTCGTCTCATCCTCCCAGCCAGGTGCCCTCTGCACATCGGGATGATCTTGCACAGCCGCTCCATTTTTACAGTCCATGACCTTCATTTCACAGCTGAGCCTCTGGCTTGTGAGGTGGTGAAAGAAAAGGCTTTTCTGCGGCATGGGCAGGAACCACGCCGTGCCGAAGGCAATGGATATGCTGGTTAAGGAGATGACGTTCAGGCTGAAGAGGGACCACCCCGCCACTGACACAAGCACTTGCCCAGACACCGAGCCCACCGTGTAGCCCACCAGGGTGGCACTTCGGCAGTAGCTGGTGACCTTCTGGTACAGGTTGATATCGACGACACTGTAGATGTAGGAATAATAGGCGATGTCGGTGGCAGTCCCCATCCCGTAGAAGAACTCGAGGAGCTGGATGGCCTGCAGCCCCTGGGCGTACAGCAGCAGGAACCAGGTAACGATGAGGCTCAGGCCCTGCAGCAGCACCACAGGCTTGTACCGCAGGTAGTCCGTGGCCAGGAACACGGGGAAGAGCAGCGCCAGGTAGGAGTAAGTCCACACCGGGTAAATCTCGTTGAACACCTGCGGGAGGGAAAGGACGGCGGTGACCGCCAGCACCCACGGACTGCGAACTAAGCACAGGCACACGGACACACCTACACACGGACACACATCCCGCCGGGGAGAGTGGGGCACAGAAAGGCACCCGGGGCCGCGGTACCTGGGTCTCGGAGAGGTTCTTGTGCGGCCCCAGCAGGTACCGGGTGAGGAAGGGCTCCGACGGGCGCACGCTGCAGAAGAAGCCGTAGGCGCAGAGCAGCGCCGTGGGCAGCGCCCAGCAGCACGCGCCGCCCTCGG
>VXBR01000788.1:501757-569948 GCA_013400215.1 Cisticola juncidis
GGCGGGATCCCCGCGGGGCGCTCGCCCAGAGCCATTCGAGCCCCGCGTTCCTCCGGGCAGGTACGGGCCGGGAACCCTGGGATAACCCTGGGAGCCCTGGGAGCGCCCTCGGCACAGAGATCCCTGCCCGCTGTGCTGCGCCGGCTCGGCATTTCCTGGCCCGGACTCGTTCGGCCGCTGCCCTCTGCCGCCGTCTTCCCTTTCGCGAGATAAGACGTTGAATCACTTCTGTGGTTCAGTAAAGCTGTACCTCGTTGTCCATCCAGAAGAAATATCAGACAAGCGGGGAAAGTAAAACTATTGCATTCGAAGTCATCATCTAAAGTTTTGCCCAGCACTACTGTTCCTAGAGCTTTGCCAATCCTCTGAACTATTTGCTGTTTTCCTTCTCAATCTATTCTTTCCTATCTACTTGATTTGCCTTTCCCTTAGCTCCACTCCCTCGCACTGCACTCCCACGACATTGCTACCACTCCTAGGGTTTCCAGCTATATACCTACAGTTTGTTCTCCAAACGGGCTGATGCCAGAGAGAATTCACACCAGGAGTCAGGCCTCCCACCCAGGATATGCAATTGCATATCCTGCTTCCTAGACATCTGGATATGCAGAGTTGGGTGGGAAAGAACAAATTCTTCTCAGCACCGGAAGAGATTCCTTGCAGTGCAGGATTTTACTACTGTCTAATACTATTATATATTTATTATTACTCTATTGCTGTTATTACAATTATCATACCTTTGTAAACAGCTACAAAGAGGATTTGGGCTGTGAGATTACTCAACTGTCTGTAAAACACAGCTAAATATTTTGGTCTTGATGTTCCGGCATCAGTGGTTTGCTGCTTTCTGGTTATCTTCTGGGTCTAGCAAAATTTCCTTTCTGTTGTTCTTCACATTCACTTCTACAGAAAACCTGTAAGGTTTTATTTATAAAAAAATAAATTTCACTACCCTTTAGCTTGGACCAAAAGTCTCCGTACAAAGAATGAGCTCCTGCTAATACTGGCGTCCATTTCAGCCACAGGCAAGGAACAGCTGATCTTCTCAAGCAGCATGATTGGAGTGAGCCGAGCTGAAACAACCACTGATAAACGCGTTGCCGGGGTTCCGTCTCACGGAGCAGCGCCTCTGTCCCGCTGGCATGCGGCCCGGGAGCAGGTGAGGAAGGGACACGGGCTGCTGGCGAGGCGTCTGCACACCCTGAACAATCGCGGCCGTCGCTTCGTGCAGAGCAGGGACGGGAGGAAAGAACAAAACCTTGGAGTTCTCGGTGTGCCCCGCCTAGAGGCAACAGTTCCCACAACTTCCAGGCTTCTCTGGCAGAGAAGTTCTCTTCTGCTCCACACACCACAGCAGGCTCTGCCCTGTGTCCAACCAAGACTGAAGCAGAGAGCTGGTAGAGATGAGGCATTCATGGCTGAATTTGAGGAATTACTTGCCACAGGGTATCAGAATAACTCCTGGGCTAAGATGGGTCATGTTGTATAGCACTATAGATTTTCATTATGGATGTAACAGTTCAAAATATTTTGCAGTCAGCTACGTAAGGAAAAAAAAAAGGAAAAGCCACTTAAGTCTGCTACAAACAGTGTAACATTTTTTGTGGGAAATGCTAAAAGAGAGTACAATAGTGATATTACTAGGAAAAACAAGCTCTTAGAAGAAACATACCCTGTACTTTTATTAAATGAAGAAGCAAATATGTTGGTCTGAACTTCTTGGTGCTTGGTGTATGTAGGTCACAGTGGGCTTAACACAGTATTGCTCCCATTAGGAATGGTGTTACAGATGTGCCCAGGAACCCTGAGAATGATCCTACGGCCTGTTTTGGAGAGTGCTGTACAAACATTCAACAAGATGGAGTCCCTACCTGGAGTAGATTGTAATTAAAGCATGATTCAAGCACTGGGTGTAACAAACAAATGGAGAATGGGGCACAGTAATGATAGGAAATTGTAGGTGGATTAACTGGTTATGATGGAGAGCTAGCACAAATAAACACAGCAAGAAGAGGAATATTTTACACTGATTAAGAGGAGTAACTGACTCATACAAAACAGCAGTTGGTCCACATGGGACAGTGCTGCATCTCATTTCTGTGGTGTTCATAGTAACACTGATAAACAGTCTTCCCTAGCACATACAATAGGCATGGGCAGAGCCCTTATCTTCCTCTTTCAGATATGTGCCAAAAAATCTCCTGTTCTGAAAGACACCTCATGAGTGTGAGTGCTTGTGAAACTGCAAGCCCTCCTTTTGTCCCTTAGCCCCATCCTAAAATTCTGATCAACCCGCCAGTGTTCATGGCCATTTCAGAGGGTGCTGGAGGATGCTCAGAAGATTGGTTATTTGTCTGGAGTCCTGACCACATTCCCCTTGGTTCTTTTGCTGCAGAGTTCTCCTGGCACTTCACTCTGACATACTCTTGCCATGCAACCTCACAGACGTCTCTGACATCAGAAGAGCCCCAAAGCCCAGGCTCACCTTTGCATCCATGCTGAGGCACAGTTCAGGTTTCTGAGTGGGTGCAGAAGCAGGATCTGCATTGGCTCTAACCAATGGGAAATATGCAGCTTTATGTCCCCACCATGCTTTGCTATGCCAGTGATGTGGAGGGAACCTTCCAGTTTGCAGACTCTTGGGAACCTTGGTGAAGGTGAGCTGGCCCAGCTTCAGTGCAGGTATCCCTGCAGTGCAGGTGTTACATTCAGAACAACCAGCAGAAAAACTGGCAAAAATGGAGGTTACATCTCCTCTAGCGTGCAGAGGTGTCTGTACACATCCACATGAGCCTGCCTGCCTTTTTAGATTGTACAGGCACTCTCTATAAACCTCTCTGCTGCATCAGGCTCTGAAAAAACTACTGTGGTGCTGCTGTCAGTATCTATTCCAGAGCTGCTCAGCTGTCCTCACACATACTTCCAACTCCTTTCCGATCCAAGGGCAGACACAACCAGTCCCAGTGTCTGTGTGAAGGAGCACAGCCACCATCTCTGGAAAGAAAATGGAAACACTTGGTTGCACTAAGTAAAGTTGGTTGTGAGTCAAGCACAAGGCTTCAAGCACAGCCGCCCATGTGCTATTGCGACCTGCAGATAGTCAGCTTTGAACACCCTGCAGCCTCTTGGAAGCTGGAATGAGCATTAGAGGGCAGCAACTCTACTATGAAGCTGTTTGAGGCTAAAAGTAGTTAACTTTGGGCCTTTGGATTCAAGGCTGGTGTGAAGGCATCTATCAAGATTCGTGAAGAAATTATTTGCTGTATTACTCTGAACTTCAGCACCATATTTCTTCCTCAGTCCAAAAGAGCTTACATTTGCTAACCTTTGTGCTGTCACATGCATCTTTAGTTTCTGAGAAAACTTCCTGCTCTCCTTGTATATTTTGCAAATAATCTCAACATACACAGACTTTCATTCCAGTGTGTAAAAGGCTGTGCAGGACTGACTGTTTTAACTATAGATTTTCAAAAGCCTTGGCAAATTCAACCTAAGATGGCTGTTTAACAAAATTAAAATACTTTGTCTATGTGGTCCAGCTAGGAAAGAGTTAATTTTCTTCCCAGCAACCCTGTGCTTTGGTTTTTTGACCAAACTAGCACTGATAACACAGTTGTTTTAGCTGGTACTGGCAGTGTTTGCTCAGCGCCAAGGCCTTTCCTTTTCCCTACCCTGCCCCAGCAGTGAGGAGGCTGAGGCTGCACAAGAGGCTGGGAGAGGACACAGCCAAGCCAGGGGATGTAATATCCCAGCCCGTGGGACACTGTGCTCAGCAAGAAACGCAGGGGGAAAGGAGAAGGAGGAAAGGGGAATGTTCAGAGTTACAGTGTTTGTCTTCCCAAGCCACTGGCAGCTGTGTCACCGCCCTGCTTACCGGGAATCAGCTGAACACGTGCCTGTTGATCAGAAGTATCAGATGAATTTATTTTGCTTTGCTTGCATGTGGAGCTTTGATTTGCTTATTAAACTGCCTTTATATCAACCCATAAGTTTCCTTTCTTTTGCCCTTCCAGTTCTCTCCCCTAGCCTGCCAGGGGAAAGCCATCAAGTGACTGAGCAAGGACTTAGCTGCCAGCTGGGGCCAACCCACTGCAGTCCTTTTTGGTGTCCAGTGCAGGGCATTTTGAGGATTTTGAGATAACACCCCCGATTCAGAGTGTGCTAGGTAGGATTTATAGCTGTTATTGGCAGGGGTTCTTTCTTTTTGCCTACTGTATATTAGAGTCTGGCTCGGTAGGGACTGGTTTGGACTTTTGCTGTTTATTGTAGCACTTATCATCTTCCTCTGCTGTGCAAGGGAACATTTTGTTACCAGCAATGGCCACATATCTGGGCTGGCACAGGGCCCAGACATCCCTGCTCTACTGGGCAGGCTGCAACACCAGTGGAATGGGGTTAATTCCCATCATAGCTGCCCACAGGGTGCTGTGGCTTAGATTTGTGACTAGGGCAGTGTTAACAACACTGGGGTGTTTCAGGTGGCACTTTGGAGTGTTTGCATGGTGCCAAGGCCTTTGCTTTTTACCACTCTGCCCTTCCAGTGAGTAGGCTGGGCAGGAAGAAATGCAAGCAGGACAGCTGACCCCAGCTATCCAAATTACTGTTCCTCAGTAGGCAGAAACAGAATCTTCAACTTGTAAAATTGATGTAGATGTACCAAGTCGTGCTCCTTCAAGTTTTGCATTTATGTAACTATACATAGAATTCTATGTGTGTGTGTGCATATAGACATAAAGAACTAATTACTTATTTAGAACATTAAAGATCACTGCCTTCCAAAAAAGAAATGATTTCACATAAAATGACATAAAAACCTGGTTCTGCTGAATTTAGCAAGCATTTATTGACTGTTTTCCAGGGTCATCATTCCAGGGTTTCCTCATTCCAAAGTTTACGCCTCTTTTTTTTTTTAGTGAACATGGCTTGTGTTGCAATTTCATGGCAGTGTCAAACAAAAACAAATTAAGCACCATTACAAAATACTAAGAAATCGACTTTTAAAGATGAACCAATTATTCATACTGTTTCACCGTTTGAAATGAATTCTAATTGGCACTGGAAATTTTACTTTCCTCTTACAAAATTTCACTATTACCAGAGCTACAACTGTGGAGGCAAATATAAAAAATAAAATGTTGATGCCTTTAATGCTACAATATTAGCTTTATTTTCCAGTGGAAAATTACAAGTTTATGACACAGTAAAAAAAAAAAGAAGAAAATATTTGTTTAATTTTTACATTTTTTCACTCCTGTTCTATACCTCCTCTTTAAAATGCACATTCTGTAAGAGAAAGAAATGAAAAACTACTGAAATAAAACTGGCTAACACCATCCAAGGTTCAAAGACAAACTATTTTAAAAGTCCAGCCTGCTGAATGGTACCTAGTGTGGTAAGAGAAGTGCTGCAAATAAACAATTTACAGAATAGAAACTCAGAATGCTCCTGAAAGCTTAGCTAAAATTCTGCTGGAATAGTGAGTGCAAGGACTGTGTATATATTTTCAGATGGAGTCATCCTGGGAAAAATCCATGTAAAATCTATGCACAAGAGTATTTCCATTAGTGAAAACACTGTTAAATTGTAAGAGAAGATGCAGATGTTTCTGTTACCCAGTTTCATCTAATCCTCCTCTGCCACCCCCAGGCTGTATTGCCACTGAACAGATGCAGTTCTCAAAGCTTTCCTCACCAAGGGAGATCCCTGTCCAGCAGTCTGTGTGTACATGGGACTGAGCATCAGAGTTCTGAACTCTTGTTTTGGTTCTCCCATTGCTGTCCCGTGACCTGCCAGGTTAAATCATTTCCCTTCTCATTTCTGGGATGGGAAGTCACTGCTGATCCCCTTTGTCCTTGCCAGGGCACTGAAGATTAATTATGTGAAGACCACAGCATTCAGGTGTGTTGGCTATGCAAGAACCAAACCAACAATGCCAACACACATTCTCTGAGAAGGGGCTGCACGTACCTCAGTGCTGACACAATGTCCTGCCTTTGCCACAGTGTAGGTGACAGATGAGGAGGAGAGGCCACCCCTACAATCATTTCTCACCAAGGCACTGCTGGAATGCAACATCACAGCTCCAGATCAGCACTGGTTTTCCCTCTCAACCTTATGTATGGAGAACATCCACCTGCTATAGCTTTCTATTCCTCATCTGTGCTGCAAAAGCATTACAAAATGGAGATAGTCAGGGCTCAGGATCAAGGCCAGAGTCTCCATTCCTAGGGATTTAGGATTTAAAATTAAGTAAAAAGTAAGACAGAGTACTGGTTATAACGAAGAAGTGATAATACTAAACAGAAGGGACTACTATTTCTTCCCAGAGAAAAGAAGCTGTTTTCTGAAGTGTGTATTTGTAGGAATGAAACACCTGCCAGAGAAATCTCTCAATCCTGCTGGTAAAATATCACGTTCCTTTGGCGAAGCACACATCCAAACTATTAAGCATGACTGTTTTAAGGGTTTCTTAACAAACAGTGTTGTTCTGCACGATGACTGCTGGCAGGTTAAGAGCTCCCAGACTTGTCAGTCCTTTTCACAGCCAGACCCCCACCAAAATCACAGCCATAGAGCTCTACGCGAAGGGCAATCCCACGGTACCATGTTTTTGGAACAATGCGGATGAACCTGGACACGATGGGGGGGTTAAAAAAATTCTTGACCTGCCCATCACTGTTTGCATTACCCAAGAAAACCTGCAAATACACAAAGACAATTAGTTAAAAAGTGGCACTTGAAAAAAAACTGCATTTTCTCTTTACAATAGTTGCAAGCTGTTGCATTAGTCACACCCAGGGCAGATGGACTGGCTCATTTCTGGTTTTAAACAAGACTACAAGTCCCTTTCTAATGTGCTGGGTTAAAAGTAGTTCAGGCCATGCTACAGTCAGCAATAGCCGAGTCCGAATGATTAAACAGCCTCTGTTTCCATCCACACCACAAAATTTGCCATTCTAATTTCTAATGTCCCAAACCCCCAAACTTCCCTTATTTTACTGCTGCCAATAGCCCTTGTGGGTTAGGTTGGTGTAAGGTAATACAGGGAAAAATACAAAGTACCGTGTCTGCTCTGTGTGTATCTGAATTTCCCTAGCTCTGCTACAGCAATACTGCTCACTAACATTAATTCATTAATTTCACTTAAAAAATCAGGGCAGAAATTAAAAAAAAAACCAAAAAAAAACCCCCCAAAAAACCCAACCAAAAAAAACCTAAAAGAGGCCCTGGGGAATCCACTGTTCACTCAAATTAAATGTCCTTGTGCATTCAAACTAAATGTCTTCCTTTACAAACAGTGTCAGCTCCTTTTATCATGTTGTTGGCTGCATTCTCTGCAGATGCAGTGTTTGTTCCTTTTATTACGATTAATTATGATGGCTAAAATCAGATGGATACTGTGACATTATCTGTAGGAACCCAGCTCCCTAGCACTTTACAGTCCAGTGAGAATATCAATTTGGCTGGGCCTTCTGCCTTTGAGCCTTGATTGTGTCTAGCACCTAAAACCAAACAACAATTCAATTGCCCGGGCTGACAGCGATACCTTTGGCACTGAGCTTGAACCCTCTGTGTAGGATTTCCACTCGGAGCCTTCGTCGCTGTACAGAAGAACATAGGTTTTCACAAAGTATTCAGTTGACATGGATGTGACCCCCTGCGTAGCTATAGCAGTGATCTTCTTAGCTGTGAGGAGATCAATTTGCAGCCACTGTTGGTTGTTGTTAAACTACAATTGATATAAAAGTTTGTGTATTAGCAAATAGGCCTATGTCTGTATTCGCTTAAGTGAAAAATCTTGTTTACGGGTAGTTAAAAATGTATCAAAATGCATCAGAACTCTATCAAAGAAGTCTAGAAGAGTAAAACTGAGGCAAGTCACAAGCATTCTTAGTGACCCATATAATAATTAACCTCATCACTGCAGGTAGTGTATTTGGAGTCTTAAGATTTACACTTTAATTTCCAATACCTAATGAAATATACCAGAGATTTACCTCCAGTATTAAAGCATAATACTAATATCAAATGCTTATACAAAAGAGCAGCTTCCAGCAAATCTCAAGGTGCTTTGTGAAGAAATGCAGTTCCATTTCAAAGACACAAACTCATATGCCTTGCTTAAAGTCACCCACCCCCAGATCCACTAGGCTGCACTGCCTATAAGCCAACTCAGAATGGGTTTCTTTAACCCCTTTGAGACAAATATTCAAGTTGCACTCATCTCTTGAAAAGAAACAGGCTATTCCCACAGGGAAGTTCTGCACACTGCGGCCTAGAGGAGACCATCCATCTAAAGTGTTTCACTGCTGTTGCCAGAAGCTCAACAAGTTTTCTGCTGAAGAGTTGAGTGGTGCTCTTCCCAAAGGATGGTTGTGAAGTGACCCTGTCACGCTCAGCACTGGACAGAGCATGCAGGAAGCACCACAACCACGTGGGCAGGATAAATTTATCAACCAGCAGCCCCTGCTGCCTTCCATGTTTCAGTCTTGTTACCTTGGCTCGCCAGGCATTCATCTTTCCATCCTGATTGAGACGACCAAGGGAAGCATCCCATGTGTTAAACCAGGATGTCTTAGAAGATGAGGCTGTTATCTGGGGATTCTTGATCTCTCCACTTTCCATTCCAAGTGGCAAAGAGCAGCCTGTTGAGAGGAGCACTGTGTCATCTCCAGTACACCCAAGCAAGCCACAGTGAAAGCAACAATGTTGGAATGGACAAGACCCACAGTTTTGGCTTCAGTCAAAGTATTAGGTAAAATACTTAATATTAAAACATTAGGTAAAAAATTTAGGTCAGAATGAAAGTACCAGCACTTGATCAATTCTTACCATCTACCTCACAGCCCAGAAGCTCCATGCGAAGAGTAGGCCTGTTGTAGAACTCTGTAGGGTATAGTCTGATGTACCTAGCAATAATAGGGGGATCAATGATGTTCTCTTTTATCTCATAGGCATCGGAATTGCCTTCAAAAATCTGTTAAAAGGGAAAAATAAAAAAGAAAAAACCCACACATAGTTAATTTAATGCAAACACAAGCTTGGACGCTGAAAGCCTGCTCTGTTACAAATGGAGTCTTTTTTATGCCCTTAGCCCCATCCACAGTGACAGCACACCTTGTGCTGCAGGGCCCCTTGAAATACCTCATGGTCCAATCTTAGCATATTTGGAAGTGTCTGAAGGCCTCAGTTTAAATAAGCAACTTTTTAAATGTATGTCTTTAAGAAAACATGAGTAAAGAGGCAAAAGGAGAGGTAAAAGGCAATAGGTTTTCAATTTGGGAGTTGTACCACAGAAACCTCAGTGTAAATTGAAGGGAGCTTTAATGGGTGGGGCTGGAGCAGCTGGGCATAAGATGAACTTCCTTCAGTGTACAACCACACTCACCACACAGGCATTCTGCAGGCAAATCAGACAGCCCAACATTCAACTGCTGGGACAGATCAAAGGAAGGGATGAGAAGGAGAATCTAATCCCAAACGAGGTAAGAGCCTGATTTTTAGTTCAGCTTCCTGCTTCCTTCAAAAAGCTGGCATGGGCTTAGGAAGTAACAGGAGGGAGAGATGCCTGTGAGGAAGCCAGCCTCCACACAGTCAAGGTCACAAGGCCAATCCAAACCACAGTCCAGGTAGCTCCTCACCTTACAATTTGCCTTTTAGTCTGAATTTCATTAGTTTGGTAAATGCCCTTGGGGGCTTCAAGCTGTACCTGTTAAGGCTCTAAAGGCCATATTTTTTTCCACTCTTTCTAACATTAAATAAGGCTCACTGTATCACTCAGTGATGCTGCCTAGGTTGTTGCAACCCCCGTGGCACAGACAGACCTTTCCTGTTGGTGAGCTGTCTCCTTTGAAGGTCTTCCACGTCCGTTTGTCTTTGCTGTAAACAAGAAAATACTTCTGGATGTACAAGGACTTAAAAAACTGCTTGGCTCCCTGTGTTTGTATCCCAGTGAGCAAGACTTGTCTTCGAAAGTCCACCTAGGAACAGCAAAGAGAGTTTATAAAGTCAATAATGCACAGCGAAACCCATGTAATTCCAAACCCTATATAATTCTTTGGCATTTACACAGTAGCTTTGAGCCCTGCATTTTAACATGCACAACACTAACACTCTCTAAAGGAATAATAGATACCAGAGTCCAAATTAATGCTGTCTCATTTGATTTGTGTATTTGTGTGTGCATTTAATATCAGAGGCCATTTTCAGGGTTCAGCACTGCACCACAAAGGCACCTCAAAAGTATCTGTGTGTCTGTGGTAGGCACAGCTCCCCCCACCCCATTTTACAGATAGGTCAAGGGAGCACAGAGAAATTAAAGACTCACACTTTTAGAAGCCACATCTAATTTTGGATATCTAGGCTGCAGAAAGGCATATGACATTATGAAGTGCTGAAAAGCCACCATTCCTGTGGATATCGAATCTAAGCACTTAGCACATTAAAAAAATCTGGAAGGTGTGCCTATCAGCAGTGAAACTCTTTCTTTGGGACATGCCCTCCACAACTCTGCTGGCTTCACTTGCAGCAACCTCAGCTTCTCACTACCACAGCCCCCTGTTAAATTCTTTCTCTTCCCAATGTTATTTCCAGTTCCACATCAGATCTCCCAACCTTCCCCCTCTACTTCACTTCCACTAACTTGCCATATGTCAAATGTTAGGAAGCCAAACAACCACCTGCTTTCTTGTCTTCCAAACAATTTTAATGAGATTTATAGGAAATCAGCTATTCTCACCAAATTTGGGTGCTAACTGGCTGTGTAGTGCAAAAGTCACTGGGATGGAAGAAAACCACAGAAGTCAGGTGCTTGAATTATACAGTTCTTGAAGTCATAATTATAAGCTTAGTTTCCCTGTAAAGACAACTGAGCTCTCTCAAGTGGGACAGCAGCATACAAACCAAGCAAAAAACTGAAGCAAGGCTGAGGATTTTACATTCTAAATGATCACTCAATAAACACATACACACTAATATGTACTAATATGTTAGGTAGACAAAGGAAGAATAAAGCAGTAGAAAGAAAGACTCAATTTGCCTACAAAATGTTTACAATCTAAAATGTGAGAGTAACTGCTGTCAATGAGCCTCAGCAGCAGCAGAGACTGGGTTACCCCAGGGAAGAAGAACACTTCATGGCATCACCAACCTTGCCACATCTTTTCAGTCTCCCCCTGCAGTATTCTCACTGACAAGAGTAGCTTGACCTTCTAAAATAAGCTGTAGCAAAATCATACCTCAATGATGTTGTAACTTACCTGGATCCAAGGGAGTTCTTCCTGCACTGTTGTGCTCCAAGCATTGTATTTTCCATAATTATTTAATCGGGCTAACTTAGGTTCCCAATAGTCTAGACAGAAAATATGAATAAAGCAAGAGTTTTAAGCGTCATTGAAAAAACATAAACTGAGGCTGTAATTAGCTTTGAGTACTCCATTTCCCACCCCCAAATGATAAAACAAACAAACAAACAACAACAAACCACCACAAAACCAAACAAACAAAAAAGAGACTCTAAAACAATAATCTATGGTTTTATATAATAAATTTGGATAATTTGGACATGGTCAGCAACTGCAAGTATCTGTACCCTGCAAAGCTTTAGAGCTGGCAAAAGGAGAAAAATAATAGTCTTTTATGTAATATAGTGTCTGCTAATTTGGAACCAGGGTCTGGAGTTTGCTAAACAAGTTTTGGCCCACAGCAGAATCAGATACAAAATGTGCTCCACATTCATGGAAGAGAGCTCCCCTCTGCATAACAAGGTTTCCAAATTAAAAACTGGTATAGAATATATACCACAAAACAGCTTTCAAGCCTTCATAACACTCTTTGAGGAAACAAAGAAAAAATCAAAAGCACAAAAACAAATCAATTTTACAAAAATAAGTAATTTATTTTTCATTTCAGGGGAAAGGATGGGCATTCCTGCATGTGTGTGTAACCCGTACACCTTGATTTGACACTGTATAAAGTTCTAAGAAAATCCTCTACGTATTGATCCCACTTTTGTACCACAGATAAACTTGACAAATTAAAGACTCTCTAATTGCTGTGGATGCTGGGTTCCTAAGTCTTTCATAATGGATATATTTTGTCCTTTCACATCTCATACCATTTTTGAGATGCAAATCTCAAAAGCTTTTTGAATGCTTGATGTTGAGCATCAAGCAAGAAATCCAAGGGACAAAAGGAATGCTGGATTTGTTCCTGATCATCCAGCAGGCCACAGACAGAGCACCCCCTGACTCTCAAGTCTGTTATAGCAGACGTGTGACACTTAAAATACATCGATGATGGCTCCCCAATAGAGCTCCCAGTCTCTGCCTGCAGCACTGGAGAGACTTTTAGCCTGACAGCTGATTCACTGCTGAACTGATCTTGAAAGAAATAAGAGAGGCCAAAAGAAGACAGAACTGCAACACTCTGCTGGGAGTGTTCAGAAGCCCACCTGGACCTTTGCAAGGCTAAACTCACCGATGTGATGTGAAGCATCAATCTGCGAATCGAGGATAACTCCACTCTCCAGGCCCATTGGAATCCGGCACTCTGAAGGGAGCACAGTAAGTTTGTTGTTAAGAAAAGGAGGGCTACTCCAATATGTATTCTGGTGAAATCTAAGACAACATCACTCAGAACAATTCCTAGTATTTCTATAACACCACTCTCTTCCCAGAGAAGCCTAAATTAATCTCTGCAATTTCTTTTAACAGATTAATCCACTGTAGGGAAACTGTAGGGAAACCTCAAATTCAAAGCTAGCACACTAAAGGAATAAAGGTAGTGTGCTAAATAATTAAAAGCTAGCATTTCTGGAAGCTAAGGGATTTTTTCTTCTAGAACAAATCTACAGTAACCACTCCACCATGTCCTTGAATGTAGATAATTATCTATGTCAGTGTTTTTTTCAGAAAAATCTTCCAAATTTATTTTCAGTGATCCTGAAAGGGTAGAGAAGACTTCATAGCTTGAACTTTCTCAGCCAAAAACCACTGTAGTTCATACCTTTCTCTATAACCAAATAGGATGCCTGCATTCCTGCTTGCTGGTATTCCCCCACTTCCGTGTCTAAAAGCCACCAGCCAGGTCTCTGTGGTTTCATTTCAATTGTTCTAAATGAGCCTTGAAAAAAAGGAAATGAAATGTATCAGAAACATTGCCATTACAAGGCTGATGTCAGTAAGGCTGAATTTTAAACCAAAGACCTTCCTATGACCTAATCCAGAAAATTTAAATACACATTGCAGTGAGAGCAGTAACTTCCACCATCTCGGTGAGTTTTTTCCTTGGCAAGCTGGTTCTGTCTGGAGACTGAGACTGCAATCAAGCAGGCAGATCAAAACCCAACCTTTGCTGTTGGTGCAAAGTTCAAACCCTTGGCTGCCTGTATGTAACAACAGATTATCTGCATATTAACTGCAGGGCTGAACAGCGTGGTGAACAGTGTTTGTTTCATAATGCAGGGGTGCTGGTTACAATTCTTACCCTGTGTGCTATGGTGTTGTTCAGTGATGAAAAGGATGGATGTAAAGAAGCCAACAGTAGAAGGGGGAAAATTAGAAGTATGGGCCCTCCCCTCACTTTCTGTATGTCCCAGGAGCGCCAAGGATTGAGCAGGAAGCAGATATGGTTTCAGTTGCTTGCTGCACTTTTTGGAAAGCACAGGACATGTTCTCATTGCTTTTCTTATATCCTACTCACTGCAGACAATTTTTCAGGTAATTCCAGCTAATTCTGGTTCCCATTTAAACAAAAATATGTAAATTTCACAGTGAAAAGCACTACCTTAAAAATAACGAAATAAAATAGTGAATAAACTACTCCTAATGTTCACTACAACTCCCAATATTCCAAGTCCCATTATTTAAATCTCCTGGTTGTCTTTTTTTTATTCAACTCTTGTAGCTGGCAATAGAGGCTTCATAAGTGCAGTACAGGCTGCACACTGGCACTGCTGACAGTGATGGGGCAAAGGACTTCATCCTGCAGCCTAAGGAATGCTTATAGCCTACTTCTCCCTGGAGAGAGAATAAGAGATCTCCTAGGGCTCACAGTTGTTCTTTCTGTTCTCTGTCACTTACCCAGACATTAAAACCCCCAAACTCTCACCATATGAATACCTTACCCTCATCACACCTTTAAATTGGTATAATGATGACAGTCTGCAGAGGTCACCCCTCAGAACTCACTCTGCTCTGATGCTTACCTGGGAGGAGAGTGTATGTACCAAGCTGATGCTCTGGCTCTCCTTGTTCTATGAAGGTCTGTCCATGAAAATGAACAACATGAATGTCTTTTGGCCCACCCATATTCAGCAAGTGCCATCGGACTGTTTCACCTTCATACATCCTCAAGCCTTGCAGATTGTAGGTAATCCCATTAATGGCTGAAAAAAAGAGATTGTTAGTCAGGAAAACCACTCACAAAACTGGTCTGAAAGTGCTAGAAAGTAATTATTGAAATTATTAAAATATTTAATGAAGTAATGTGATCAGGAAAAATATTTTTTTAATTTTAAGTGTAACACACTTTATGGTCTGTGTACATCAATTCAGAAAATCCAGGGACCTCACCAGAAGATTTGTGCACAGCAACATACGCCAGCCAGGAGAACAAAAAGATTTCCATGTAAGATGGAAATACCAGACTCAAAAGAAAAGACAGCTGTCCAAAACTCTTTCTGCAGCTCCCATTTCCATAGGCACACAGTCACAACTGACATACCTCTATACCCACAGAGAGGTATATGAAGGGCTGCTCTACAGCTGCTTCAAATTCCTCAATAGAACTACCTGATTTGTCAAATTATTAAAATATTTTTAAATTTCTTGCAAGAAATTGTCAGGGCACTAGCTTCTTATTGCAAAGAAAACTTTTTTGTTTCTTTTTTTCTTTTAATATGAGGGGGAATATGTACATGAATGCAAGAATGAAATTTTCTGTTGAAAGTTTCAGTCTAATATGTTCTTTCTTCATTTTAATAGCAGATATCCCATCGTTGCTAATTTTTACATGTAAACCCATTACTAATATGGGTACAATGGATAGCAACAACAAAAATTCACCTAACTAATGTGTATGTTGAGAAAGACTGCGAGCTGAGATACTTCCCCTGACATCTTTCTCTCTACGCCAATAAGCTGCATATTTGGCAAAATGAAATGAGTACCATAGTACTTGTGGCATTGCTGCATTTCTTGTGTCTTCTCATTACAAGGCCTTCCAGAATGTTTGTCGAAGTACCAGCTTTTCTCCTCATCAAAGACCATAAAAAGCAAGAAAAAGTCTCGGGCATATGCCCTGCTGCCGTTCGATTTGCCGAAGGCTCCTTTTTCACAGATCAGTATTGGCCCAATCAATCCAGACTGAATGTCTTTCTCCTAGAAAGTAATAAACTCAGAGGTAAAAGTAGATTTCCCAAAAGATGTAAAAAAAACCCCATAGCATTCTGGAGTAATGAGTCAGGCCCTGAAAATCTAAAGCAGGTCCCAGAATTACTGCTCCCTTCTATCTTTACTCTCTCCTGCTCAGTCTACCACAGTTGCCCTGTTCAAATCCTTCCATACCTTATGTCCTCCTTTAACTGAGTGCAAGAGATTAAGTGTCAGGTAGGAACATGGATCCCAAAAGAAAGGACAGCTACCAAAAAACATGTTCTGCAGCCTGCACTTCTACAGCCATACACCATTTGGTATATTCAAAACCCACCTGAACACTGGTCCTCGAAAAACTACTCCAGCTGACCCTGCTTGAGTTGCAGTGGTGCACTGATAATCTCTAGTGATGCCTTCCAACACAAGTGTTTCTATGGTTCTGTGATCAACCCCAGCACCACCAGCACTTCTATTTTCATTCCCTTACCATGTTTAAATCAGAGTAGTAGATCCAGGACCGACAAGCTGCTCCTGACTGCACGGGGCCCGAGCGCCTGTCTGCATACCAGACATATATGTAGCTGCTATTTGGCTGAATCTCATTGTCTTCCTTAAACCACGCAGTAGATTCATCATCATAAACACTTCCCTCAGAGGACTTTTCATAGAGGACTCCATGGGCATGGAGGGAATATGGTCTGGATGCTAGATTCTTAAAATGAACCTAAAAAAAACCAGAATAGAATCTGTTCAGCAAACTCAGGTCTAAACCAAAGTCCCCACACACTACATTCCCATGACCTCAAGCCAGGGTCAAGATTTACATAAAGATGACAGCCTAGGTTGTAAATGGAAAAGCCAACAGAGAGACCTTTTGACATCTCCAGGCAGAGTCTCCACTTTTGATGAAGGTAGTTAATGAAAAATCACAAAGTATGAGTCTCTAGCTCCTTGTCCTCCACCAAGTCAAGGCTCCCAGGGGATTTACTGCCACTCCTCATACCTGGAGCTGCTTAGTTACTGCCAGCAGGGAAATGGGGAGTTTCTGCCTCTTATGCTTTGCTGCAGTTGTTCCAATACAGTAACTCTAGACCTCTGTATGAATCATTCTTGCTGAAATCAGTGCTGCCCACTTGTCCCAGAGAAATACCAGGATAGTGGGGATTTACCTCTCCTTAGACAATAATGCTCCAAGCTAACAAACCTCATTCTTCTCTTACTCATGATTTAAATGTAGCTTGGTGTGTTCCTGTTGCACACCACTCCTACTGAAATAAGCAGAAAGCACTGAGATTTATTCTCCTTAAGTCCATCCCTGCGTGCTGGAGGGCTGGATGAAGAAGGATGAGAGAAGGGGAATTTTACAGTAACACCAGGGATGTGGTTCCTCTTCATCCTTGTGGATAGTTCTAATAAAATCCTGCACATTTACATAGCAAAACTTTTTAGAGGAAATAATACATTTTCACAAAAAGTATATATTAATCTCAAACATGTATGTACTAATTTTTGAGTTTAGAAAAGTCATTTTTCATTAGCATTAAAAAATAAATCTTATTTCACAGTAGACCAGTGAGTCAGTATTTAAAGTTGGGAAACATAAGCAAGAAAAACAGAATTTAATTTGCTGTGGACAGAAGAGAAAAAAGATGTGTTTCTCTGAAATACATCACAATGCTTAAATATCCACAGTGCAATTTCTAGCTTTGAATACTGTTTCCCCTTCATCATCTTTTAAAAATCTGTGGTATTTTTAGATCCATTCTGTCACACTCAAAGATCACTGTAAGAATCTTATCCTGCATACACAGGCAAAACATCAACCTACCAGGATAACGTCATCCACTTCAGCCCGAATAACTGGTCCCAGGATGCCAAGATGTTCTGTATACTCATCTTCATCCTGAAGAGTCGAAAAGGTACTGTCTGTATAGCTCTGGAAAATCACCTTACGTCTGCTGCCATCTTTACAGGTTTTGTCATTCCTCATTGTACTGCAAGGAAAACCCCAATTAAAATCCCACACAGCGAATCAGAAATAATAGCTTTGACAAAACCTGAGAACTCATACGGCAGAAACATTCTAGAATTCAGTGAATATAAAGAATAAACACTCAAATGGCTTCAAACTGTGTCAAGGAATGTTTAGATTGGATATTAGGAAAATTTTCTTTACCAAAAAGTTTGCCCAGGGAAGCAGTTGGTCTCTGGAAATGTTTAAAAGATATGTGGATGTGGTTCTGAGGGACATGGCTTAGTGGTGAACCTGCCAGTGCTGGGTTAAAGGTTGGACTCAATGGTCTTAAAGGTGTTTTCCAATCTTCTCTGAATCCATGAAATGAGTGTCAGATGATTCTGAAAATCATGGCTTGCAATGCTTAAGAAATTCTAGTCCTACAGTTGGATAAGAGATCCCTCAACCATTTGGTCAACTGTTACTGACAAACTCCAACAAGTCTCTCAAAACCTATCTGAACTCTATTTTCCTTTTCTTCTTAGCCTTAATAATCTGAATTGGAACTTGGCTGGATGTAGTGAATCTTCATCTACACCCTACTGTCTCACAGATCTTTATATCTGATAATAACTGCATTTTGCATCACAGAGCTGGTGTGGTAAAATAAATCTTTAGACACTTAAACAGTTGTTCAGATCTTAAATAGAAACACTTAAATGCTTTTATAATTCCCTACAAATCTTGCTTTACTATCAGTTCTGCAAAAATCAGAAATTTAATGTAAGCTACATAGGAGAAAGGCTGGGGTTTAGCTCTTCAACACACTGAGACAGGATAATGCCATGGGCTCTGTTAAATTCACTGAAACTATGCAGCTCACACCAGCTGAGGATGAATGTCACTGGAGAGACCTATACAGAGGTCTAAGCATACAAAAATCTTGATTTTGCAAGTGCCCAAAAAAAATGTCTTGTTTGTGCTATTTTTGCAAGTGCCATTCATATGGACTGAGATGAGGCAGGAGTAAACCTGGAGAATACTGAAAAAGTTTTATTTTTATTTCCATCAAATAAAATGGAAATTCAGTTTGAGAAATAATCTATGTTTGGAGATTCTTTTTGCATAATGAAAATTTTCTTGCTCCTGTTTTGGCTGCTTTTGATAAAAATCCAAAGTTGTGCAAGTTTTGCTTCAGTTTTCTGATGAAAAGTGACAAGGGATTGCCTTGTTGGGTAAGCAATGATCCTAACCTGTATCAATTAAGAGAGTGAATTTTTAGTACAGTGTTTCTCTCAGTATATTCTCACATATTCTTTGCTGTGGCACAGTCCCCAATCTTCCCTGTCAAAAAGTATGAAAATCCCTCAACATTAGAGTTTGTGATTCAGTCACCTGATTTCTCTAAACAGCAGGAGCAGCAGTAATACTTTATGCAGCTTTCTTTTTATTCATAATATAAGGCAGTCACCAGTGTGGTGAAACACTTTGCAGCTTTTATATGCTTTTATATGCTTTTCAATCCTGCAGCCTTGTAAAGTCGGAAAGTGCTGTTATCCTGTTTTCCAACAGAGAACTGAGACACCAGAACCGTTTCCTACTAGTGCTAGAAACTGATTTCATCTGCCTATAAGCACATCCCATCCTGGATTCCATCAGTCAGTCCATTAAATTCCTGGAAAGACATTGCACAAGGAGGTCTTCGTCCTGTGTACAGGTACCAAGAATTGAAGCACAAAGTAAAACAGGTCATTCAAGTATAACAAAACAACCTGCAAAATTCCCTCTTGACCTCTTACAGTGAGTTTTCTACCTGATGTATTAAAGACTGCTTCTAGTGAGTCTACAAAAGGGGGTTAAGAAAAAAAAAGAAAAAGAGTTCTTAGCTGTGTTGTCCTTGACTATAGTAATCTCACCCTGACATTTCTAAGGGGTGTGAGTCACCTGTGGAAAATTCTTACAGTTCTGCCACTGAAATGTCAGAAATCAGATGGCACATTACGGATGCTGTCAAGTTGATCAGCATGTGAATCAACATTCTGCAAGGAGGTTTCAGGATGGTGTGCCAAAGGAAAGCAAACGATTTAGGCAAACCTTTTCTTGTATCCCGCATAGTTCCAGCAGACCTCCTTAGCGGCGATGTAGTATCTCCTCTCATTGCCTCTGCTGCGCAGGTAGTGCTCAGCGATGTCATCGGGGTTGCGCTGCCTGGTGATGTTCACCTTGGGGTCGGTCATGTAGGGGTCATCGAAGCTCACGTAGTGGTACTCGTACTCGCCCCCCGAGCTTTCGTCGCTGTAGGATTCTCCTATCACGTACTCGTAGTCCCCGTCGGCGCGGGGCAGCCCGATGGTGATGGCCGGCCGGAACTGCCGCGGGGTGAGGCCGTGGCTCGGCCGCTCCCCGCGCCCGGCGCTGCTCATGTCCCCCCTCGGGCCGCCCTCACCAGGCTCTGCCGTGTGGTTGGTCCCACCTGGGAACAACCCACGGCCAAACCCTGCCAGGGAACTGCTGGGCTTCTTGGGGTTTCTGCTCCTTGGGCTCAGCAAGTAGGTAATTTTTGCATCTTCCTTCTTTCTCTTACGGATCTTGATGAAGGTTCCAGATGAAGTCAAGGTATCGTTGTTTCCTTCCTTTCCTTTCTGAGTTGGCTGCATGTGGCTTCCTTTCTGGTTTTCCCCCAGTAGATGGGAGAACCCTTGATACTTCATATCCTCCTTATTTATGGATGCTGTACCATTTCTGCCATGATGATTTAACTTACCAACAGCAGACTTATCTAAGATTGCCTCTAATCCCAGATTCATCTTTGCAGACACCAAATTCCATTCCTCACTAGTCATTTTAGATGAGTATTTCCCAGTCCCAGGCAATGATGCTTCTAGTAAGTTCTTCACTACAGCAGGGCTGGAATCAGGGCTTGTATTGTGTAACATATATTCTAAAGAAAAAGCATCTGCTGGTTCATCTTTGGATATCCTGCGTTCAGAAAGGCTGGATGCATTAGGCCCATCTCCTACTATGAGGTCCAAATCCAGTGTCGAGTTAACTGTGTGCATGGCATTTTCCATCTTTTCTGCCTCCTCTTCCTGATATTCCTCATGTTCCTTTGGCAGCTGGCCAGTTCCCACCATGGCTTCATTGGATGTGTTCTCTGTACGATGCACAGAATGAGGTGCATCAGTCTTGTCAGAAAATGAAACATTTTTATTTCGTACATGGTTTAGAAGGGCATTCATCTTTTGGACAGAATAAAACTTAATGGCCAGTGAGCTTCGCCTTTTCCTTTTCTTGTTAGTGGTATAATTTCCTCTTCCTGTGCTTTGCTCTTGAATTTTGTCTGGTAAAGGTTTACTGTCCTTTCCACCATCTGGAAGCTCTTCTGTAACATTCACTGGGCCTTCCCCATTGCTCAGCAAGTGTTCACCTGCAGACACGTTACTGTGAGCTATTTCATAGCTGCTTTGGCTTCTGTTCTCAAATACCAAGTCAGCCTCTCCATCACTTGTGGCAGCTAAAAATAAATCCTCTTCTGCTGTGACTGATGTGTGATTTGACTGGAATGTTTTGGCCTTGACTGGGGGAAGAGGAGTGATATGAGTTTCTAAAAACTTAGAGTTGTTTGTTGTTCCACTACTATTTATAGCTGTCAGACCTGAGCCAGCTGCCACCTCAGAACTTGTGGCATCCGTGTCTTCATACTGCTCCCAGGCCAGTGCTGTAAGATTTTGTTTTTCTTCATCACCTGCTGCCTTTCTTGAGCTTCGGATGGAATAAAAAGAAGCCAGGTAATCCTGATAATCTGATTCCTCTTTGTCTTCCTCATTTTCCTGGACATCTTCCTCAGCTGAGGTGGAAACAGCCTTTCTTTCAGTCTTGGTGGGAGTTAAATCCACAACATCAAATGTTTCATCTTCCTCATAGTCACATTTAGCATCCCTGAATCTCAGCCTCATGCCGTAACTCATTTCTGGGGTGCCCCAGGATGCCAAAAGCCAAGTACCTGCAATTGAGACAAAAGTGTTATGAGAGTGGATATTGTCTGTCATGTAAGAGGCCAAGGCAAATAGTTGGGGTTATTTCTACAACATCTGCTATAGCAGACTGCTAATCTTGATATGGGGTATTAATGAACTCTCATTGCAATGAAAAATAATTATTAAATGTAGACAAATACGAGCACATATAAATACATCCAGGAGATGGAACTCTTCTCCATAGATTAAGCTGTAACTAGAACCTGAAGCCAAAAATAACCCATGAAAGAGATGGATATGAAAAAGAAAAGAACAAATTAAAGGATTCTATGTTTAGATCTGGATCTAAGAGTGAGACCTCTGAAGATAAAGTTTCAATTTTATCCTGTCCTTACTGATGCATGCACTGCTACATAGATAGAACATTCCGAGCTGAGCAAATACATTGTGAGACAATGTTGGCAAACATCTGACAAACACAGTATATTAAAAGCTTTTGAGTGAATAATGGATGATCTTTAATAAGTATAATAAGATTAAAGTAATTTGAATTTCCAGTCTGACATAAGCTATTAAACTGCCAATCTGAGGCATCTCAGATTAACTTAAAGGTTTTAATAATTCGTCCAAAACCTAGTCACAAGGTAAGTTCTCTATTGGAAACTAGGATCTTCAGAGAAGAAAATAACATCAGTTTCCCTAAACTACATCAAATCAAGTCCTTTGCTTGTTATACCTTTCTTTTGGAACTAACAAAAATGACAGAATGGACAAAATTAACACCCTGAGATACAAGGTTTTTTATTAAAAAGGCCACATACAATTCTTCCTGTACTGATTAGCTTGAAGTAACCTGCACAGCTTTCCTGATTTCTAACAACAGCAAATTTATCAAAGAAAATATGCACTAGATGGAAAGAATAGAATGCATATCAAAATCAAGCAAAAATACATTTATACTACTGGAGAGCTTTCCATAAAGTCTAATAGAGTTTTAATGATTCCCTAGTCTTGAGCAATACAAGCCACTTCAACATTTATAAGGCCTTGATGCTGTGCAATAAATAAAATATATTTATAAAAAATTTAAACTATTATAAATGAGATAAGGACACGTAAACCTAGAGGGATTTTACAATGATCACTCAAAGTGCTCAGACTTCAGTGACCAAGAATCTGTTCTTTTGGAAGTAATGCCTTAAATGTGGACTACATGGGTTCTGATTGCCTCTCTTCCAAGGCATGGTATTAATTCTGGGTAGACACTGAGGTGCATCCCACAGACCAGTGACCCGGTTCAGGCAGGCAGACTTCACTGTCTACTCACAAGACTCAGGTCAGGTGTAGCCATTTTGCCCAGTTATGACCAGCAGAATGTGACAGATTCAGCCCATTTGAGACTGGTCAGGATAGACAAGAATGTGCCAAACCTGGAAATCATCATACAATGGAGTTGATACAGGCTTCCAAGAAGAATCTGGCCTTAAAATTATCATTACTAACCCCAGTATTAATTGTGAAGTGAAGAAAAACAAATTACAAGACAACCAACAAAAAGAGCCTCTGTACTGCATACAGTTATGCTAAGTTGGTGTAGCCAGCAAGATCCCACACACATCACTTGCACTGGGGAATGATTCAATGTTTTCCAGCACTGTGTTTATCAGAAGGGTTTTCTTTCCTATTTAGTTAAGTCCTTATAGACTGGAGATTAACTAATGTCCTAGAAGAGCTGTCAAACACTCCAATCCCACCACTTACCACCATTGTCCATTTCCACTGTGACTGATTCTCCGCTCATTGGGAAAAGGCTCAATGTATCCTCGTATTTCCCTCGATACAGAAAGGCGTGTCCAGCAAGGCGAACAGAGACGATCTCATCGTGAGTGCCAACACTGGCAAAGTGCCACTGAACCACAGTATCTCGGCAAAATCCAAGGATTTCACTGCTGTCAGACACATAGCCATTTATTGCTAAAAGGAAAGCAAAGTAAAAGTGGTTTCAGCACTTTTATTTTAAAACTTCCTGTTCTTTAATGTGAGTCCACTGGACTCATGTTTGCACTGAAAAGAGACTGGCACAGGGCTGAAACCATGGTAATTTCCATTTCTGAAAATATTATCTCTAAGGCAGCAGGGTGCTGCATCAAAATTTAGTTAGCCCTTGTCTTTTCTTCAGGGTCCAGAGCCAGCCTATCTACTGGTGGCAAGGTGTGGGGAGGCCTTTTCTCCCTGGAACCTAGCAATAGAACAAGGGGAAATGGCCTCAAGTTGCACCAGGGGAGGTTCAGGTTGGATATTAGGAATAATTTCTTCATTGAGTGTTTAACTGTTGGAACAAGCTCCTAAAGGAAGCAGCAGAGTCATTATCCCTGGAAGTGTTCAAAAAACAAGCGAACGTGGTACTCTGTGATATGTTTTAGTGGGCATGCTGGTATTAGGGCAGAGGGTGGACTTGATCTTGGAGGTCTTTTCCAACCTTTTTAATGCTATGATATCTCCTATTTCTGTCCAGTGCCACCTGGCACAGTTAGAGGTTCACTGACTCTTTGGAGGATTCCCTGATCACACGGACTTCTGAGAACAGGCAATCACTGGGTGCTCAGGTTCATGTAAGCTTTCCTATTATTCATCTCAGTGTCTCACTCACTGTGCATTATGTTCGAGTTATAGAACTTGGGATCATCCCTTTTAACAGTGGCTGGGTTGCTGCAGTACTCCTTGATGTTGTCCTCTAGGTACCAGCTCTTATTCTCATCGAACACGGCAAACACTGCCTGCTGCTCCTCGTCTGCCTTTTTCTGAAACACAATCAACACAGCAGTTGTTATCAGCAGACACATGTATTAAGAACTCAACCCAACAATCTCTTTCTCACTATGTAAGCAACATAAGCTTCACCAGAGTCCTGGTAAGTGTCATCCAAAGGCTGAGGGGAAGGGAGTAGAGGCTCTGGACTTCAATTCTACTACTGCAACCAACCTGTGGTGGAACCCTGAGCAAGCCTCTAGCCTGCTGATACACAGGTGGTTTATGACTGGGCTCCCTGTAACAGCGCCAGACTTCTGGTTTGACTTCACAAAGCCTCTGACAATTTTTTCTCTCAAGAGATGCTTAAGTGTTTGCCAAGCAAGATTTCAATAACTGGTAAAGGGAAGCCCTCTCCCAGAGCTCTCCCATACTGTTTTGGTTGCTCTAGATTCATTGTGCCTGAAATTGTCAGATGCTGTGAAGTTGCCGCTGTTACAGAAATGGACCAGGTCAAATCTGAGTATCTTCAGAGTATGAAAATATAACAGCAGCAGGAGAATTTATTATCAAGTCTAGAAATAGACTTTCAAGTCAGGCTGACCTTTTGTTGACCTTTCTTAGTTCTTGCTAAGGAACTCAGAACATAATTCCTTTACTGCTGTGGACAGTTAGAGGAGTGTTTCTTCAGGAGCCTCTTGGTTTAACTGCTCTCTACAGAACAGTTCTCTAAATGAAATAAGACTAAATTCAGTGTAGACCAAATAACACTACTTGAGCCAAATCTGCCCAAACAAGTTACCTGCACACCCTTTTGTGTCAGTGCTTCACTTTTACAAATCAGAAGTGGGCCAATCAGTCCAGAGGCTACATCTCTCTCAATATTTACAGCACTGTGATACAGCCTTGTAATACATTGTGCATCCTGTTCGGTGGGTTGGTCTGTTTTAGCAATTTTCCACTCATAAGTGTATGTCTTCCCTGGTTCAACTCCTCTACTCTGGGTGTCATTGCCTAGGGGAAAACAAGAACAGTAATGATGCAAACTCAGAGCCAGATCTTAATATCAAACTGCATTTCTAATAACATTGGTGAGTTTGGCCATTAAAAGCTTCCTTGAGATAACTGAAGTTCAGCAAGAACTTTTGTCTCTCTAAAATCACAAACAAGAACAGAAAGCTAAGACAACAAATAGAGGGTATTTTTCTCTGCTTTGCAGATAATACCTTGGTTTCTCTATAAGGCAACACAACAGGTAAGCAGAGGCAGAGCACAGAACTGAGGTCTCCCAGCCATGCACATTCCCAGCCACAGCACCTCCTTCAAAGCAACAAAACCATCCATAACAGTTAGTGATATGCAAAAATATATTTCACAAATTTTTTACTTGTGGGATCCAGAGGATAATCAGCTCCTTCTGCATTCTTTGCCAGTGTCACTCCATGGAAATAAATGCTGTAGGGTCGACTGGCCTTATTTTTGAATACAATCTACATTGATAGGCAAATGAAAAAAAAAATTAGGATTCAACAAATCTTTGTCTGAACACATAATGAAGTCACCATTACAGTAGAATTTGCCTGTGTTTAGCCCAGAAAGAGCCACAAAGGCAAAAGGGTGTCTTAAATATTGGTTTGATATATAAACCCAAAGAATGAATGCTGTTACCATTCTGCTGAACTTTGTAGACTGCACTGAGTGCAGCTCAGCTGCTTACAGCTGGGCTCTGGAGGGTCTAAAAAGAACACTTGTTCTGCCAGCTACTAGGCACACACTATCTCTGGAAATGTGAAGTTACTGACTGAAGTTCCTAAAAACCTTCAATATGGGAGAAAAAAAACCTGAAAAATCAAAGCTTCTTCCAGATTCTAAGACCAAGAGGGGATATGTAAGCAAAAGGCAAAAATTCCTGCCTGTTCTTGACAAAATCAGGATTAAAAAAAAAAAAAAAGACAGAGTGAGAGAGAGAAGAAGAAGAAAAGGAACATGCTATCCTTAAATTCAGAGCCACAGTGTCATGGTGGAAATTATAGAAGTTAAAGGTCATGGAACTCTGTGATGCATCATTAAATGACAACAGAAGGACAAGTGGATGTTGCAGCAGCACAAGTTTGTAATGCAAATGGTTTGTAGTTTCATGGTATAACCTCATAAAATAACATTTGATTATGGAAACCGAGTACCTTTGTCTAAAACAGCCAGAAAATAATATCAGCATAAGAAACAAGAGGTTCATGAAGTTCAGCCTCACATACAAATCCCCTCAGAAGTCCACACAGGGCTAGGGTTTTTTTTCCCATTTTGGGCCATATAATGGCCCACATATATTTTACAGAGTGTGACTCAAGCAGGTTTATGTTGTACAATAAGGCACAATCATGGAAACTATAGAAAGAACATTGAAAAATGCAAGCTAAACCCTGTTACTTGTGATCATATCTTCCAACAGGGCCAATATTTAGAACATTAGCTATATTATTTGAAAGACAACACAAATCAAACTAGTTCCTTTGTACCTTTGTCTCAATGAAAAACAAGCTATAGTATAAGTATTCTCTGTATGTGTGTTACTTACTTTGACTTTATCATTGATTTGAGCTCTGATAATAGGGCCCAAGATTCCAGTTTCCTTGGGACGAGGATTTTCCAGACGTTTAGTGAAGCTGGCATCAGTATATTGCCTAAAAATAGCCTTTTTATACCTTTTGCCTATGAGATTGGAGAAGTTGTCCAAGTGTTGTGATTTATAATGTCTTAAAAATAAAGGAAAAGAAAAATAATTTTAAAAAATTAAAAAAGAAATATGCAACAAAACTTGAATAGCAGCACCTCTTAAAATACAAAATTAGTATTCAAGCAACTGGTAGAAATCTCATTGCTTGAAAAAAAATCCAAAGCCCAAACTAACCTAATGCTTTTCATACCAAATTCTAACCTAAATTAGGTAAGAAGAATCATTACTTGTGTTTTGGTATTACATATGACCGATGATATCAGAGTTTACATTTAATTTTACAGTGTACATACAAGTAAGAAACAACCTGAAGCAGCAGGTACACTTTCAAGGTAACATAGAAATCACTGTTCTCTTTTTTCAAAGCCTTAGTTGAACACAGAGAAAAAAACAAATAATTTGTTCACAATTGCAAAGACTCCAGGAGAAATAGGAACACAATCTGAATCCCAGTCAGGCACTATACAGTAAGTAGTGTTACACTGAGGTTTCAAACATTAAAATTGTTAATGTTGAGAGAAAAACTAGAATAAACACTTGGAATTTACACAGAGCAACGTTTTTGTCATTCACATTTCAAAAAGGGTTACTATAAAGAAGTAAACTCTGCAATTTTGAACAAAGGAGGAAAAATCAGAGCACTGAGGTGGTTAAGTAAGGCAACGTGACTGGCAGGAAAGATATTAAAGTTTGTTCTATGAAGTTGAAGAGAACATAAGGGAAGCAAATCAAAAAGCCAAAGGAGAATGGGTTGTGCAAATACGGTATTTCTAAGGAGGTATATGAAACTATAACCCTTACAGAATAAGGAATTTGTTTTGTTCTGCTTAAATCCTTAAAGATTCTTATGAATATCAGCTTGTAAAGACTCATAAAGGCACCAATAGCACTGGGGAATTGACAGATTGCAAATTTAACCCCACAGTGCACTGACAGCACTGTATACTACTACATCATGTATGTTACAGAATTCCTTCTATTTGTCTTAAGTTTGTCTTAAGTTAAGCCCAATATGCTTGCTTATTATGACTTGTACTCCATCTACATTGGTACCATGCAGAGCTCATTTACAGAGAGCTCTTTCTCCTGTTCCCTAAACACCTTATTGTACTAAACTTTTAAAAACTTTAAATCTCCAGAAATATTCCCTCCCTCCCTTTCTCTTCCTGTTAAAGATTGTTTACTTCAGCAGAATTGATGCTGGAAAGTATTTTAGAAAATAAGCTTGTATGCTACTTTGGACAACTCCTAAGTAATCTTGGTATTTTGAGCTCCCTGTGAGAGGCAAAAGAAGGTCTCCACTGTTGGGCTCTGCAGCAAAGGAAGTCACTGACACTGGTGAGAGTCCAGTGAAGGGCCACCATGGTGATCAGGGAGCCAGAGCACTTGGCAAAGAAGCAAAATTCCAGTTTCTTCAGTCACGCAAAGACATAGCTAAGGGAGCATCTTATCTTTAACCTCAGCTATCAAACTGACATTATAGAGAAAGCAGGACCACATGCCTCTCAGAGCTGCATGGTGAAGAGATGAGACACAATGGACACAAGGTGCAAGGTGAGAAAGAATATTTAGATATAATGAAAAGCTTTTTCACTGTGAAGTTGCAAAGGTGCCAAGAGAAGCTGAGGGGTCCCTGTACTTGGAAATAATAAAAATGCAACTATGTAAGGTCCAGTGCAACTGGATCCAACTTTGCTGCTGGATACCAAGATGTTCTTTTCAACCACAGTTATCCTGTGATTTCCTGTTAACATTCCCTTTATACTGACAAAGTATTATTTTACCTGTCAAGGGTGTCTGGAATATTTGGGGCATAATCCCAGGTAACTTCCTCTGCAGCAATGAAATATTCCCAGGTTTTGACCATAAGGCGTTCTCTATAGGAGAGACGAATCTTCTTCACCTCTTTGTCCCCGCAGTCCCTTACAGTGAGGTAACCATGCATTCCAGCTGATGGAGAGGAAACAGGACCATGGTGACTTCCCACCTGAGGAACTCCTACCACTTCAGCTGCTTTTTACCCCCAAGTGATATGTCCAGCTCTTATAAGAGAGATATTTTTCTCATTCTTTAAAACAGAATTCTGACCATTGTTGAAAGATACCACTTGCAAATGATGATCAGAAAGTATTTTCATCACTTTGAAGTACCCTTAACTAAAAGTACTCAGTTTCTCAGGAAACAGGTGGTTTCTTACTAATGTTATAGTGGTGCTTATCTAAACAGTTCACAGAGACTTGATGCTGGAATAGTGAATCATTGTTGCTCTGTGAGAGGGGCACTGCAGTAAAGCTACAGATAAGAACCCTAAGAACATCTTTCAGTTCACCATGCACTTCCAACAGAATGCCCTGTTCTTGGTCAGATTCTTAGTGAAATGACAAAACCACCTGGAACAGATTGACTGTACAGTTGCAGACTGTACAGTAGAAGCCATTTGGGACACAGAGAAGGACAGCTTTACAGGTGCCTAAGAACTAGGTGTTTCCTTGCCTTGCAGGTGCTTTTGGACGAGAGAAGATATGAGCCACCTTCCCTCCTCCGTCACTGTCATGTTCACGGTGGTTGAGGCTCCTCCCACCAAGTTAACAGCAGAAACTCGGCGATGCTTTTGCTCCATGGACTGGCCATTGACATGAATGGAGAAGATTTCGGGCTTGGAACTCATTCCTATCAAGTGCCAGCTAATGTTGTCATATGCACAAGCCTCTAAATCTGAAAGAGATGACATTAGGGTTCAGAATACAAATGGGCAAATCATGCAAGTTCCCCATGCACCCTAGGTTTGAAGTGAATCTTCACTGAAAACATTAAAAAAAGTTGCTGTGATTGATGTTTGCAACAAGAGGAAGTTTCAGGAGCATGTAAATGGAGCAGATACCAAAATCCTGTAGGTCACTAAAAGACAAGTCTTTAAATCTTACCTGCAAGTGACAAACTGACTTACAACAAGCTGGCAAAAAAGGGGAATAAAACAGTGCTCTCTTTTGGAAAGCTGACCTGTCCTTGCTTGGGGAGTGAGGGGAAAGCAGGGCAGGAAAGGCAAAGAACAAAGCAAGCATCTAAGCTGAAGACTGATGTGGTACCTGGGGACAGTAACAACCCTCTCCAATATTGCCTTACAAAAATACCCACTTAAGACAACCTTTTGTATTTGCTCAATGGATGGGAGAGAGATATGCAAGTTTTTCTTAGGAGAACAACAGAAAAGCACTAGCTACAGAATAGCCCCACCACCATCTTCCTAGTCTTCTCACTTAATTGAGTTTTTTAATGATAACTGACTTTCCACTTCCAAGTTTTACACCCAGTGTGTTCTATATGCTGTAGAACCAACAATTCCTTTAATCAAATCACTCTCTCACCATCAGCTTGTTAGAAAATGAGGAGCTTACTAAAATACTTTTTTAAGTTAGTAATCCTTTTCTTCAAGCAGAAGTCTTCTTAGAAGCAATCTTATTGTTCCTACCATTAATTTAGCATGACTTCCTTTCAGCTGCACAGTTTTTCTTCCAGAATTTAGATGCTCACAGTCACATTTTTAAAAAGGCTGTATGCCATTTCTCCACATTCCCATTCTTGTGCATGAGCAGCAACTAAAGGTAATATTCAGTGTTCATAAATTTCACATAAGCCTGAACAGTACCTGGTAATGTTCCATCAGTGTAGCCATTAATTGTATACTTGACTGATGCTGATCTTTGCCAACTCTTGTTTTCATCAAACACGCCAAACATCAGTACATATTCCCTGTCAAAATGTTTCTGTGACCCATCCTCATTTAGACTTCCTGTGGAGGAGAAACAACAGGTCTTAATTTGAAGCAGAAATAAAGCAGATTTCCCATGCAGTTGCATGAATATATATTCAATGATATCTTAGCCTTCATTTAATGAATATTAGCATGTACTGGCTGAGCCTGATCAAAACAAGGCTTTAAGAATGCTCAACTTGTGATTTTATTTCTGAAAGTACTTTTGGATTGGGTGACTACCAAATCAAAAGTCTGAAGTATTCCAAAGATAAACCTCATGCAATGAATTGTCTCAGACAATTTCTGGCAATGTGTTGCAGAGATCACCTTAAGAAGGGAGTGTCAAACACCTTCAGTTCACAATCAGGTGCTGCCCTCTCTTTTCAGACTGTGAGGCAATGAAAAAAGTGATGGCAGAGTCACCAGCAGTGTGAACAGCACCTTTTCAAGCACTGAGGTCATCAGCACTTTTAAAAAGCTTAAAATTGACCACTCAGCAAACAACATTTACACACAAAAGACTTCAACAGACACTGTTGCACTGGATTAGTTACAAGAAACTGTTCTGGTTGATTTTGTGATACAGATGTCATTTCTGTCAAGAAGTAGAATTCATTCTGTACATGCCACATAGAATTGATGTGATTTTTACTGATTCTTTCTGTGGATCATTCATATCAAAAACTTCCACTTGCTACTTTCAAAACATAATCTGGTCCCTCTGGGTTGCAGGAATTTTGTACTTGTTGATTATTCTACCTAGGAAAAGAGGCCACACAAAGAACATTCAGGCAGTGCTTTATCTTGAAAGTTCACTTTTCATAACCTTACCACCTCTTAAATATGTCAGACCACGGGGAGCTGACCCTAACCAGCAGCCAAACACTCACTTCAATGCCTCCGCATTCCCAACAGGACAGGAGAGAACATGGGAAGAACAAAAATGAGAAAACTCATGGGTCAATAAAGATGGTCCAAAGGTGAAGGAAAGAGGGGAAAACAACAAGCAACGCGGAAGAAATCAATCATCATCTCACCCCTTGTTCTCCCCACACTGTTGCTTCCTCCTCTGTGTCCAGTTTTTATTGCAGAATGATGTTAATGGTAGAAAATAACCCATTGGCCGATTTGTTTCCTCTGTCCAGATGGGTCCCCTCCCACCCTCTTGCCCCTCCCTCAGCCCACTGTTTGGTGAGGTCTGGGCAGGAAAAAGAGAAAGCCTTGACACTGTGCAAGCACTGTTCAGCAACAGCTCAGACATAGGTGGGTGTTTTATCAATGCTAATAAAGCCACAAACACAAAACCATATGAGCTGCTGTGAAGAAAGTAAACTCCATGCCAGGCAGAGCAAACAGGGAAGTACATTGCACATCTACCAGACACAGTGCCCAGCCAAAAAACTGTGTTCAGAAATCTTAAAAATATGCATAGTGAGCCATTTTCCTTTGTTCTAGCCAGAAACATACACCTGAATTTTCTTGAAGGTAGTGGTCACACCAGTCCATCTCAAATTAATATCCTACTCAAGCTCAGAGTGCCTGAATTTGAGAAGCCTGAGAAGGAAGTAGTTTCAGAGTATTTGCCAGATTAGCTCAACCAGTATGCCATAAAATATGCATATACACAGAGACCCAGAGAAAGAAAACCCAAGAAAATTAGGAAAATAACAAGTCCTACAACATCCTAAAAGCACCAATCATCAAAAAACATCAGGAGGAACATAATTAACACTAATGCTACCCCTTTGAGGTGATAAGAGTAGGTGTGTTCTGCATCAAAAAGGGTAGCTGTGGGTGAGGAGAGTGTCCTTGTGCAACCCACGCTGAACCAGTGTTCTGTTTACTTTCAGGGAAGCTTCGAGGTCCAAGTCCATGCAGTACACAAATTTTGACTCAAACTGAATCAAGCTAAATAACTCACAGCACGTCCACCACAAGAAGGATATATAATTTAGATAAACCTTGGATTTAAAGGACCAGTAAGTAGTTCAAGTACTTTACACAGTGGCTTGTTTGAGCTGTCCCTTAAACCAGGGATATGTATCTAGCAGCTATTTACAAGTGCTACAAGACACCAGTTATTAGTGGAGATGGAATTCAAGGGTTCAGACTGCTAAAATCTAAAGTCCACGAACACATGCAAAAACTATTTTAAGACTTATAATCTGTTCAAATTTGGCCATGTCTGCAAATGACTAGCAAAAGACACACTGCTCTGCAATTTTAAACCCATGTTACAGAAGAGTGTTCCAGGTTTTTGATCAGACATCCTCTAAAAGACAATGGGTAAAACAATTATTTCCTGCCTTATCCTCTGAAATGGCCAAACCATTTTGAATGAAGTTTAAGAAAATATTTATTCTAAGACAAGAAATTTGAGGTCATATATTTAGCAGTTAGGCAACTGAAAATGCAACCACTACAGGCAAACGCATCTATTTATTTATGTTTTCTGCTCATCTTATAATTATAGGATGGAACTGCAAGAAAGCTGGCATGTAAAAACTTAAACATCTAAAAGAATGATGTTTAAAAAACATTTGTTTTATACTGCATGTAAAGATGTGATAAAGAAAATAATATATCTTCTCTCATTATCATACATTATCATCTTTGCTAAGAAATCAAAATGTATTACCTTATAGTAGTCTTACAGCATTTCATTACCTTTCTTACAGATCAGCAATGCTCCAATCAGACCAGAGTTAAAATCCATTGCCATATTCTCATGAGAATAGTAAGCGTAAGTAAGACAAGGAAGGTCAGCTTCTCTTGGACCAACTTCTTCTGATATATCCCAGACATATGTGTAGAGCTGGCCTGGAAGGATGGCATCATCTCGTTTTTCTGCAGGTGATGTTCTGTCATCATACAGGGAGCCTGCCAAGAAAAGAGTCAGTAGGGTGGCATGAAGACAAAGAGCAATTAAATTGCCAGGAATATCTTCCAAAAGCTTGGTTTGATCTTGCTTATATGATATTTCAGCTTCAAAGAGGTAACTCATGACTCCACTCGCACACTGTTGAGAGTAGCTATTCCACCACCATCCTGTTTCTTAAAGATTTTCTAGAAGTATCATCACTGCCAAAAGGTTGGACTCTTCATCAGTCTGACTAGGGTTAGGATGGGATGAAGCTTCAGCCTCTGCTCACTGATGCTCTGCAGAGGAGTGCTGCCCACTCTGTCACCTCTCTAACTATCTCTCACAAAGCCACTGCATGGGCTGGCACTGCCTTCCTGCCTCAGGCCTTTTGTACACTGCACATCCACACAGAGAGCAGTAATGGCTCATGTCTGTGCCTGCCATATCCAACACGACAAAGGGGAGACAGAGATTGAAATCCAAAGTGCAAAAGCTACATGAATTAATAAGACAGTCAAACTGAACTGCCCATCATTTCCAATGAGATGTTCTGTTCAATGCCATGAGATGGAGCTGCAGAACTCCTTTTGCACCCACACGAAAAACAAAGCCTTGCATGAATTTGTAAACTGAGGGTCAGAGCTCTGGCTCAGCACCCAGGACAGGGCAAGCCAAGAAGCAAGAACAATGAAACTCATGGTACAGACATTTTACTGTCTATTTGGTCATAGTTTATCATCTCTTTTTGCTGGTCTCATGAAGGTGTGGAGCAAAGCACCACAAAGCTGAGCATTAAATGCTGAGTACCAGAACAGCATGGTCAGCACTGTTAGGAAACTGCTCATGAAACTCATATTCCTAGTGTTACACTGATTAACAAGAAAGGAGCCAGTAATGGACGTAAAGCTGCAATCCAGGATCAACAGATATTTGTGTTACACATAGCCTCAAACATTGATCTGGATCCCTCTCAACATTTCATGCAGTAGTCTACAAGTAAATGAACAAAATACAGAGTTTTTACAGTATTTACCTTCTTCATTTTTGCTGTAAACAAGGCCCTGAGGATGAATACTGACTGGCTTGTCAGCCATATTTTTAAGGTGAACTACTAAAGTATCTCCCACTTCAGCACGCAGGGTTGGTCCCAGAAGTCCTGTAGTTATTCAAGATACATAAAGATAAAAATATTGATAAAACAGTATGTTCAGTGAAACAAAGAATTTTCTCTCCCATTAGAAAATATTGTCTCTCAAAGTACAAGTTGCAAAGTTAATGCAGAGAATGTAATAAAAATGCAGTGAAGATTTACCCATAAAAAGGCATATTGCTACTTAAAGCCTGTACTGCATAGTCAGAAATGTTATAAATCATGTATTTGGCAACTAGCACTTAAAAATCACAGGAAAACAGTAGATTTAGGGGGGGAAAGTTATTTACAGATACAGAAGCTATCAAAGTATTCATCTTGAGGTTCATTGCAAATTTCTAGGAATCTTTCACATACAATTTAATTAAATAGGTTTAGAAGATAAACATTTTATAGTTTAAGATATTAGAGAAAGACATTCAAACACATTAAGTAGCACTCTGAATGCCAGAAGTCACAGAACAAAGAAATCTTTCAATCCCCAAATGTTATCCAAATAAATAATCAGTTCCACACTGCAAATTTCTTGAGGCATTTCCTGCAAAAGATTTCAAGAGCTTGTACCCTTACTCCCCATGTTGCAAAAATAAGCAATTTAAAAGGCTGCTAAGACAACCTTTGGCTTCTTAGTCTCTTTTCTTGTAAACTATTTTGTAAATATTTAGTTGCAGGTCGTAGGCTCCTTCCATGTGAATTCACAGTGCTATCACTGCAGCTGTGCCATACAAATATACATGCATGGGCTAAATCTCATCAGATGCTGAAAACAAAGGAAACAACTTTGTATGGTGCAACTGATTTGCAGGCAGCCACATCCTCTGAAAGCCTAACTTCTCTGTGGCCTTTGGAAGCCTCGTTCCTGCACTGTAGAAACCTCACCCCCTGTGCCAGTTTGGTTTATGTGCAAATAATGGACACAAAAATACAACCTTGCTTAGGTTGCCACTGGCTTTAAAACAAGCAACAAATGAAAATACTCAGAACATTTAATTCCTGTTTACCTGCAAATGTATTTGCTGGTTTTTCTTTTTTAAAATCCACTTCATATTCTCTGTAAGAAATTTTCTTAAATACAGGATCTGAATGCTCCAATCTGAAACCAAGAGTTACAAAAAATATTGAAAGGACAAAGATTCTCAGAGATGCCACTGCTGTTTAATGGATATCTCAAAAAATGAATCTTGGAAATATATTTAATCATTTGCACATTTTGCTGAAGGCAAAGCACACAGTCAACTCCTTGTATTGTCTTCCCTTCTCCCTCCTACTCTATTGAATCTATGGTGTTCCTGAGCCAGATCATTATAGGGCAACCCATATGTACACCTAGAATAGTTCATCACTGATTTTACTGGTGGTCTTTGTGGATCCTTTTGATTCTGGAGTAAAGAATTTGTCTTGTCCAAGTACAGAGGAAGATGTCCCAACCATACTTAACCTAGAAAGCATCTGACAAGACACAATGAAAGAAACCTGAATTTCCGTTTATTCAGCCCCATGTTTGAACTTTAAGACTCACCAGAAGGATTTTACAAAAGCATTAACAGCAGGCTCCTGTTGCAGGAATGACTCTGGAGGCAAAGCTGTTCTCTGACAACACTAAGGAACTCACAGCAAGTCAGAAAATGAGAAACACTGCAAGTGCCCTTAGGCTTATTATGTAAACATCTTGGCACGCAGTAGACCACACAATGTTTTCTTAGAAAATATTTAGGCAAGCAGAAGGAAACCAGCACACGACACTTCTGCAATGGAAATAATGACGAGAAGAGGGCTGAAAGGATTACAGCCCTTCACATTGATTGGGTGATTTACTACAGTGTGCATGGTGACTGAATCCAACAGTAATTCCACTTGCTTTCTCTGTAATGCCCTTTCAGGTACATGTGACAGTGAGGAGCTGATGGACTGCTCCAGTATGGGGAGCTCCATGCTCTATTCTCTCTCTCTGAGCAGAGAGAACAGAGAGAAACCACTTCAGTAACATCCAGAGTCCCTAAGGGGGGAGATCTCTTTCGGAGGAGATCTCTTGTAACAAAATTCCTCTGCAACCCTCTCTCTCCACTGCAGAGTCAGGCAAATGCAACTGGTGTTTCAATTAATTCCCCTCTCCTTAAAGTCATTGATAAAATTTTGTTTTACTCTTTGAGAGGAAGGATGGGATCTTCATTGGCAAGAGCTGCCCCAGTGTGGCAATGTTCAAGAGAATATGCACATAAGACTGTAGGGTAGAAGAGGAAATTTATAAGTGCCGGTTGTATAGTGAGGAGGAAAAAAATACCTAGCACACTAACATCTCAGAAACGTCTGACATCAGCAAGCAGGTCTAGATACGTAACTTTTAGGAATTGCAGCAGCAACACTGCAGGATTCATTTTCACTTTGTGCTGAAGTGCCCTATAAATAAATAGCATTTGTACATGGTAACAAACCTTTGCAAAGATAATACCAACACTCAGAGATGTTAGGCATCCTTTTCTAGCCGGTGTAGTTGGAAAATTAAGGAAATAGCTCAGTAAGAATCCATTTTCCTTTCAGCCTCTCCTCAGTTATTTAGAAATAAAAGCATCAAAATATCAGAATCTTATGCTGCAGTTAGACATTCAGCTTCTACTGAAATCAGCACAAGTTATATACTCCAATACCTTTGGGATCCAAGCCATCAACTCTTCCTCAGTTTGTGTTGTGATCCTTCCTGTATTTGTGTTGTGAGGTTTTTTGGTTTTCTGGGGTTTTTTTGGGTTTTTTTAAGTTGGTAGTTTTGTTGGGTTTTGCTTGCTTGTTTGTTTGGGGTTTTAGTTAAATTTCTATAAGCTCTACAAAATTTGTTAGACCCATCTGGGATGTGACTTGCTCTAAATACTTAGGCAAGGTAACCCAATGGATATGGCATATAAAATACTGCTGGGTTATCTCAGAGAACTTCAGCTGAGGTTTTTGACAGTCTTTTGAATCTCTACTGCATGAAAACACTCCATCCACAATGTGAATTTAACCAAACAGCAGGTGATGCTTACACTGATGTGCCCAGTGCAGAAGAGAATGAAGTTCTAACTAGGAAATTCACATGTCCAGGTCAATCTTCAAACGGCATCTGGCTTCATGTTCCTACCTGTAAATCCTATTTTCTTCTGTCTTGCCAGTTTGACATTATGCTTAAACTAGCTCTACTAAACTTTCAAGGGGGTTTTAGAAACCACAGAAACTTTGTTATCATTAAATCTCGGGGAAAAAAGAGTTAGAAAGTCATGATCTGAACTGGAACTTTTCCATATTATCCTGAAATGCAATATATATTTAGAAAAAAAAAAATCACAAAGAAAAAAAAAAAAGTCATCCACCTATATATAAATATATATTAAAAAGCAGCATTGCCAAAAAACCCTTTTAATGTAGGAGAACAAGTAATTTTAAATTAATGTTAATGTTTAATTTTTAGTAATTTTTTCCCCTAATTTAAACAGAACTCAAAATTACATCCAAGTTCTGTAACCTGTAGCATTGCACCTGCAGTGTTTAGAATCCTAAGGACAATAGTAGTAATAAAAATAACACATTTTATATTCTTGATTGGTGGATGCAGGTAGGCCACTGGCCACTGTGCAAAGCTATCTGAAAAAAAATAAAATTATTCTTTTCACTTAATGAAGCAGAGTAATGCTTGACCTTATCACCTTTACTCATCAGAACTCAGAACGTACATTTCACAAAACTCCTGAATAACTCAGAAACTGTACAGCTATTTCCAAAGTTCATCTGGCTTTGATTTAAGTGAAAGTGATAGTATCAAAAAACTGGAACATAATATTCCTTCAGTAAATTTTAAAGTCCTAAAGTTATTGAAATCTTACCAAACCATGGCTCAATCTAACATTGCTCAATATCCATGTACCTAAAATAAATGCATTAAAAAAACCCCAAGCAACCAACACTAAGCTATGCAAAAATGACAAAAGCAAGTCCTGGAGCTTACGTAAAAGAAGTGCTCTAAAAACATAAAAATAACTCTATCCATTAATGTAGCAAATAAAAAGGAGCTTTTAATATGTCACTGGCTCTAGTTCAGATCATGCTCCTTAAGATCAAAAACGTTCCTCTTAAATGATGACTTTGGACACTGGGCTCCAAAGTCCTCCTGGGCTCTGCAATTCCACAAGACATGAGAGACACAAACCACTTTTCAGTCACAAGGGAGTACTGATTTCATCCTGCTCATGCTGTACTTTGTTACCTGGCCTTTTCCTCGGGCTGTGGTTTGTAGGTCCAGCTCGTGATCTGTGCAGCTATGTAGTGCTCCCTGACCTTCACAGCTCCTGCCACAGGCTGCTCTGAGTCTGGCCACCACGAACCAAGCAGAAGCAAGAGAAAAAGCTGCAAGCAGTGCAGTGTCATGGCAGAATGCCTGCTGATGCTGCTCTGGAAGACAAGGCAGAAACCACTGCTTTTATTGCTGTTGCTGCTTCTAACTTCCCCTCAGAAATGAAATAATTATGATGCAACAGGGTAACAACATTTGCTATGCTCAGGTCATTGCTCTTCACCTCCGCCTCCCCTAACTGACAGGGATCCAACAGAGATAAAAAACTGTTTAAACTACCTTCCTTCCCCTCCTCCACCTCCAGCAAGAGACAAGCACCAAGGAGAAGCAGCTCCAGCTCCTCTAGGTGGTTGTGTCACTGTGTACTGAAGCAGCAGGATATCAGAGGGAGAAGATTATTTAGATTACTTCAATTACAGGATGTTTGACTTGCATGGTTAGAAAGAAGGGGGGCATATTTTCTATCTTCCCAGAAAAAAGAAACCCAGCACGCAGCTGGCACTAATGGAAATTTCCCAGGTATATGCTACACCTCCTAAGAAATCATTCCCAGGTTAAAAATTAAAAAATACTGAAGGATTAGGTATGAGGAGCAGAATTGGTGCAGAGCTAAAATCTGGTTCAGATCACCGTGTACTGCACACTCACAACAGTAAGGCAGCCGCCTTTGCAAATGCTGCCAGCTTCAGTTTGATTCCCACTACACTCCCAAATACCTCAGGTAATAGGTAACCCATGGGCTTCTCAGTGGCAGCTACCAGGTCAGGCTGGAGACTTCTAACCTAGTCTTGATCAGAGTCTGCTGACATTTATCTAACAGGAAATGATTAGGAAAATACCTTTTGATAAGGTAATTACCAATGTCAAATGTATTGCCAAAAATGTTTCCCTGCTTTTGCCAGTGCTAAATTGGTCAAAACAACAAGTAAATGGTCGATCATGTTTCTACACACTTGATTACTAGAAAAAGAAAAAAATCCTACCTATTTTTTTGGTGGCCAGAAAATGCAAACAACATTTTCAATTATGTTTTCCTAATATTTTAATGAAAAAAATTACCTAACCTCCCAAATCAAAATAACTCCACTCCAGAACTAGACAAAAAGGACATTTCATTTTGGATTACCTCAAAAGAAAACTGGATAAATTCTATGTTTGATAGATATTTTTTTAACAGCAGAATGGCCTAACTGGCAGCTTGATTAATTCTATCCAAAATATATGGTACTTTGAAGAAATAGGGAAGATGACTGAAAAAAAAAATCTATGAAGACTAACAGCCAAATTCTCACTACCAAATTCCAGAATCATTTGGTGCATAAACCTGACAACTGTGCTCACTTAAAGAGCACATGACTAGCAACTTCATGGTATATTTCTTTAAACAAATCTTCATGTGATTCTGTGTAATGAACTAAGTGTTTGTGTTTGAAATTTCCATCATAAGTAGGCTTCTAATAATTTTTCCTTTTAATAAAAAGCTAAAATATTACAGGCTATAAATTACTACTCAGATTACGTGATTAACACCCCTAGCTTTGTGTCTGTGAGCTGGGAATCATCAAAGCTGATAGAAATTGGTTTCTTCTCTTTTATCCATTTCGAGGAATTTGGGAGCTGTATTTTAAAAATTTCTTAGTCAATGCACTATGCAGCATCACTCTAAAGGTAAGAATTTCTTTTATAAGTGTGGCTGATCATAGTTTTAAAGAACACTATCAAAGTGCACTAGATACTTTCCATCAAGCTACATTGATCACCATTTGTTACCCTTCTCTAACCCTTTACGAACAAGAAATCCAATACTGGCTGCTTGCTTATTTTCTCCTCACATTTTAAGTATCAATGTAAAATTTACCTGCCTGAAACCATCTGCATCAGCCTTAGGGTTTTTTTTTTTCTTTTTTCTTCTTTTATTTGAGTTATTCCATCACATTATATCCTCTAAGCTTTATGACATTTCAGTGTTCTGAAAATCATTACTAATAATCCAAAGATGTTTCCTTCTACTGATCATTAATTTCAAATATCTACAGTTATATCCTGTCTGATGAGGTGAAAGTCTAATACACACACACACATATATATATATATTTTAATTAACATTAGCTTCCTGAAAGCTATTGCTATTAGTCCATGACAAGTGACCATAGAATATATTCTTTCAGGCTGGAGTATTTCAAGCCATTGCAACTTTATTGACTAGTCATATATTTAGCTCTGATCTTTTTTTCTACTTCACAACACTGCACATGCTGCAAACTTCATATTTTATTCTCACTGCTTACCCACATGTTCAAACATAAATTACAAATCAACAAGAGCATCAAAAAATCTTGTGGTCAAAAGCCATGCACAGATGAATGTGGGTCCAGTGCAGATTGGCAAGACAATCTCTGCAGCACAATGAACAAGGCTATTCCCAAACCAAAGTAGTACCTTTGGGATGTACTGATACTGAAATGCCAAATGAAACCCAACCATGGAAAGAGAACCTGAGCAATTATCTTTTAACACTAAGAGCAGGTCTGCATCTTCCAACTAGGCAAGATTATTGTCTTTTCTGACACCCAGTAATTACAGTTCTGACTTCTTGTTATGCTACATGTGAAAACACACTAGAGGTATACTTGCAGTTCTGCTCTAAAAGCTGACCTGTAAAATTAACTGGCAGTGTCAGTTTTCCACCTAGGCTGGGTGAAATAGCCTGGGCTGATTCTGAGTGATCAAGAACAGATCTTCAAAAAGAGGTGTAAAGTGGTAATATGCACCTTGATGCACATAACAAATTAGGATCCACAACAAACTTGGTTCTATTTCATTAAAAAAAAAATACCCTAAGTGCCAGCAGGCAGTCATATCCTGATGCCTGCCATCAGCTTCCACAACTGGTGACAGAGAGGGAGCTAGCACAAAGAAAAAGTTGTATAACAATTGTGGAATTGGTTGTTAATAATGGCCTAAGAGAGATCTCTGTCTCATTCAAACACACCAATCAATGCACAGTGGCCCAGCGAGCATACTTTGTTTAGTGCAGGGTGTACAGGCTCCATGGGCAAACAAGGAGTTAATTATTGAAGCAGCAGTGAACATGTGGTTCTGAAGTAGATAAAAGACAGAGGGGCACTTACCAAATCTGCCAGGCACAACTGGGAACAGAGGCCATCAGCCAAGTATCTTCACCTCTGCAAGCGTGTGCTAAAGCCAAGAAAGGTTAACCTGTGAAACAGCTCAGTTCAGAAGCTGCAAGTAGATGTGCTGTGCCAAAAAAACATGAGCAGGCAAAAAGAAAAGATGGCAAGAGAAACAGAGGCTTTCTTCCAAAGAACAAGTTGCACAAAAGAAGATGTATGTGTTTTGATGACAGCCCACACAAGAACACACTGTGAACACTGTTTAGGGAAGGCAGGCTGCGTGACTTCTGTGGCCATAAACAAACTAAAAGACAGTGAGAATGTAGAAGGGCATTTCAGTTTGCCCTGGCACTTCAGAAGTGCTCCAAAAGACAAATAATCATGTTGATTTAAACATAAATACATTCATGTTTTAGACTTCTATTTTTCTGAGCAGAAAAGCTAATGTCCCTTGTTAAAATTTGGTGTTTCTCAAGTCGATGTTTGCCAAAACCAATTACTTGGCAGGACCCAAAACTATTTGTACAGAGCTGCTGAATTCAGTAAAGTTACAGAAAAAAAAATAAACATGTTTATTTTCTAAACCCCTTAAAACCTAATTTCAGTGATTCAGGGAATTTGTCTAAAACCACTGGCTTGTGGTCTGAAAAAAAATCATTTTAAGGAACAAACAAGGATATACAAGCTTCCTCTCTTCAAAAACTGCATTAATGACATCTCACTTAGAACTTTGGACTCAAGTGAAGCCCATTTTTTTCTTCACATGTGCTTAATTTTTGCCAGAAAAATTTCAGTTTGACTCAACAAAAATTTTTGTCCTACTCATTGTTTGTGTTCTCTGTGTTCCAGTTTGTCTTCTTTACTAAAAGAGTTCTGTATTTGCCCAAGCTTAGAACTGATATGCACCATGGGAGCAGCTGGCCTCATGCTAAGTCAGTCTAGCAGCACATTCATCTTGGATTTCTTTCTGAAGAGAACAACAGTAAGGATACCAGTGCAAAAGTTTGGAGCAAGGAAGATTCTTAATTTTTTTCATCATAAATTCTTGTTGCAACTGAAACTAGATTATCAAGAGAGCCTCTTATCAAGTTGTACATGCCTACTTCCAACAATAAGGATGATATTCTGAAAGAATTAATTTTTTCATTATTTATACAGTTGAATTTTCTACATCCAGATTTTTTTTCCCCAAATAATACACTTGAAACAGCTGTTGCCAGTTACTGGCATAAAAGGCTATTTTCCACTAGAAAAGCAGAAAGGCATTTTCAGAAAGAAACATGAAATCAGTAAGCTTTTAGCACAATAAAACCCTAAATTGTAACTGTCCCTACAGACTTCACAACACAGACAAATTCAAAGCATTCTAGTTCTCTAGCAATGGCTCAGGTTGTTTGTTAGCAAGCTGGTTAAACAAACTCTACTTTCCCACATCTAAAAATGCTGCCACAGAAGGACAAAGTTGAAATTGCCCTTTTGGTGTAACACTATTTCCATCCTGCATTACTCGTAGCTTAGGTTTTGATTAGACTTCTAAAATACTAAATACAGAACTGCACTTCCCACAGTTACTCCTTTGATTTTTATCTTCCACATTTATTTCTTATTGGAAGTAATTATTGATTGGTATTGTAAATTTTTTCACTATTATTATACTATTTTTACATTTCATGTAAATCGAAGACTAGACATCAGAAGTTTGACAATGGGCTGTGATGGTCATTACCTCTCTGTGATGTTATTCCCTTTGCATCATAACTCACTCACTGTGCATAATCTTTAGATTCAGTAGAATCAAAATTTCACCCACACCTTCACTGCATGCACCTGTAAATGAAAATGTACCCAAAGTCCAAAATCAAGCAAGCAAAGAGCCACAAGAACTGTAAGGTGTGTAGTAGGAAAGTGAGCAGAGCATCTCAAAAGCTCTTGTGATGCAGACACAAAATTCAGGTAATTAATGATCATGTAGGATTTGGCAGAAGCTTTAACTGAAGTTACTATGTTTACATGTTTATTGCGGTTGCTACAGCAGCAATCTTTGGTTCTATCAGGAATTTTAAAAATTAATCCCAAAACAAGAGGAGGATTAAGGTACAGTACATCATCTGCAAATACACCCAGGTCAAATTTGCTTGCAGGTACAGCCACTTTGATAAGCAGCCATGCAGAACCCCATGTCTTAGTCACCATTGATTGGTTTTTGTGACACCGGACAGTGCAGGGCTAAAAATACCATAAGGATTTAATATCATGGTGATGATGGAAGCCATTGGCAAGTTCTCTTCAGTTCTGCTGTGCCTCTTTTTCTATTAAGGTCAGAGAAAAAGGCCTTTTTTGGTTTATACATTAAAAAAAAATCATGCTACTTGCTTTCATCAAAAGCCTGACAAGGAAGAATGTGGTATTTTATAACTTAACTTACTGGAGATTTATGAAACTAATCCACCTTCCTAAAGGAAGAAAATAGATACTTTTTACAGAGAAGGATGTTTCAAAAGATTCTGAGGCATCAAAGGAAAAATATAAGCATCACTACTGGTTATTTTAAGTCATAACCCCTCTCTTTGCCCCCCTCCAAGCCCCCCTATTTATTGGGTGGAGGACAGCTGCTTCCTTTGTTACCAGAAAGCCCAAAACATCTTTGAGACTAGTCTCACAGGCAAATTCCTATGGCATGACTCAGTGGGTGTGGTTAAGTTTTTAACAGGTTTCAGCCAGCATTACTCTTCACTTACACAAAAATTGCTTAAGATACTGTCCAAAAAGAGGAAGTGAAGCCAGATATCAAGAGAAAAGTCAATTTTAGCATAGAATACAGAACCTGATTATGTGTTCTCATGTAAGTAAGAGCATGGGACACAGGACAGCCCAAACAGGGAACAGCTGTGCCAGGGCTGGGACCAATCTTCTTACCCAACTGTAAATTCAGTCCATTGCAGACACCCCCCTTCTGATTACCTTACAAAATGCAAGATGGATGTTTGGGAGACACAAGTGCTTTCCTGAAACCCAGTTTAAATTAATCTAATGACTATAAATCTATGCACAAATATATATACAGAGACATGATGGTCCTTTTCTCCAACTTTCATTAATAAAAACCTTACATTTTACAGGGCAGAAGGTGGCTGCTAAAGCCTGGATGCCTCTGCAATATCTGAATCCACAAACAGCTCCATGTATGTTCATCCCAAGGAGGAAACCATGCCATTAGACTGGCAATTAGTGTAGCTGAGCCAGAGAAATAATCAAGATTGAACCTTGCTCTGCCATAGCAATCTTTTCCCTTTACCCTCAAGCCATATTTTTGTCAATAAGACTGTTCTTTATTACAAGACAAACAGACTACATAATCAGTATTCTTCTTTTGTCTCCCCAAATATTCCATCTCTAGCCTTGCTCAAGTGTAAATCACCTTTCAAAGACTGGTTAGTTAGAGTTAATTGTTTAAGCTGGAGTCAAACTTTCCTAACAAGATAATCACTTTATTTTTTCTCATCTTTTACAATCTTCCTCCCACTAGAGGAAATATAACCATTCATAGCTGGAAAAAAACCCCTCCACAAAGCTCTCAAGTGAATTTAAATGGGAGGGGGAAAATAAAAAATGCACATTTTTAGGAATCAGCAACAAAGCCAAAACTATTAGGCTTCTACTACAAAAGTAGATTTCAGTTTCTAACATACACGAAAATAATCTCATGGAAATAAATTAGAGGAATTATGGAGGAAAAAAATCCCACCTCTTACTGCAGCATCTATACTGGAATGAAAGAGATTTATTTATATTACACACAGAGATTTTTATTAAAAAGGCTGGTAATGGAACATTTTATTTTAATGCATCAAGTTGATAAAAGATTAGTTACAGAAATTGTGTATAATGTTGTATAAGTCACATGGATGGGCTATTTAAAAAAAGATTTGATAATTAAAGGAACACATCTCTTATTTTAGTTACATCGTAAAGTGCCTTGTGTAGTCGTATTCTATCGTTGGAATGACCGCCTGTACAAATTTCAAGAAAATAAGAAGGTACCTGAGTTTCTTATTAAGGAAAATGTACAACAGCTAGAAATCCTGCAAAACAAAACCAGAAGTCACATTCAATGTTCTGCTCAGCGGCATTGCTTGCTAAGGGGAAAATAATACCTAGCTACTTTAGAGTTAAGAGACTGGGAGATTAATATTGCAGAATTCTGATGCTTGAGCAAAACTAGACCTTCCTGGTTTAAGTTAATGCAGGGAACCAGGAGTTATTTTCAATATATCTTGCAGACATCACAGAAACATTATCAAATCCACTTACATTCTTAAGATTTGTTATTAACAAATGCCAAGGTAAATTGTATGCAGCAAGGCTAATCCCTAGCTACCTTCCTGTACTTCCAGGGAAAGCAGGCTCCTCTGCTCAGTGTTTCAGAGGCTCAGAAAAAGAAATCAGCTCCTGTTCTGAGCCATCCTTCGAAAGATCTCCTGCTGTTCATGAGGGAAAGTACAGAGATTAGCTTTACCAAGGTGAGCAGTTTTGCCTTTGCAGAGAAGAGTTCCCTTGTCTATATCACCTTCAAATGCATGTTGGGCCTGAATTTGCAGTCTGGTGTATATTGAATAATTACAATCTAAAGTCTCAGTCCATGTGAGCAAGAGGCAGACAGGGAACTGAAAAATTAACAGAAATCTGCTCCTTTTAACTGACTATCAAGTTACACCGGTACTGGATGTAAGTAAACCCAGCTGGTTTTGACTTAACAGTCTCATGGACCATTTCTTCACAAATGGAAGATACATGAAAATGAGTAAAGTAATGTTAAAAATGCCCCGATTTGTTTAGTGATTTTAAAAAAAGATTCAAAAAGGAAAAAAATGCTATTTGCAACTATTGAGGACTGGGAGACTTAACAACCGTGACAGACAAGTTATTTTACAGTTCAGACCCAGTTGCTTGTTGCACAAATTGGGCAAGTCTCAACTCCTACAGTAAATAAGAATTTTACTGATTCAGGACCTTTAGCTGCTCAGTAATTTCTACTTCTTTGCATTACAACAGCAAAGAACAGTATTTTGAAAGGACACACTTGCTTTTATCATGGAGTTTGCCCTAGTCAGAAAGTATACTATTGATTACTACAAACCACAACTAAGACCACTCAGCTTCCTGAAAGAAAATTCTAATTGTGAGGCATTTGATATTGATGTTGAGTGATTTAAGTGATTTTCATTGCTTTTTTTCAGCAGTGCTGTTTTACCAAGATATTGCTCACATGCAGAATAGAGAATAGTGGGACCTCTACACCTTTCAGAAATTAATTTCACATTAAAACCTAATATAAAAGCTGCTCTGCTCAGCAGTGATTACACTCTGGATGGAGTCTGTGAACCTCCAGTCTCACCCTCCTACACTGCCATCTCTGTTTCATGCTCACAGCTACTTCCTTTACCCTTACAAACAAGGGCTCAATCCTATCCCTTCAAACCTACCTCTTTCCCCACTGCTCCTGCTGTACACCACTTCATGTTCCCCCAAAAACTTAATGAAATCTGTTTGCACAAAGGAGCTCATCCCAGAACTCCAGCAAGCACTACCCCAAGCAGCTGTTCACTGCTTGTACACACAACTGTGTTTCAGCTTATGAACCTTGAGGTAACAGACCTTACACTGCAAGAAGTCTCCAAGAAACTAAGTAATAATGAAGAAGGATACATATGAACTCCAAGTTCTCCCCCACCTTCTGCAACAGTCTCGATTATTTTCTTCATTACTTCTGCATGCCTGAAAAACAGATCAGAAACAAAATATTTTAAAGAAAAGGCAACTCCCTCTTCATCAGCAAGAACAGGCTTTGTGCAAATTAAATAATTTTGGACCATTAGCTTCAGAAGCAGCAAGGAAATTTTCAGTTTACTGAGAAAGCAAAATAGCAACAGTAACTGAAAATTTACATTAAGTGATGAATGTAACATTCTTTAACAGCTCCTTACATTCCCACAGAAAGCAAAAAACGTGGTATGCTACAATGTAGACCGAGTGCCGGGAGAGTGAATGCTTATTGCTTGACACCACTGTAATTCTGATTGCTAAACACCAATAAAGCCCCAGGTAAGTCCCCAGACAGTAATGCTGAGCAGCAGCGAGCCACAGAAGTTCCCAGATGCCCCCTGAAGATGATGTCTAGAAACTGCTGTAACGTCTTTAGCCGCCTCTGCTGAACTCAAACTTGTAAAGCTTGAACAGGTTTAAAATATAAAACAATTCATAGTTTCCTAGGAAAGGCAGATTAAATCAACTCTGCATAAATTCAGAACTATTGCCTGAGGACTAGTTTAGGGTATGGACACTTTCTCTGGTGGTAACTTGGGTTCTATGGCAAACGAACAGTTTCTATGCTAGTTTCTTCTTTCTTGTAACTCTTATTGCAAAGCACTACAGAGAAAGATAAACACTTCCTCAGATCACTGAGTTTTTACATTCTCATCAGTGATATCCCAGACCTACTATGAACCACACAATATTTGTGTACAAAGCCAGTCCTGGGAACGCAACACAAAATTACAGAATAGCCAGGGCTGGAAAAGACTGGTTATCACCTAGTCCAAAACCCTCCCTGCTCAATGAGCAGTCAACTAGAACAGATCAAACTAGAACAGATCACTCAACCTTGTCTCCTACAGTTTGGAATATCCTTAATAATAAAGACTTCAAATCTTTTAATGATCAGTTACAATGTGGAAGTAATGTTCTTGTGTTCAAGGCAGTCCTATCCTATAAACTAAGGGATGAAGAACATATTAAATCAGAGGGGAGAATAATGGTATGTTAAATTATGTTTTATTTACGTACCTTTAAGACAAACTCCCAGGTTGTAGAATTAATCTTACTTTTATCTAGACTTCAACCTTGTTTTAAATAGATGATTCTGTAAGTAATCTTCACCAGTGACATAACACAGGGCTATGGGCATCCATCTACACAGCACTGCAGGTTAGTGAGCAGCAGTAGTTCAAAATACCCATCCCAAAACCATCAAAGTGCCAACTGAGAACAAGGATGAGTGGGAAGCAGAGTTTGCATAACTTTCTGACCATGCCTTGATACCAGCACGTCAATCCAAATAGCTGACCAGCAATTGGCATTTAGTAGTTACCTCCACAGTTAAACATGCTGCCAGTGACTGCAAACAAGGAAGGAAGCTGTTGCAAAGTTACCAAGACACACTGTAAACAGGAACATGCAAGTCTGGAGAAGTATTAAATGTCAGCATTTGTCATTTACTGTTGGTCTTTGCAAGTCAACTAACCCTCAGATCTGATTCCAATTCTGGATCCCCAGGATGCCCTGTGGAACATATGCCATTTCAGGTGCCAAGGCCAGCTGCTTCTCTGTAGAAACCTAGCCACTGCTAAAACTTAAGTTTTGACCTTATGCCTAACTGTGAACTATTTTTTTTACTGGCACAGAATACAGGTCACCATGCAGCTACTAGAACTCTTTAACAGCACACTGACTCAACTTCATACATTAAGATTAATGACATTTTTTCTTTTCTGTTTTCTAAGAACTACTCGGGTACCTCAAATTCTGCAATGGCCACAGAGCAATGGCCATTCTTGCTGTCATACAGTAACTCATGAAGAGCTTTGCAGGTGCTTTATAAATTTTGTAAAGTTTGTGTCCTGTTTTTAGTCTCCTTCTGTAAAAAAACTTGGAGGAATGAACATATAATATGTAAATACTACTTCCATTACAATGGAAAGAAATAACTTTTGAAGAAATGTAAGCTAAAATATCCTGCGATTTAGAAATCTTTCCCTGAAGATATTTAGAGTACAATAGAAGCAACAGTAGTTTGGAAGCCTAACACTATCTATTCTGAAATGGAGGAAAATAAGTCCTTGGAATCAGTGCAAATAGTTATGATTTAATTGTAAATGTATTTAGTAGTTAACTTGTTTCATAGTCCCTGCATAACACTTTTTAATAACAGAAAGAGCTGAGAATCATGATTAAAGCAGTTTACAGCAATTAATGAGGAAGTTGACTATGTTCCTTCCAGTACCATAAAAATGCTGACAAGACCTACAGCTTACAGAAGAGCTGTAAGATGCACAGTTTTCACTAACTACTCAAAATAGAAGCCATCTCAAGCAGCTGACAGTGGCATCCGACCGCCGTTTCTTTTCCTTTCTCTGACGCCCGAAGTGAGGATACTCACGTCACAAGAAAAACGTTTGGAATCATACAAATATCCTAAATTACACAATTTCTGTAACACGATGGGAAGCAACAGTAGCCAACATAACTAAACACTCATAGTTCCTACCTGAATTAAAAACAAAGCAACAATTTGGCTTTTAGTTTTTATTCAGAAGCCCAGACCTTCTTAGCTGTTACCCTTACCAATTTGAAAAAATCGAATAGCTCACCTTGGAGAGTAAGAAAACATACTTAAAATCTCCATTTTAGATATGCTATTAGCCTCTTTCGTCACAGCCTCAACACTACCTTTTAAACTCTTTCTAGCGCTAAGCAGTTGCAGATCCAGGACGTTTGCTTTTTGAAAAGGGCTACAGTTGCCTCCACTTATAACAATAGCAACAAACCTGTCTCACTTCACTGTCAATCATCTCCTTCACCATTAAAGCTGAAACAAGTCTCACAATGTAAACCACTCCTTCAAGCCTAAGTGCAGATTACATTACAAAGGAACTGGCACTTCAGAGGAAGAAGTGAAAACGTGACCACAGGGCTCTCACCAGTGAAAGAGACTCAACCCAAATCCACGGATTTGCACTGCCAACACCTCTGCACAGTAGTAACTAAAATTAAGCAGATAACATTGCACCATAGCCAGTATAAACCCCACAGTTTGACCTAGTCAGTGAGGGCTGTCATGCCCAAATATCTCTGCATCTTTGTTTGTTCTTAGAGTGCCTCCCAAATATGCATCAACAGGAGCTTCTGCCCAATTTACTTGCAAGGCTTCTTTACACAAATAAATTAAATTTTGGCTTCATAATTTTTTTCATCCTTTTCTCCTATTAATCATCTTCCCAGTCAATCTGTTAAGACCTACATTCTTGCCACTTGACACTCCTACAAAAACACTAGTTGCACAAAAAAGTTGCACCCATTTTTTGCCCAAAATCCCCCAGACAGCAAACAGTAAGACAGTCAAAATCATGAACTGTTTGAGATTAAGACCAGTATGTTTACACAAGGTACAAGAATACCTTGCTGGATCAAACCAAAGATCTACCTGGTTCTGCTTCCTATCTTACAGTACATGCTCAATAAAGAGGCTGGAAGAAGTACCTCATAAACTCTCAGTCCAAAGCACTACTAATTTCCAGCAGTATGCTAAAAATTACCCAGGGACTTTCTTATTCTGAACCCTTCTAGTAACACCATTTTATGTAACCCTGAAAAATTTTTATTTCATTAACATATCATTGCTAAAATAGTAGTTTAGTTAGGTGGTGTATGCAGGAATTAATCCCTTCTGGCTTTGAACATGCCAGCAGATCAGCATTCAATGCCACCAGTTTCACTATTGGAAGAAACTTAAATCCTGTTACTTCACCTCCTGTATTATTCATAGTGAAGGTCACTGATATCACAACTCCCTGCTCAGCTTTTTGCAAATATTAAGGGTCACAGATTATTCAATCATTTCTTATGGGAAAGAGCTTTATAACTTCAGTTATCCCAGACAAATCTCCTTTATCTTTTCCGGTTTTAGTCTTCCTCCACCTCACAGACAACAGAACAGATGACAACAGCTGTACTGCAATATTCATCATGTGATGGGACACAGATTAACAGAGGCCTTATGTTGTTTTCTGTTCTATTCTTTATTATTTGCTTTACAGTTCTCCCTGCTTCTTGTATTACTCTTGAGCACCCAGACTGACATTTTCATGTTAGTGCAGACTTCAACCTGATGATTTAAAGACCAAGAATAAACTTTACAACTCCAAAATGTTCTACTAGACCACTAGAGGGGAAGAAGTTATTTTCAGTTGTACAGCAGCTTCTCTGCTCAGTACTTGTCCATATGTAAGTCTGACTGCTTGGGGAAAGCAAACACTTCTGAAAAGCAGTGGCTAATGAACTGTGAACTGCCAGAAACATGAGAGACACATTTACAAAGCGCATGAATACATATCCTCATGAGACCAAAATTAGCCATAAAATTCTTGTTGCAAAGGTCCCTTGCTCTCTTCTCTAAAGACTGATGAACAAATAAATGCTAAACCAGAAGCAAGAATGCTTTGAGTCTGTGAGATTGACCACAAACTTGTCAACAGCAAGCTGACTATTTGATACTCAGGTAGTGACATGGATATCCAAAGTGTTTAAGTAAAGGGAAATTAAACTTTAACAGGGAATCTGATCTCTGTATTTTTTATTTTAAACATATGCAATCATACAAAGAGCATCTTTTCTTAAAAGATAAAAGCCCAAACTTATCTCCAGGAACTTCATACTGTCAAGGGGAATTACACTGTTTCAGATACTTGCTCTATATGACTAAGACACCTAAAAGGATGTTAGGGCCTACATCTAAGACAGGATGCACCTTTCAAAGACCTAGAAAAAATATCTGTGCAGCAAGTTGAACTACAGGCTCCCTATATTTTGGGTGAGAAATGAGGAAAATGGAACAGAAAATACTCAAAAAAACCAAGCATGTTTTGCAGTTGTGTTCAACGAATATTTCAGTGTGACAATCCCAGGATCTCTATTTAGAAGTCCAGAATTTAAAGGGGAGCAGGAGGTAGTTAACATAAAATAAGAAACTGCTATTTAATATTCCAAAAGCTTTTTCTGCTGCCAAAGTATACACTGTACTTTCACCCTCCCCAAAAAGTAGACAAAAGCATAAGATTTTATTTCATTTATTTGGTTTTGGTAGTCTGCCATCTTCTGGAGTACATAGGGAAGCTGAGTTAAAAAGCAAGTTGATCAGAGAAGACAGTGCTAACTGCAGAACACGCTTGCTGCAGTGAGCATTGGAATGAACTCAAGAGAGTTGCTGCTCCCTTCCATTCCTACTGCCTCAGAAGCTAACAGACCACTACAGCAGCTAGCTGTAGAAGTATACCCAGAAAACCTGAACAAAATCCCTAACAAATAACAAGAGCAGTGAAGTGTCCTGTTATCTGCAGGCTGTATCAGACCAGAAACAAAGACTTACCTGCACGGATGGACTGAGCACATGGGAGGTGGAGGAAGATGAGGATGGTTTTCAATGGTCACTGTTTTCTTGACGTGATCTTGACTAATATCTTCGTACATGTGCTCTACTGTTAAAGGCTGCCGCTGCTACAGAGGAACAAGGAACACAAGAACAAAGGTGTTAACAAAGAATTTTGCTCCTTTTCTAACATCAGCAACAGATGATGCCACCAAACTACAGGCTTCTAAAATAGAAAAGTTCTGAAGGTACAATGAAAGAACTGAGTGTGTTAAAATCCATGCAGTACAGAAATAGTACTGCAAGCTTTTCCTTTGAGTGGTGAAGCCAATGTATTTGACAACCAACTGGTTCCCACCTTAGTATTTGAGCAGTGGGCCCGCCCTACCCAACTTCAACTCAAGAAACCTAGTGATTAAAGGGAAGAACTATTCATATATTCCTTTCCTTCTGAAGGTGATGAAGACACATACCTGCTTACTTGACTGAGTTTACTGGGGTGATTACCAGTTCTACAGTGCTAACAAATATGCCAGTGGCTTTCTTCAAAATGTGCTCAGTTATCAAGTACAGTTTTCAGTGAAATTGTTCTAACTTGCTGCAAGTACAATAAAAGTCCTGCCTACCAGCCTATATTGCTTAATGGTTTTCTCACCATTTTTTCCTTTAAATTTCTATTGTGAATAAGCAACAAAATAGCCTATTTGACACAGTGAGTCTAATTTCACAAAAGTAGTAAAAAAAAACCCAACACAGATATACCTCATCATATCCAAATAACCAGAGCCTTGGAGTTTGGTAATATTTGTCATAAGTGATGTAGAGGTCATAGGTTCTAGTCTGTAGAATAGCATCTTCCCCTCCAACATCAACTTTAGTTTTGTTAGCTTCTACAATCTGTCTTGTGTCAAGAGTTGCCTGGTTCAAGGTAAAAATAACAAGATTAGCATGGTGTTGCTTGGGGTTCCCTCCTTCCCCATCTTAAGGAGTTATGTGAAACTGTGGAACTTTTAAACATTTAAAATGTTCTGAAGCGGGCACAAAACCCCCCCAACATATGGTTTGTTTTTATTTCTAAATTAAGAGAATCAGTTTCTCCCCCAACAGGTATTTTTTGGTTTTATTTTTGTTGGCATTTTTACTTTTCAAAAAAGGTCCTTTTTCTTAAGGAAATAGGCAGCTATGTTGTTACACCCCCTACCTTCTTCACAAGTAACAGACAATTCCAATGAAATTCAGAAGGCAAAGATCTCAGTTTGTGTAGGTTCATGAAGACCTTGGCATAGTATCACAAATAATGAGGCCTTCTGTTTTCTCTCATAGAAGTCTCATGGATTGGTGTAATCTATTGAACCTATGAGGCCATAGGATGAGGCCACTCATCCTCCCTGTGTAAGCCCCAAGAACCACCACTGCATTTTTTAACTTCTCGTGAATACAGCACTGTGCATACAAGCAGAGCAAAAAGGATTAACGAAACCAATGAAAATTTCTGTGGGCAAAATCTTTGAGGATCCAAGGGTTCAAGTTAGTGCAGTAGATTGACAGGACACAAATCCACAGGAATCAAAGCTCAGTAACCCTACTACTCATAAGCTTGTTATTTCAGCCATTTGTTATCATTATTTTTCCTTCACTTATATTGTAACAGGCAAGATAGAGAACTGTTCACTCACATCATCTGTCTCCAATAGCCCACTTTCTTCATACTCTGAAAAGAAGACCCATAAAATTCTGTGTTCAGCTTGTAGCCAGTCATTATACTTGTCATTCATAAACAACTATGTTAAAAAAAAATCCACATGTATCTAAAGAGGTTTTATTCAGGTAAACTTCCCAATCCCCAAACCAGAATATCCCTTTTCAAACACAAAATTGACCAAGACTACAGTAAGTAGGTGAGGAGAAATACTTTAGTGATTTTATTTAGGCAGATTGAGTTTAAGTGTAGGTACAAAGCTGGAAGGAAACTGTGCTAAATCCCTAATTTATACTTTCTCGGATCTGTTCTGCTACACAATTTTCCAATCATTAACATTCAGTCAGATTTTTGGCACACAAGTTAGACTAAACATGCATCAATCATGGTTGGTTTCATACATATTGGTACATACCAATATGTATGGTTTCATACAAAAGATGCTAAAAAGCACAGGCCTATGCTTCAGCATGAATTCTTTGAAAAGAATGAGTGGTGTTTTAGAGCAACTAAAGTTGAAGACCTGAAATAAAATATGTCCCACCCAACTTAAGGAAATACCTTCCATGTCTGCAGCTTCTCCTTCATCTTCCTCATCATCATCTTCACAAGATGCTGAACACTCCGGTATTTTTATATTATCCTTTAGAAGTTAAATTGAAAATACTGCTTTAATGACTGTTGCATCTACAAAGCCTAACAGGCACAACAAATTTAAGGTGTTAAGTCCAGTGAACACATCCAGTGAACCAGAAATATAATTTCTGAAATATTAAGAAGGACGACATCAAAATCAAATATTTTCTTAATAACTTATCCTAGTTTGGAAGTCCTAGTATGACATTAAAAATCCATTTAAAAAGTTTTCCTTAGACTCTGCAATCGGGAATGATTTAATTCCTAAACAAAGAAAAATGACCATTAAACAATCAAAAGATCCACCCATCTCAAATGAAAGGCAATGACTAAACAGCCAAGACTAAACATGTAGGTTAAGATTTCTGTAAGTTCTAACCCACAGCCTACTGTGTAGCAGTTATCATAAAATACCTCAAGGAAGGGACTCATAAGGATGATTCAGTCCAACCCCCTCCTCTTTCTGAGACCACATAAAACTATCATATGACTAAAACTCTCACCCAGTTTTTCACTCACTATGAACACTGTGCAGCTCCTTAATTTTTTTAAAACACAAAGAGGGTCACAAAAGGTATCACATTTTGATACAATGCTGCAAGGAAACATAGTCCAACAGAAACAAATACAGCACAAGCCCACAGTCAGCTTTTGGACCTTGCACAGCATTAGAGTCCAATGGACAACTCCAGTGCAATTCAGAAAGTAAAGGTCTCAATTTATAGAGATTTCATCAAGATTTTAGAAGAATGCTCCAAATAACTACTACCGTTCGAAGCTCCTCTGAGCATCAGGTGGCTGACTTGTCATTTAAAATATGCAAACCACCAGAACCAGTAAGAAACTAAGTTACCAAGTGCATTGTCAAACAGAACATCAGCAGGAAAGAGCTGTCCTCCTGGACTGGACCTGCAAGCACATTAGCTTTTCTCCATACAATAGAAATGAAATCCAATGCAAAACACAGAACAACAGTTATGAATCACAGGAACACTCTGCAAGTATTGTGTTTTGCAGAAAAAGTGATCAACTTTAGTTATTCCTTGAGTATTTCTTCCACCCTCATATTACTGACTTGTAAAAAAGCAGTATTTTTACTCTATTCAGCAGTCATTTGGAAAACTTACATTTCACAGTTCATCAAATTGATAGCATTTTGAGCTGTTTATAATTACACAGTAGCATGGAGCAGCCCATTTTCTTTACCCCTGATTTTTAGAATCCAAAGCTTCTTGGATGGTTTAAACTCTCACAGCACACAGACAGAACTCCCCTTACAAACTCATCTTTAAAAGCATTTTGTGTCTCTGTGACTTTTTCCATGTTTCTGAAACACATTAGCCAAAGCATTTGCATTTCAAGTACTTCCTCAGGACTTAAGTTTCAGGTTTTCCTCCTGCTGAAGTGACTTTGTGGAAAAGTGCAGAAACTGAGGATTTCATAACATGGATACATTTAAACAGATAAAGTTCTTCTAATCTGAAGGGCATAAACCTTCAAATTGCACCAATGTATTAAAAGTCTGCTTGCTGTAACTGAAGATCACAAAAAAATACTTTACATTCCCACATTACTTTTCCATATAAAAATTTCTTTACACTGGATCTCCAAACACTAATGTCTTGGAACACACAAGTGTGTGGCATCAGTATAAACAGAATTTCATTTTCAGTTTGTAGAAGCCTGGCACAGGAGCACACTGGCCAAAGGCATTTCAAAAAGACAAATGCCTCAGTAAACACAGCAATAAGGAGATGCACATGCTCAAAATAATATCACAAGCTCTGAGGGTCAGTGTACATCTGCAAAACAATCAGTGACTAAGTATAACTTAATCTTTCATAGGGAATACTAGATTGCCACTGGAAAAACTACTATTACCTTCAGGTCTGTAATAAAGCAACAGAAAAATTTAGAAACAAGTACCTTACTGTCTAGTGTGATCTCCTTAACTGCTTCTGTTGCGCCCACTACACCTGTAAATTGAACAAGAAGTTTGTGTTAACTAAGCTTGGTTCTTGGTTAGAGAATAGCATAGAAAGTCTGCAAGGATTTCGGAAAGTAGCATCTCATCTTTGCAAGTCACATCTCACAGCAACCTTGGTATGTGAGAGGCTGCTCATTTGGTATTGGTAACATGCTTGATGTTGGACATCCCTAAGCAAACCAGATCAGTAACACGGGGCACCACAGCACAGATGTGCCGTGTCTTACAAAGTCCCTGATGGAACTCTGCAAATTTGGACTTCTATTTTAAGGTATTTTTGCATGAAAGTGAGTTCAGTTCACATCACAATAATGAAACTCACCTTCGTGAAAAAGGCAAGCATTTATGAGCTTCCTGAAAGCAATGACAAACCAAAATGTAGCAGAGCACTCAATGCTTTTAGCTGAGGGGAAGTAGGGGTATAAAACCACCCCAAATCACAGCAGTGCTCACTCTGGAGTTCCTCCCCATTAGCTTTCCAGTTTTACTGGAGTTCTTACACAGTACCTTTTGGGACACGTGCCAAGATTCTGCTTTGACAGAGTACATCTATCTGATTAATTCTTTGGCTTTTGGAAACAGATTTTATCTCATTTGACAGCATTTAGAGACCTGGCAAGGTTTAGTCAGGGAGTTCCAGCTGTGCTGTATTGTATGGTGCCCAAACCGGTCAACTCAAAATGGAAAAACCTGGCAGAGGAGTCTATTCACAGCAGGGATGGATACTGCACACTTAATTCAAGGACATGAGAAAGCTATTTCAAATGATTTCTTTGGTGTGGGGGCATTCAATTGTGAACTATGATGCTTTTAAGAATTGCCAATGAAGAAAAATGTATGTCTACAGAAAAAAAAATGGCATCATCTCCAACCCTTTTTTCTTTTTTTTCCTCCTACCCTGGCAAACTATTTAGAGAACTTTCTCCACATTATAGCAAAAAAAAAATACACCAAAGAAAATAAAAAGTCAGAGGAGTACTTTTGGAAACGGTGGAGAAAACACTATTGAAGGACAGAATTGTATTAACACATAATGAATGTGTTAAGAAACAGACTAAAGAAGAAAGAAACAGACTAAAATTAATATAGTTGCCAATTAGAAAAAACAGGAGTATTTCTAAGACACTGTGCTAGAAAAGCCAGTGAAATAGATTCATATAAGCAGAATTTTTTTAGAATTCTTTATAAACACAAGCTCATTTAAGGGCTTATTGTAAAAAGGGATCATCTCCCACATGTATCTCTCTACTTAGCATCTTCTTTCTTTTTAGTACAGCATCCACAACGTAAACTAACATCCTCTTCACAGGATTTCCTTACTAAGGAATGAGTTGCTACACAACTCATATTTTAAAACAACTTCCTAGAACTAGTAAGAGAATGCTGAAATAATTGCCATCATCTCTAAAAAGGAGCCTGTTTCAAGCATATACAGCCACACAGTTAAACATCATATACCAATCAGGTGGGGAGCTGATAACATAACTTATTTCCTCCACGCTACATATTGGTACACAGACGTGTATATAAGAAGGATTTTACTTTCTAAGAGTGGAAACTGAAAATGAGATTACCAAATTCAAAGCATGCAGCAAGACCATGAATACCTGCATTGTGAAAAGTGTCTACCCATCCCCCATCACCATCATCCTCTTCTATGATTGCCTCCTGCTCATCTGAGTACTCCATCTGCTTACATCTTTTATAGCATGGCACTACAAGAAATGGCAGAACAAAAAGAATGCAGTCAGTCATTCTTATACAAAACCAGACTGGACCATGACATTGTCCTACAAGGCCTTCTAAAATCTTTCATATATCCCTATTTAAGGAATCCTAAGGCTGTACTTCAAATGCAGAAGTGTGAACTTACAAAAATACGTGCTGTACCAGATATTTTACTTCATGTAAAATATAATGATTGCTGTAGCCTTAAAAGTTCATCTTTCTGTTAAATATTAGAGCAGTTTCATCCAATCTCTTAAGGAGTAGAAAAGAATTAATTTCTCATTTGTGAACAAATGAAAAGGACCTTTAAGTTTTCTTCACATTGGTAAACAACTAAGGACAACCTTGCCTGGATTTTCATCAGTTTTCCAAACTCATTTGGCTTTAGAATTCTGCTAAAAGTTTGCATCAGCTATTTATACAATACATTTAATTCTAGTTTTACATCTAGAAGTTTAGAAGGTCAGAATCAAGTGATATTAAGAATAACTTTTGTCATATACATTACAGAGCCATTCAAATAAAAATTTAGGTAATGTTTTCAGAAAATAGTCACAGAAAGCCTGAACAGCTGATTAAGGCAAAGCAGGCATTTCCAATAGCATAAACAAAGACTAAGTAGAAAATGCTCCTTCATTTTCTATAAATGTAGGGAAAAACAAATCTGTTGCATGAAGTGGAGCATTTGAAAACTGCTCTTTAACCTTTTAGAAGGGTATAGAAGGGGTGTGAAAGTCAAAGTGAAGTCATCCAAAGACTTCCAAAATGAGGTCTGTAGGATGGCTCCCTACAGCCCGATCTCAACCACAGCCCACAGCTTTTTCCCAGGTAGGAGGCCAATGTGACACCAGCAGCAGGAAATACATTATTTTGGAATGTGACCAAGAAGGATCAGAGCAACGAGCAATCTCAGTGGTGGCAGGAAAAGAAACAAAGCAGATCAGCTGGCCATCAAACCATAAGACCCATCTCAGGAAAATGTCCAATGCTGCTGGATGCAGTAATTTTCACATGAGAGTGCACTGCAAGACCCCAAAAGCCAGTAAGGAAAATCCAAGCATATAATACAACCTTCTGCAGGCAAAAATCTCCTCAGGCTTTCCTAGTGCTAATGCTTCATCTAATAGCTTTGACACATTTTCATACAAGATCTTTTGGATTTCCCCATAGCTGTGGCAAAATGTTATCCTTCTTATTCACTAAAAAGGTAGTGACCACATGTATTATACAACCACAACTGTGAAGCTGATAAAAAATTAATTCGAGATCATATTTATATGATTCCAATTGACAAGGACATTGACATTAACTACATACTTGAATTAGAAGTATCAGTGTCACTATGAAAAACATTTTGAGAACTCTTCAATAGCCTACGTTTCCAAAGGAAAGAAGATAATAAACATTTTTTTGTTTTAGACATTTTTGTTTTAGAACATGAGTAGAAACAAAGACAAAGACACTAATGATGTTTAATGTTCATTTATAGTTCATCAAGGCAAGCTTTATGTCTCATATAAAGCTCTACTATAAAGTGGTCTAAAAAAGAGAATTTAGGAGTGAAGGAAAAACTTCCTTAATATTGCAAAGCCAGAACATCCAAAGTGTGAGCTACTTGCTTTCCCTATCAATACAGAATATCGGTAGAGTAACAGTGCAGTAAACCATGCTGTCAATTCTAAGAACACTTTTATTTAAATTTCAGCCTTACCATTTTTAGTTACCAAAAATTGCTTGTCTGTTGGCAGATAAGCTTTGACTTTTAGTTCTTCTCCTGAAGCCCTGTAAAATGAAGTGCACCATTTGAGACTTTGATGACCTGCAAACAAAAGAACTCTTCTATTTTCACATTGTGTCAGGAACACTTTATATAATCTTCTTGACCTATTCTCAGAATTAGTTTGCTATGACTTTACTCTTCCCTATATAGATTTGGTATGGTGTTGGAAAGCTTGGCCACCTCTAATTGTTCTGAGATCAAAACCATTTTATGCCTCAGAAACTACTTTCACCTTGAGATGGCCAAGCAGAGATGGATTGATATATTCTACATAAAATCTTCTAGGATCAGCAACAATAAAGTAGCAAATGTCTGAAGAAAGCAAGAAAAACAATAGACCTCTATAAATACAAAATCTGTCCATAGTCACTTGTGCTTGAGTACTCTAATTTCACATTACTCAAGCATTTGCCTTCATCTTTAGTGGTTTTTTGGTTTGAAATAAAAGCAACATTCTAAATAGCCCATTCCAAACTGCTGCCAGACTCAACATCCTGTCTTCTCTGAAGGAGGTGGCAAAGGGGCAGGGAAACAACGATTCAAACATACTAATTCTTCCTTCAGCAATTTGAGGCCCAGTACAGAGCCAAGACCCTGATGATACCAACAGCACAGACCATGCTCACTTAGGAGCAGGTTAGTTTCATAATGCAAGACACCAGTAAAACATAAGGAAGCACCTTATTTGCACCCTTACTGTACACAAAACAGAAGGGACTTCCAAGGGCAATCACTGCACAAAGTGGACTGCTGTGGGCTAACTTGAATACATTTACTAACAAATGTTTGTCAAAATACACCATTTACAACTCCTGCCTAACAATTCCAGTTGCATATGGCTTTTGCTTTTTCAATCGCCAAGACAAACCCAGGGAGATGTGCTGCTACTGCAGCTAAGCGCTAAAAGCATTCATAGTTTATAAGAGATTATTCCCCCTAAAACCTTAGAAAAACAAACAAAAACTCCCCAAGCAAATCCCCATCTCAACTGCTGCTATACAGCAATTAGTAAGCCCTGCCTGACTTAAATATGGAGCCATCATAAAAGTTTTACTGGAAAAGTCCACTTACTGCTCCGAAATCAGACAACTGTATGGCTAAATCCAATGGAAACACACCAAAGCACAGGCAGGAATGCTATGTTCTACAATTCTTTCAATTTACTTACCATTGCCAAGTAGGACAGTGGTGAACTAAGTGATCTCCAGCTGCAACAAACTGTGAAGGCAAGGAAAAAAATACTGTTAAACATGGCCCAAGGAAACAATGTACAGTTTTTTCTCAGCGTTAGTATTTCAGTTCTACATTCCTGTGATCGATTAACTGTGTGACTAACAAATGTTTCAATCAGCTTGATGCTTTATTTTAACCCCATTCCTCAGGTAACCATGAAAATGCAAAGATTAAATCAACTCCACGCAAAAGGCTTACTAAGCACCACAGCAAATTCGGCGTTTCAAAAGCTGCAATACTACCTGCTAGTCGATTAAGAACTAAAAAAAGTATCTGGAGCTGGTAAGACTGTTTACTTCGTAATAAAGAAATTATTTTTATTTGCCACTATTCAAACTTTTACAAAGCCAAAAAAGACCTTAAGGTTAAAAAAAAATGCTTAATTCTCTTTCCTTGTTCAAAATAATTTTGCAGTGAGAAAAATGAGACAATCAATCCACTGAATCAGTGAGAGAACTGCAACAAAGAAACAAACAGCACAGATTTTATATAATGACCATCACTATAATAGCTGAACAGTGATGCTAATTAAAAATGGATTACCACTTAATTAGTACCCTAAAATTCTTACAGATAATTTTGTTCTGAAGAAATAGTTTTTTAAAAAATTCACTCTGCTTGTTCTTAGTATCAAAGTCTTTGATAAAATTGCATTACTCTTTCAAAGTGATACTGTCAAGTTAAACTCCCCAGCAATGTCATGCCAGACTTGTGTACAAACTCAAAATTCACACAGCAAAGTCTAACCCTCTGGGTTTGTTTTTTTGTGTACATAAATTGAGGAAGGCAAGCCTGCACTCCAGTGATTTCCGTGGGCTCTGCAGCAGTCCCTTTGGAATATGAAGTGCACAGCTATTGCTACAGGTGCTCTCTGTCTTGAAGGCCCAGTTTCCAAGAGCACCTCCCCAGCTGCCCAGAAGCTGCTGCAGTGTGACATAACAGGCTTGCAGCGGGTCACAGCCATTTCCTCACCGCCTCCTCAAAGGGAGGCGGATCAGCGCGGCAGAAAACACCACAGTGCACAGGGATTACCAGGCTTAATCACTGCAAAGTGCTTCCCTTTCACCTATTTTCAACAGAAACCCCTAGCAAAAGTAAATCCTTTAAAAAAACCCCAACAGACTCTCCCAACACACAGGGAAATTTTAAAACTCATTATCTCTCACATAGTAAACATAAATGAAGCTTGGAAGTATTTAAAATTCTTTGTTCAAGGACTTGGAACTCTGTTTATAACAGCGATGTTGAAATATATTACTAATTATGAAAAAACAGTGTAGTTTGTGAGTATAACAGATAAAGAGTCCTAAAACAGCATTTGAAATTTTATCTACATTTTTTTTCACCTTAAGCAGCAAAATTATCTAGCTGGTTTCACTTTCTGTTTCTCAAGCACTACCTCATATCTGAATCAGTACTGGAAAGTGGAAGGAGATCAATTTTAGGACAACTTATTTCTGTCCTGAAGAGAATGACTTAAACGATTTCCCTGTATTTACATACATAATTAAAACAAATGCAGTCTTTTGGTGGTATTAACTAGTAAGAATTCATGACAGGCAAGAATTTTTTGAAATTATATCAAGTACCCAGATAAGTGAAAAGAGGGAGTAGGTGTTGAGTTTGATTAATGAGTCATCTTTAGTCTTAATTTATTCATCCTCAGAGGCAAGCCACAGAAACCCCACAAAATTCTATACACCAGTTAGTGTCTGAGACTAAAATATATTTTAAATTACCCAAGAAATCCAAACTCATTAAAAGAAAGCATCCTAGTGTCATTATTCTTTTTTAGCAACCATTTTTATATAAAGACTGTCAAAGGGACAATCAGCGGATCCATGTTCCAGCTTCAACTAAATTTACGAAAAATTTAACCTTGCTGTATAACCTGTTCCCTTGACTACTGTTTTGGAGGATCCAATTTATTGACCCCAGAAGCATCTAACTTGATAGAGAGAACACAGACTATTCACATTCCTGGTGGTGTTTAAATGCTGCAAACAGTTTAATGTAGGACAGTGTGGTTCTTGCTATGTTCTACAGCAGGTGCCTTTTCTTACAGTGCTACTGCAAATTCTCCTCCCCTAAATCACGAAGGGATTAGGTATTGGTAGAACATTTGTCTAGACTTTCTCTGTTATTCTAGTTTCTATACAGTAAGTTCATCTATTATTGTTTAACATACATGAATATTTATACACACACATACATATGGTTATCAGAACAGAACACCACGCTGCTGAGCCTGTTTGTCTGTGTGGTACTTCTGTGTCAGAGGAGAGAATGAGGGTTGGCTTGCCAGGCAACACAGCAGAAAAACACAGGCACCAATATTAGGAAAGAGACTTCTGTCCACATTATCTACCTGCATCAGTCATCATTTGTTCCCTTTTTCTCCCATCTCATCTTTATGTTTTTTTATAGTTTCTTTTTCTTTCATTCTACCTAACAGTCTTGCCACTGTTTTATCAGACCTCTGTAAAGACAAAGTATTTTCAGATCAGTAGCGCTTTAATATGAGACAAAGTGCAACAGGGAAATTAAAATAGCTCAACACAGTCAGTATTCTTACTGTTCCAGGAAAAAACTCCTGTTTGTTGCTCTTTGCACTGGAGTTCTTAAAAAAATACAACTGTTTGGCACCAATCCAAAATACAACCAGCCTAAAGCAGCCTATAGAAAAGAAGGGAGAGAAATAATAATTATTGGATACATGGTGTGGACAAATACATGTAATGATCTTCACAGAGCCTTGGAAGGAACCAAAACAGAGGTAACCAAAGACTGTTCCAAAGATAAAGCTCCCCTTCCAGTTCCTCAGAGGAAAGGCTTCAAAAATCAATACATTCCTGCCTCAGTCCTGAACTCCCATGACACATGAAGCTGTTGACCCAGCTTCTTTACAATCTTCTCACAGCATAATAGAGGAAAGAAGCATCCCACAATCAGATGCCTAATGACATCTCAAGAGAAATTACCTTGATCTATTTCATCTGTAGAGTAAAAAACACAACTTAGAAATTTCACTTTGTGGAAACTGTTTCAAGAAGCAATAATTGGCAAAGATATGATCTGTTTAACATGGTCGTTTTGCATTAAAAAAATGCATCAGTACTTTCAAAATAAATTTAAGTTTCTAAATACTTACTTCTTCAGGTGTAATTACTCCAGTTTCTTTAAACTTGGACTCCTGCAAGAAAAAAAAAAGTTTATAATTTTGAGAACTGCTGACAAATCAACACTGGCCACTTAATCAGAAAGACAAACATCTCTACTTTCGTTTTGCAACTTGTTTTGTACAGAGATCCAAGAATCAGCCTAGAGGCAACCTCTGCATGACTGATAAGCATCTTACATTAGAAAATAAGGAAGTAAAGCTCCCCAAAATTATTTGTTGCAAAATATGAGGTAGTATGAAAAGTGATCACCTATAGAAAATAAATTTTTTGCAACTGCCAATTATAGCAATAATGAAGAAAAGATGAGTGGCACTCAGGGTTACGTTTGCCAGTAAGATGCACAAAATCAGCTGGAATCAGTGATTCCAGATGTCAAGGACTCCAGAGTTCAAGGCATTGAACAGCACTGCAATGCATCAATATGAGGTTTTGCAGTTAAGGAGTCGTGAATGAAAGACAAATCCAACTCTTCTCTGGGGCAGAAAAAGTTAAATGCAAAGTCTGAGTAATACACTCTCTTTTAAAGCCCATTTCTGTGCCTTCATCGTGCACCCCATGGAAACAGCTTCAGTTTTTGCATATTGTCATGGGGAGCTTTGTGGATGAAAGAATAGATGGCAAACAGACACCAGATTTATTCTGCATGGAGAAATGAAGTACTTTGGCATTAAAGGCAACATTTACGAAGCTTAATGATAACACGTCTTGCATCATATTCAAATCTAGATTAAGACTATTATGTTTTGACTTCTTGTTGTTTGTTTCTTCAGAAAAGCCTCAAGTACCAAGATATCCTACTGTCCCCCAGCATTGGAGCTACCCAAAACCAGCTTTTGAAAAAGAATACTGTTTCAACCATGGCATAGCTGACGTCCTGCCCTAAGGAATCTATTTTTTTCCCTACCAAGACTAAAAGCATCAACTGAAAATGTCTTGCATCCAGCCACAACTTCCAATCAATCAGAAAACAGTGAAGAAAAGAAGGCCCAGCTAAACTTGGTTATTCCTGTTCCTTCCCCCTGTGCTACAGAAAATGAAAGGAGCACACTGGCTTGATATGGTACTGATTACTGCCTTTCTGCCCCAGTTCTGAGGAAGACAGACTTAAGAACAAGATAAAGATAGGGAAAACAGCAGCTGTACAAACACTGTAAAATCATTTTATGCTAGATAACTGAAATCCAAGTAATTTGAATTGCTACAAAACTCAGAATCCTCAATAACACATTGTGCAACACCACAGTGGAGACAACTTTGTGGTTTCCCTCAACATGAACCATAAGCAGTAGGGAACATGCACAAACTCGTGTCTCTGGAATTACAGAAAGAAAACACATAATATATCCCTCCTCTGTTCCCTGAGGGTAAACGGCTCATTTTTCTATCTAAGTAAACTCTTTGATTGTGACAGACACAGGTGTAGTTTCTTTCAAAGCTACCAAGTTGGAGTATTTACTTCCCCCTTGTAAAGGTAACGTAGGTTCTACTCCTGCCTCCTCCCAATAATCCATCTGGACACATGAATTCATCCACTATTACACCAGCTGTACAACAACTGTACTATCCTAAACAACTGACTTCACTTTCCATGCCACAATGCCACAATGCAACCCATATATTTCACACTGGTGGGCAGCTCTTGGAAGGTCCACTAGCCAGACAAGAGTATACACAGAGAGAAAAGTTCAATTAATAATCGACTGTCACTGCTATCTGCCCAGAGATGTAAGCTGCAGGGTGCAAAGCACATAAAAGGTCAAACCACAAAGCCACAGGCAGAGAGACTGTTGTCATAAACATACAAAGTTGGGGTTTACATTAAAAATTGTTTGCAAATAAGAGTCAGAGAATGGGATATAGTCTAACAACTGCAGAAAGCCATAATTTGTTTCTACCTAAATATGCAGTAGCAGGAATTACAACAGATGTGCTGCCTACCCTTATAATGACCGATGGCTCATTTCTGTTATTCTCAGCTACTTCAGTGCACAGAGGCTTGTATTAATACTGTAATTCTGACACAGATATAAGCTGTGCTGTATAAAACCTGCTCACATAACGAAGGTGTGGCTAATTTTGTTTGGGGTTTTTTATGTCAGCTGAAAAAGTTTTGCCCTTTACCCAAAATAACCATTGCGATGCAATTCCTGACACCAGGCTCAAGCCTGTCTGATTTCAGCCTTCGGATTTAAATTCCTGGACACACAAGCAGGTAAAAGTTTCATGATTTTAACAGAACACGGCAACACCATTTAAGTCATTCCTGGAGCAGCAGGAGCAGAAACACCTGTTCTTTGGACGTCCCGCCCCTCCCGGTGGGATGTGGGCGCCAGCCGGGGTTCCCCCATCCCCTCCGGCCCCGTGCGGGATGAGGGCCGATGGCTGTGCCCAGAACCGCGCCCCTCGGGACCCGCGGCCACGCAGCTCCTCGGGCCCGGCCCACAAGGGCACCGACAGCTCCCCGGGCAAGCGGAGCGGCTCCCGGGGCTCGGGCAGGGGAGCGCGCCCGCAGGCGGGGGCGGCCATGGGTGTCCCTCCTCCCCATCCCGGCTCCCGCGCAGGACCGGCACCTTGAGCACGGGCGTGAGGTACTCGGCCACCTCCAGGGCCTTCCCCTTCACCGTGTTGATGACGTTCTGCATTGCGGCGATCAGACGGACGGGCGGACAGACGGACTGCTGCCGCCCCCCGCCCTCGGCACGGCGCTCCCGCGGCCGCCCCCCGGCCGCCCACGTGACCC
>VXBR01000788.1:570409-706264 GCA_013400215.1 Cisticola juncidis
CCCTCCCCCGCCGCTGGGACCGAGCCGGCGCCGGGTCAGCTCTGAGGGGTTGGTCTCGCTCCGCTGCTGTAGCGCTCCTCCTTGCTGGCATTAGAAGGAAGAGCATTTTTAAAATATTAAAGAAAAATAAGCATGTGAAATATTTATTCGCTTTAGCTAATCCGTATGCCGCAATTGCAAGACTTCGTAGGAACTAGCCTTCTTGTGCCACCTTCGGAGTCCCTGTGTGTACATAGTTTGTCCCCCTTTGGCTCCTTCTAACATACTCTTCCCTCAGGGTTGACTTTATCGCGCTCTGCCCGAAAGAAGGGTGTAGCCAGGTGGGCCCCAGTCAGCCCCTTCCCCCAGGCCAGCAGCAACAGGATAAGAGGACACAAGCTTAAATGCCACGGGAGTTTTAGGTTGGACATCAGGAATAATTTCTTCAGAGAAAGGATGATTATATATTGGAATTGGAGGTGATGGAGTCAGCATCTTTGGAGGCATTTTAAGGAAAGACTGGACGTGGCACTTGGTGCCATGGTCTAATTGACATAGCAGTGTTTGGTCATAGGTTGAACTAATTTTTTTTTTTTAATAAGAAAACAATAGCTGTAGGACAAGATTGTGGCTTGTTCTGTGATGTGAGCATCTTTGTATAACACAAAATAGTAAAATACACTTATTTTGCCTTGTGTAACATGTTTCTGGAAGTCCTGTTCATAGTGGTTTTTTATCCTGCCATCCAAAGGGCACAGACGGTGAGGCAACAGAATGAAGTTGGAGTGGTGTAGTCGATTTGCCCTTTGCTCCAAGACAACCAGCCAGACCTTTCTGCTTGGAGGAGTGTTCATTGCATTGGGCTCAAGTCGCATCCTGCTGATGAAGTATTCTGCCAATGAAGGTACTGTTGGACAACATCCATGATGTACCTTGAATAAGAAAACGTTGTTATTTGCACTAAAACATACCCAAAAAACCTACTTCTCTACCTGCAGAAGCATAAACACCCTATTATGTTTATAGGGACATGTGTTTCTGCACTGGAAAATTTCCATCTAAATTTCCATCCATAGTGGTCTACCCTAAAGGTATAACTTGGATTGCAAGGCGTATGATCTACCTTTGAAAGATGAGTCAGGTGATTTATTTTATAGCTAACTCTTCAAAGACAACATAGTTATGTAAGCACTATTGGCAGTATATGATTTGAAATGTTTTTCTTGCAGCAGGCTTAGGAGAGAAGTGGTGTCCTAGTGGGTGTGCTAAAACTGGCCGGTATTGCCAGTCCTAAGAGAAGGTTATGTCATCCTGGATTTTTTTTGTGAGGGTTAAAAAAATACCACATTGGTCTTTGGGGAAAACCTTCCCATTTTAATTTGTTTTTTAAACAGCCATGTTCTTAAGTTCTTCCAAAAAAGTTCTGCTGTAAACTGGGACCAAATGAGGAAAGATTTCAACTCAGAAAAGAGGCTGTTCAGGAAGCTGTATATCATAAACTTTGAAGCATTTTAATAGAAGTTCTGACAAAGCTTTTTGTGACTAAAATTGTGATTGGAATGGTTAAAATAGATTCTTACTCTAATTAGGAATGCAGAAGACAGAAAGTGATTATGTACTCTCTGATTTTCTGGATCCCACAGATAACAAGTATGATTACCTTCCTACGACAGTGAACATGTGTTCTGAAGTAGTAAAACTGGTCCTGTGTGTAGTGTTGGCAATTTGGAATAGGAAAAAAGGTAAGTAGTAACATTTTAAATAACTAAAATGTGTTGACTTTTTTAAGATTTGCTGTCCTACAAACACTTTTTTAAACAATAGGTGACACTCTCCACTTGCCATGGGTTTTGCATTGCAAGTGATTTTTGTTTTTTCTTTCTTTTCTGTCCTGATGTAAAAACTATGAGAGATTAACTTCCTAGCATTTCAAAATGGTACAGAACAAATATTTAAATTGGAACAAGGTGTCAGGAGGTTCACGTTCAATTGAACTGTTGATTTTGTCTACTTCTCCAGGAAACAGTCATGGCTCTGGCAAGCTAATAAAATTTCACCTTCGCCATTTAGTACAGACTTACCTAAGACAGTGAATATATTCCATCAGTGTTTGCCATCATTGCCTACTGCTGATTGCATGTTTTCTGGTTTTCTTTCTTTTTTTTTTTTTTCCTTTTATTTTTTATCCAGATGTCTGAGTTTTGCTGGACTCAGTGCATTGGTGCTTCAGGAGAGGATTAGACATCATTTGGTAGTTTTACATTTGTGGCAATAAAGTACTTTTGGCACCAGCTCTGGAGTAGTCTAAAGTTTATCACAGCCTTCCTCCTAAAGTTTGTGTCCTGAATACCTAAGTAAATGTCATTCTTTGTGCTTTGTCCTTTCTTTCTTCTCTTCCTATATGTTTTTTTTATACCTAGATCATGTGCTGTGCTCTACAGATACTGAGTTCTGGTTTATTTTGTACTTCTGACTTTACTGGCTGTCTTTTGGGTGCTCTGTGAAGGAATCCACTGTCTGTGTGATTGTTCGTGTTGTAGATTTGATCAGTAATCAACAGGAAGTCACACCCAGTAAGGATGTCACTACTGTGTAGAGACTCTGGGGTGCTTTTTGGCCCTCAAAGATTGGTTGACAATGAAATTTCTGTTCCCAGTGGACAAATGCTGTAACAAATGGATGTAACAGGTTCTGTGACGTTTCCTCTGCTGAAGCAAGGAGGTGAACCCACACAGAGTTGCTGCTCCAGCTGCATATTCTGCCCTGGAGCAAAGGTTTCTGTGTTGCCAGAGAGCTGTGGGACCCAAATGTTTTCAGTCTAATGGTGTTGTTCAGAAGAGAGCAATGGTACCTATTCTGTTACAAGGGAATGGGCTTTCAATAATAGGAATGATGTCTTTCTTACTGATTTCTTTTCCTTTCAGAAAAGGCTTGTATGGATCAGCTCTCTGAATGTTTTTCCTGGAAGAATGTATGTAATTCCATGAAATGGTCAATTCCTGCCTTTCTTTACTTTTTGGATAACTTGATTGTCTTCTATGTACTATCCTACCTCCAGCCAGTAAGTATACTAATACTGAATAACACAACTTCTAATGTCCTAGTGGGTAATACTGCTGCTCTTAAGCTGTCTACTGTGGTAACACTGGCAAGGCAAGACTGTAGCTGAGGCTGTCGGCTATTTTAACACTGGCAGGTGAAAGAATAATCTTCCCATTCTCTTGCTGGCTGGTCAGCATTGCATAACTTTCAGCAGAGAAGAGTCTTTATATTTTCTCCATTAAAAGTGGTTTAGAAATAAGGTGAAGTGCTTAAGAAGTGGGAGGGATTTTGGTACTTTTCCTCCTTTGCCTTCTTCAACTCCGTATTTCTCTTTCAATCCATTTGTTTCTCTTGCTATTATTTGAGCTGCATTTTTCTGTGGGGCTTTTACCACTCCATGTATGTGACATAAAGTGAGTAAGCATAGTCTCACAAAGGGAATAAGTGTAACAAAAACTGAGGAGGGGGTGAAGAAAACCAGCTTAATTCTTGCTTTTGTTAACGATGTTTTGGTACAAAATTTAGTTGGTATTTTCTTTTAGCTGCCCTCATCCTTTTGGATGAACCTGCATATGGTCAGGAAATTGTACATGTTTTGTGCTTGCTTTTATTTTTGTATCATGATACTTTTTGGTTCAGAGTCTATGTTTGCAGTGAGATGGAAACAGATGATTTGTGCTTGCTATAAAATACTGTGACTGCCCCTATTGAACATTAGAAATAAATGGTTTTCTACCTTCTCTATCAGAATTTCTCTTTAAAATATTGTTCTCTTAGGTGTATATTTCTGCCAGTGAGAAACCAGTCCAGAGTCTAGAACAGGACTCAGCTGAAAAAACCTAATAAAATCAAGACTCCAATATTTTAAAATAATACACACAGCTGCTTGGTTTTGTGATTTGCTGTTTGGGGTTTTTTTGTTTTAGGGATTTTTTTGGTGATGGAGTGATTTTTGTTTGGTTGGGGTTGGGTTTTTTGTTGTTGTTGTTGTTGTTTGTTTGTTTTTTGTGGGTTGTTTTGGTTTTAGTTTTAGGAAGGAAATCCAGCTATAATATTTGTAGAAGCAAAGCCTGGTGCACAGGAGGTTACATAAATGCTATTTTTCTCTTAAGCAATCTCATTTGGTTCAGTTAAGGTAATCCTTTGTAGTACACACAGCTTTTGTTCTACATACACACACACACACAGGCATACCTTGTCTTTCTCCCCTCAGAACATGTGCTTTAAGGTTCCTCTTTTTAGAACTTCTAGCATGTTTTAATTAGAGAAATTCTTTGATGGTTAGCTGAAACTAACATTACTATGATGAAGTATTAAAAGAGATCATTAAATATCTCTAACATGGAATATCTTGGTACTGTACAAGATCATGAATGTGAAGTGTGAAGATGCTTAAAAGGAAGACGGTCATACTTGACTGAACTTGATTGTGTGACTTTAAATCCAAAGTAGTTTTGGGATTGAGTAGTGCCTGGATGAGCAGTTGCTGGAATTAAAGAGTTGCTTTGGTGAGATTTTTTTTGCTTGAAACTTCAGCTATAACTGTGGATGCTTTTTAGTGGCGAAATTTCCTAGAGACTTACGTTATGAGATTTTGCATGTGATGTGCAGATTAGTGGCATGGGGAACTTTGATACTGCTATTCCTTTTCATGTAGAACAGAGGTCTCTTGAGGTTTCAGAGAACAAAGTGACTCAAAATAATTTTTTTTTGGATGAGGGGCACTGACTGTAAAGCAAAACCAGAGTGTGCGTGGAACACTTCCGCATTTTGCATAAATGCTTTTTTTCCAGAGTGATTTCTGCCAGATTTCTTGTTTGTTCAATATTTTTCTCCTTCCACAATGTTCACCTAACATGAATATTTACTGAGATTTAATTTTGCAAAGTGGACAATTAAGATGTGCTTTCATAGGCTGGTGTCGCATTGTCAGTAGAATGAACTTTCAGCTTACTTGAGAGCCTGTGTTTTGCTGTTTTATTAGAATTATTGTTCAGCAGACAGTGTCTTGGGATAAAGTGGAAGATAATGAGAAAAGAGTCTGTGCTTTTCCTCTGGCAGTGAAAAAGACACTCTATAGCAGAGTTGGGAATGTGGAAGTGATGAGAAAATCCAAGAAAAAAAATCTATATTTTGTACTCCTGAATCCATATATGCTTTTGTGTAAAATTGTGTAAAAAGGGTGAGTTCACTCTGAGACTGAATTGGGCCAAAACCTTCAGATGCCTGGATCTTTTGTCCATCTTTTGTAGTGACTGTGCAGGGCAGTCCAGAATAACAGACAGTTTGCAATACACCTCCACCTTCAAAAGGAGGATTTTTTTTTTTTTTCCTACTGGTGCTGGTGGAGTCTGATCTTTACTGGTGACTGGAGTGCCTAAAAGAGCCTCTGCTTGGTCTGGTGTCTCAGTATACCCTATATTCTGTCTAATACAGAGACTAAACAGATAAGGCTTTCCACAAGGAGTTTGCAGCTTGAGATCGTGGCCATGGATTAGAGCACTGAAGTTGTTATATAATTATTCCCAAATTAAACATCTTTAGAGTTGTCTTCAGTTGTACTTTGAAACAGATGATTTTCTTATTACAGTTGCAGTCTTAAAAGTCAGGCATCTCTTTGTCTTTGATTAACTCTACAGCAAAAGCACTTGGCATACAAGAAGTTTGTTTTCTTCAAGTGCCTTGTCCAAGTCTGGAATTTCATGAACACTATAAATGGCACTGTAGCCAGGAGCAACCTCACCTTGCTTTATTCTTTGCTTATTCTCATTTTGGAGCAACTTCCTCCTTTGTGCCAACACAGCTGGTTTTGCAGCTGACTGGTCAGCCCAGCTGGGGAACTGATCTGACTGAAAACGAAACTGTTCTCTGTTATGTAAGTTTTCTGTTGCATCGGTTTCCTCACATCTTCATTTCAGTAAGCTTTCCCCACTGCAGTGGAGCTTGGGCTCTGTAATTTCCCTGAGATTTTGAAATGGGACTTGAATATAATTTTACAAATGTTTTACTGTACCATTTGGCTGAGGAAGAAAATTCAGTACCAGTGCTTTTTCACTGTGACACCTTGCAGGAAGGTGAACACTTGAAGTCTGTAGGTTTTTGGTGTCCACAGTGTGTCTGGAGTATAATTTTGTTCCTCTCCTTCTCTTTCAAGGCAATGGCTGTACTCTTCTCAAATTTTGTCATTATAACAACAGCTCTTCTCTTCAGGATAGTGCTAAAGTAAGTAATATTTGCTAAAGTAAATGAAATCTAGATCTTCCAAGCTTTGATGAAGTTAAGCTATCTTTTTTCTCTTTGTCTGATGGGAGCAGTAATTCTCTTTCTTTGAGGCTATACCAGCTTGGAGAGGTGGTTTTGTTTTCTACATCTGAAGGTGTAGAAAATAATGTTATTAGGAGTCCCTTCATGAGTCTTCACATTTGGCCAACTCTAGTAGAAAACAGTTGAAATTGTGATTATATAGTCACTGAATGGTAGGAAGAAAGCTTTCATTGATACATTAAATATCTTATTTTATGATTGCCAGTAGTTCTTACCAGCCTGTTGCAGCTCTTAATTGAGTGTAAACATGGTCTAGTAAGAGGAAGTGAGTTACGTAAGAGTGAAAGATAGAGGTGTGTTTGGTTCATTATTCATGTGACAAAAGCCAGACAATGTGTTCCACTTTGCTGAATTTGTGCTCTTTATGGTATGATTTAGATTCAAAAAAGACTGTCAGTGAAATGGGTGTTAACTTTACACTCTAAAAGTTGCTTGTGTTGAGTATGGCACAAATAAGTCTTTGCTATAGGTGTTAATGTGCCAGAACAGTCCCTGATAGTCTGACTCGAAATGCTTTTTCTCATTTTAGTTTTGTGTCTCTTGTGATGTCACAGTTCAGTTAATCTCCCAAATTTTTGATTTTCGCCAAGATAAACAGGCTTTGTTTGAGTAGAAAAACAGTATAAATAGTTCTAATAGTCTTATGAGTTACATTTGTAGATTTATAAGAATTACCATCATAAAATACTATAAAAGGGCTCCAAATCATGGGGGAGAAGAGCATTATAGTGAGTGTTTTCCAAAGAAAGATGGTAATTAATTGGATGTCTGTGATTTTTTTACTTTATTCATCAGACCTTTGTTGCCATGGAGACAAGAGTTGCTTTTAAGTTGTTAGGCAATCAGTATCTAGAAATAACAGCATCTTGAAAGGCCTTCCTTATTTCTTCAGAATACTTCATTTTGTACTTCTTTGATTGCCAATCTCGGCCCCCTTTGCCATAGAAAATCACTTTGCATTTTGGCGTTTTATTGTCCTCTGAAAAGACTTTTCTTTACACCTGTCTGTCTCCTTGTCTGTGGCATGATGTCTTTTATATGTTTTATAGATCTGTATGTTCTGTCATGTAATTTATGCCACTGTGTTTCTAAATGTAGTGGCTTTTTTGTGTACCAGGCGAAGACTCTCTTGGGTACAGTGGGCGTCTCTGGTGATTTTATTCCTGTCCATCGTTGCCCTGACTCGAGGAACTGGAGGCCATCAGCACAGCTTGGCTGCCCATGGATTTCATCACAGTATGTTTTTTAGGCCATCTAACCACTGCCTTCTCGCCACTGGGCCTGAGGAAGCATGTGTGGAAAAGGGCAACTGCGCAGCGCCAAGTTTCCTCCACAGCTTCCAGTGGAATGTGACCAGTACCATGGCAGGAGCACTGAAGCCTCTCCGCCTCAGCCTGGGCCATCTGCTTATTCTAGTGCAGTGTTTTGTGTCTGCCCTGGCTAACATCTACAACGAAAAGATGCTGAAAGATGTGGATCAGCTTGGGGAAAGCATCTTCACACAGAACAGTAAACTCTATGCCTTTGGAGTGCTGTTCAATGGGCTCATGCTGGCACTGCAGGCTAAGGACCGGAGACAGATAGGGAACTGTGGCTTCTTTTATGGGCACAACGTCTTCTCCGTGGCTCTTATATTTGTCACAGCTTTCCTGGGGCTGTCTGTAGCTTTCATCTTGAAGTTCCGAGACAACATGTTCCATGTCATGACTGCTCAGATCAACACTGTCATCATCACCACTGTGTCTTTCGTCGTCTTTGACTTCAGGCCTTCTCTGGAGTTCTTTTTGGAAGCTCCTGTAGTGCTTCTCTCCATATTCATTTATAATGCCAGTAAAGCAAGAGGCCTGGAATATGCTGCCCTGCGGGAAAGGGGAAAACTCATCAAAGGAGATGCATGGGAGAGGTCGAGTGGGGTAAGGCTTTCCAATACTTGTCTCCTTTCGTTTCTCTTTTGTTTCACCTCCCTTTATGCTAAGAAATGTTTGGAAGAATCAACTTGTGTGCGACTGGACTCATCCCTCAACATCAAAGTTCTACAGTATTTCTTAAAATCTTGGGTATTGCTTTCCATATGCCACTTTTTGAAATCATGAAGTCTAGGTAAGCATTGCTTTCCTGCTGCGGCTGTATACAGTCCTGTGAGCGACTTCAGCTTTGTACAAACCTTTCCTTGAAAGCTTTATTATAACCAAGAGAGTTTGCTGTTTGCTTGCCCAGGGCACTCAGAAATTGGAATTGATGCCTGCAAAGTAATTGTACCTAAGTAGAACTGGTAACTCTGTGTAGTTTAGACCATGTAATGAGGAAGTTAACACATTTGATATTAAGGTTCTTTCTACCATAACAGTCAAAGATATCTGAAGACAAAAAGGCAATGTTTAAATACAGAGTTTTAACATGGTTTGGGGTTCTTTTTCTTGCTATATATTTCCTCCAGGCCTGCTAGTGTTTTTTGTTCCGATTTGAAGAGTGATATAGTTACCTAGCAGGTGTCACGGCTTGCTCTCAGAGCTGTCCCTCAGCTGAGCTGAGCAGTCTCCTGATGGGAAGGGTTAATGTTTGTCAGCCCATGGATAAGGACGGGCCGTGTGGGTGCGCATTAACCAGCAGAGAGCGCTGTCCCCACTGCATTCCGGCAGACATTAAACTTGGAGATGTTTTCCAGATACTCCACACGGTGCCTCTTTAGGCTGCTGTTTAATGAGCAATAAATAACACAAATTTATATACTTCTGGTATGCCAGGTGTCATGTATTTTAGCACTTAAACTAATGCAGCTATTGTAGAAACGAATAGCACTATCTGAGCATGCAAAGCCAACTATATCTTGGACTGCATCAAAAGCAGTGTGACCAACAGGTCAAGGTAGGTGATTCTGCCTCTCTGCTCTTGTGAAACCCCACCTGCAGTACTGTGTCCAGCTCTGGGACTCAGATCTGCTGGAGTGAGTCCAGGGGAAGATGATCGGGGGGCTGGAGCACCTCTCCTGTGAAGACAGGCTGAGAGAGTTGAGAATGTTCATCCTGGAGAAGAGCAGGCTCCAGGGAGACCTAGCATCCTTCCACTACCTTCCAACCTAAACCATTTTATGATTGTATGGAGGAATGGGCTACAAGCTGGTTTAGGCAATGACTCACTAAAAAGTGTTAAAGATGCAGGGAATGTTTTTGTGAGTAAGTATTTCCTAAACCTTATAACACACTAGTAAGAGATGTAAATTACAGGGTCTTGATTTTGCTTTAAATGATACCTTTGGAATAAACCTTACTCTTTTTTCTTTTTCAGTGGTATTAACAAGATGACTTTTGCTCACATTGTTCTCTTCTGCTTCTGATTCCCATAGGATGGAGAAGAATTTGAGAGATTGAACAAACCAAGCAGTGACATTGATACAGATGAAGATTCACTGTAGCATGAGGCTGGCTTGGAGGATTGCTATTACTCACAGTGAGAGAGAGTTATTTTATTAACATAAGGAAGGGTCGTTTTTCCCCACTGACAGACTGTTTGGAACTGTTTTGGGGTTGGATGTCAAACGTGGATGAGGACAATATTCAAGCTGTGTATGTGGAGAGTTGTATTCCTTTGTGCCTGTCTCCCAGTGTCTGGGGAAATGGAAATCTGGAATGCCTTTGTAGCAGCTGGTGAATTTTACATGCAGCTTACGTGGCCTAACTTTGAAAGAGCCTGAATAAAACAAAAGTTTATTAAACAGTATGAATGCATCATCTTTGTGTGTTTGTTTAGAAAGGCTTTCTGCAGAGACTTAGTTTGCACTGAGCCCACTACTGAAAACAAATATTATGCAGCTTCAGTAATGCCCTTCAACATCTGGAGCACTGAGCACAAGAGTGCAGGTGGCAATATCATCTGGTGTTGTTCTGCCCTGGCAGACTGATAAGGTCTTGCATTCATTTTGTGGAGAGAGAAGTCATTCTGCAGAGTGCCAGGCATAGTGATCTCAGAATTTCTGTTGGGCATCTGCTGGATTGTATTTTGACTCAGATGAAAAATAGGTTCCAAATTATTCAGAGAATTTTGAAACAGGCAAGGGAGCAGGGATGCCGATAAGGGATTCCTGGTATGTTCCTGAAGCCTATTCTCTGAGAGCAGTGGAAAAGATGTTGGTTTATAATTTCCTTCCTTCAAAAATGTGTCTTTCATAGTTGAAAGATACTGTCAGAAGCATTCTTAAGATAAGCAATGAGTTCAGTGTCAGAGCCTCATACCAGAGTGTGTAGTAAGCAGTAAGGGATGCATTTCTCTGGACTGAAGACAGTCCTGCCTTTGTTCCCCTCTGCCATCCTGTCCAGGCTCTGTGTATAAAGCTTATGTGTACTGTATTGATGGCTTATTGCTATATTAACATACCTCCTGTCATTGATCCATCAAGAGGGGCAGCCTGTTTTCATAGGTGGCCCATGGTTTATAACTGTCAAGTTGTAAACTATGAATCTAAAATGTCTAATATTTTCTGTATTTTTAGAATGTGTATTAAGAGTAATTGCAGAATTAATTTAATGTTGTTGAGAAGTTTTTTGGATCTAATTTCGTTGTGCTTGTGTAGCAGGTCATTTCAACATAAGGAATTCAAGTTGTTTGCATCTGAATAGAAGGCATGGTTCAGTGTGAATTCCAGAAACTGTTGCTCTCATTGGTTTATGATGTTGTATTTTGGGAAATTAAACTTAAAAAGAGTCCTCAAACTGTTAAAGGCTTAGTGGCAATAGGACATTTTTTTTCATTGCATACAGCTTAGCAATACATATCTGAATTTATTGCCTTTTTCAGTCACAGCTACCAACTTTAGCAGGCACTTCCAAAAAGAGTGAAAGTACTGTTACCTTTAGATTGCTTTGCACTTATGTGAGCAGTAACTTTTGGCATGAAGTTCCAAACACCTGTGCTTTGCATCAAGTGAGAACATAGAAATCAGCCATGATTTGACTTCTAAAGACAGAGCATCAAATCAAAGATGAATGTCTTAAAAACCACGTTTGACCTTTGGGCCTGAAGTATCTGCATTAGGAGACAGGGAATATGGAAATGACTGATCTTCAGCTATTATAAAGCATTTAGTTCTTGCTTTCCACTCTTGTCCTGCTTAATGATTTTTCTTTCTGTAAATTCCTCTAGTGCTATCATGCTTGACTTATTTGCCAAAGTCTAGATTGCACAAAGGTATTGGTGATATAACTGTTGATCCAAGTTTTTACTTATGCTGTGGATTTGATTCTGTCTAACATGTAGAAATCTTTCTGTTGTCTTCAGGTTGGAGGTCTCAGAGAGATTATGTTGGATGGCCAGGCAGGTTTCTTACTATAATGAAGGAGAACTGTATATCCCCTTTGCAGCAGCAGGAATGTTAACTGATGTCTACATGGGTAAGGATTTACATCCACTTAGCAGTAACATAGGCTAAATAGTAACCCACAGCAGAACATGCAAATCTTTGCAGCTGTTCTATCCATGATGTAGTGTGTAGGTGAGATTTGTTAGAGGCAGTGGCTGTGACCAATTGTCAGCCTGGAGAGCAGCTCTGGTGAGCAAGGGGGAGCAATTCTATAGAGTTACATGTTTCAGATAGATCATGCAAAATCCCACTTGATGAAGTATTTCCACTATATTGAAACTACTCCATGTTGGAAAGCTTAACTTATATTTGCTCAGAATTACAATAGGGAAATTTATGAGGATATTTTTGGAGAGCAGCATTAGTTTGGCACATAGTCTTTAATGAATACATTGGGCAGAGTGCTTATGCTAAGCTTTGATTTAGAGCCCAGATTCACAAGCTGCTGAGGGTAAGTTCCTCCCTCCAGGTTGGAGGAAATAGTTCACAAAACATCCCAGGAAGGGAGGTGTGTTCGTATTTCTCTTGTTTGTAACAAGTCAATTAAAGAAGTATTTATTTTGGTTAATTTCAGCTGTTTTGTGAATATAGCAGCTTCAAAGACAGACTGTGGATGAAAACAGCCATCTTGGAGCTGAATCAAATGCCAAAAAATATGTATAAGAAAAAAAGATTTTCTTTATCATGTAGAATCTTCCCACTAAGGTATGTTGAAATAGGACCTTAATCTCAGTAAGTCTGTCCTCAGAGTGTTGCTGCAGGGACAGATCCAGTGATCTGGATTTGATTTGTTTTGCCAAATGAAGTCTTCGTGTGGAGAAACATAATTCCTGTTTATAGCCTGCTTATAGCCTGCAAGACAACTACATGTTTTCGTTGAAAGAATATTTTGGCTTGATGCTCCCTCTGGCTTTGCTTTAAGTTTTCCATAGGGAAAAGTGGGTTGCAAAATCAGGATTTTAAATCATTGCTAGAAGTTTCTGGTGATTTAGTGTCATTTTGTAATGAAAACAGAAATAGGCACCAGAATGTAGAATAATACTGAGTCTTCTACAAATTCTGTGAATATTTGGATGTGTAGTTTTGTTTAAGAGCCCATCCCTATCTTCCTAGGCTGGGTTTGGTACTTGCACAATTTGACTTTGAATTTCAGACAGAGGTATAAGAAAAAGCCATTTCGATCAGGTGCTGCACTTTTTTAGTGTATGTTAACCCTCACGGCTCAGGACTTTTAATTTATGTGATTTGTAGTGTGAGTTAAAAGGGCTTCCACTTAAAGACTTCACATGAAAACAAGATTACAGGAAAGTTTAAATGAGCATCTGAAAGAAAATGCCCCGAGGGTGTTTTTCTTTCTGTCTACAGGAGGTGCCTGTTAGGCTCTGGTATACTTTCCTCTGCTTTTGTTTTAGGCAAGGAAAGTTAGGCAGCTGACCTTGATACAGTGATGCAATGAGCTCTTGTTTTCTAAAAGTGAGCTACAGGACACTCCATTTTCTTCTAGAAAACCTTCCATCCTGTGATTCTTTTTGTTTTTTTAAATTTCGCTGTCCACTGCTTTCACCTCTGGTAGTGCTGTCATCACTGAGAGCTCAGAAGCTCTCTGCAGGCAGCAGTCCTCTCAAAATCATTCTGTCAAATGCCTTCCCCCAGTTAGCTCCAGTCACCTGAGAAAGGTAAGTCAGGAGCTGTACCCTGCACTAACTAGACCTTGTGACAGGGAGGACAGCCTGCCCCAGAGAGTGATCAAGTTTGTAAAGCAAAGGCCTCGTGACCATTTTTCTGCCTTTCTGACATTCACAAGGGCAAGTAATGCCTGACCTTTTGAGACTTAAGTTTCTAAAGAAAGCATCTGTTTTTGGGTGAATTTGTTGCCTTAGCCAGTTTTGCTTTCATCTGGAAAAAAAAAATCAGGAAAATGCCAGAAGTCAAAATGCAGACCATGCTCTGGCCAGCTTAGAGCTGTAGCTTTTCCCTGTTCCTGTGCTAGTTCTGTGATGGCAATACCCAGTACAAGTGTCCTGTTGAGTGCATCTGTATGTGATGTGCACCCACATCATGGAGTGTAAAAAGAAATGTGACTGATCAGGCACACCTTTGACATGAGAAGTGACCAATGTGTCATTATAAAGGCTGACATGATATATGTTTTCACTTAAAGAATTTCCATAATCTCTCTGCTGCATCTTTAATGTTTAGAAACTTAACCCAAATGGTGTTGAAACCCTGGTTATGCATTCAGTTCCTGCCACTGGTTTCAGTAGGCTAGGGTGGTGCTACAGCTCCAATGCCCAAAGACATGAATGAGAAGGGAGAAAAAGAATTCTGAAAGTGTGGCAGAAATAGAGATGGTTTAGCAGATTAAAATAATCTCAAATACTTTTATAAACATTTAATCCAGATCACTTTTATAGGGGAGGGTATGAGAAGCAGAGGTAAAAGAAAATTTGAAATTTAAAGTAACAGTTTAATTCAAAGCATTGTTATAGAGAGCTAGTTACAACTCATTGAAAATATACTTGAATGAGATTTCTTCTGATGATGAAAATAACGCTTTTCAGATTTCTGTATTTCAGATAGTGCTAACCCTGGTTGGTGTTTCCACTTAGCTCTCATTAACTTGGATTTAACAGTGAGGTGGGCAGGACCTAAGAGAACAGGAACCCCAACTGAAAGAATAAATAGCCATGCAGTAAGCTTTGTAGTTAAGAACTTTACGTTGTATTGTATTGGAACAAGTTCTGCCATAGCCATAAATCTTAATTTCATTCATAAAGTCAGTTAATTACAATGGTAATGCACTGTAGAAGGGATGCTGTCTTTTTAAACATGGTGTTTTAAAAAGATTTTATTTCTGTTATTATTATTAAAGAGCATGCCTCTTGCTTCTTTCTTAAATTTTCCTTTTCTGGGAGAGACCCAAAGTGTGGTTTTTTGTTTCTCTTCATAAGCATAATGAAACCTCACTTTCCAATAAATATACTTATTTTTTGTCCTTGGAAAAAGTAGTAAAAAGCACGTTGTTGGACAGTTTGTTTCCTGCCCTACTGTAGTGCCCATGGGCTGGGGTTGTGGGTTTTTTTGTTTGGTTTGAATACAAACACCACCTGCTGATGGCCTTTGTTTATAAAGGTTTAAAAATATAAAGGAGTCTTTATTGTTTAAAGCTTCAATACTACTGGTTTGAATTGCTTCACTGTAAAGGCTTCTGCAATTTTTGAGAAGGCAAATGACCAAAGTCCCTTGATTGAACAGCAGAAGAACGAGGCATGGATATCTAGGTGGCCTGGGAAGATTTTCTGCAGCTGGCCCCCTATTGATTGAATAGCTATTGGAAGACAGACACGGGGCAGCCAGAGGCCAGGCCGCTCCGTTCAGTACGGATATCCATGGTGGTAGCTTCCGTGGTGACGGTAGTCATCCTGGTAACCTTCCTGGTAGCCCTGGTGGTAGCTGTGGTAGCCATACCCACCATACTCATCGTCGGGGCACTGCATGCCCAGCGACTGCTGGATTGTCATCTCCTGGCGCCGGAGCTGCATGGAATCGATCAGGTCATACACGATCGCCATGGACCACATGGGAGAGGGATACCAGGATTTGACATTGCCGTCCTTCCCCACTAGGAGCATGGAGAAATATTCTGGACTAATTTGGAAATAATTCCGAATGTCTTTCACCAGATTAGCTGGGATGTCTTCTCGGTCTACAGTTGAGCTCCCTAGAAAGTGATCACATAAAATCAGTGTTAATGTTTTGTTTAGGTGATAATAATGATTTCTAGGTAAAAAAATTAGCAACAGGAGGTAGGATATAGCCCAAGAGTTGGCTATAAGATTATAAAATTCTTGTCATTTGAAAGTTCAGATCCGTATCCTGGATTTGAAATTAAATTACTCTACTGTGAACTAGGGATGTATTTTTAACAGCTTTTTAAAGTTTAGTAAACTTGTCCTCATTCTCTAGCCTGAATCTACTGTAGTGTGGTACATCTTTTTGTCACTCAAAATCCATGAAATTCTTTGGTGTCTTTGCAGCTTGGGTCACCAGTTTGTGTATTGCAGAAGACATATATGAAAAACAGTAAAAGTGAAAGAAATTACAGGAATTGAAGTGGGATAGAAGGATTGCAGGATATAAAGCCTATAGAGCCTCACTCTTGAACTTGTCATGATATGTGAGTATGGGATGTGGTAGATGTCTTTTTCTCTTCAAAGAATATGTTCCAGGGTGAATCTGGTGAACTCCAGGCTTTTAAGTGTGAAATCTGTGTTGGGTAAATGAGTAGAAACTGTAAGACAGCTAAGATCAGTGGGCACATGTCTACATCGTTGGCTTGGCAGCAGGACTCTCACACGGTGGCACCCTGCTGTACAGGCTTCATGATCCTGGGCTGTAGAAGGACTCAAATGCTTTCATGCACAGAGCAGTTGGAGCCCAGATGGGATAAATAAGCTGCCTTCTGTCTTTGTTCCTCCACTGATGGAGGCAGATGTTTGGATTAGATTGCAGAGGAACCCACAAGATTTGACAATGGGACACTTTTAAGGATCTACCTGGAAGAGCCTGCTGGGATGCAAGTGGAATGCTAAAGAGAGCTTATAAGAAAGATGGAGAAAGACTTTACCAGGGCCCAGAGACAGAACAAGGGGTATTAATTTTACACAAAAAGAGGGTAAATTTAGATTAGATATAAAGAAGAGTTTTTTTAGGACACAGGTGCTGTGACCCAGGAGCAGGTTGCCCATATAGATGCTCTGTCTCTGTAAGTGTTCTAGGATAGGTTAGATGAGGCTTTGGGCAACCCAGTAAAGTGAAAGATGTCCCAGCCCATGACAGGGAACTAGATCATCTTTAAGAGGTCCTTTTCACTTCAAGCTGTTCTGTGACTATAAATGAGGGATCCATAGAGGAGAATCTGCTGAGTGTGTGCTCTATTAACTCTGCAAACTCTTGAGGATGTAAAAACGCACAGACATCCCTGTCTTTGACAGCAAGGCAGAAGAGTGCATTGGGAACTGTAAGCTTAGGAAATCAAAATGTGAGATGAATTTCGGGTATTTGTGCTTTTCTGTTCTGAAGAACCTATGTAATATTTAGTGCAGAAACACCAAGAAAGCTTTTTCTTTGCTTTTGTGTCATCTTATTTCTTAAAACAAAAGAGGAAATAAATCCTCCAAAGAAATTACGGCAAAGAAGTACTCAGCACTGTATAATACCCTTCATGAGTTGTACTGAAGAAACTGGAAACAGTCACTTACCATTAATTGGATACAACTCTAACACACCTCCAATATCTTCTCCAACTCCCAGCAATTTGAGAATAGTTATGTGGCGCAGACCTGTGGAGGAAATGAAGAAGGTTTTGGGTCAGACTGCATCTTTGTGTTTGGGCAGATTTCAGTTTAATCAGCCAGGTCTGTGCTTGCTAAATTAGGGCCCAGTCTCAGCCAGCCCTCCAGGAGAGGTACTGATTTCTTTGGAGTCCCTGCCAGTCACATCACCAGGATAAGCTGGTGTGTTTTGAGTAAGTGTGATACCAGTTGCATAAAGCTGTTCCAAGGACAGCAGCATGGTGATGTGGTTCTGTAACATAGGGATACAAGCATCAGATACGCCAGTGAATTGCAGAGGCCATTCCCCAACTCCAGAATCTTCCTGCACTGTTTTCTTCACTAGTAGAGCTTTTACTTATCACACACAGGACAAAAAAATATTCAGAGATAATATAACCTATGCCAGTTAAACTCTGAATGACTGCAGGGAATAGTTTATACCAGATACTCACTTATTCCATTTGTTCTGCACAGAGGCTTGGACTGGTGCCTCTGCTTTGAAGAAAGACCTTAGGGACAGCAGAAACTGTTCATGTAACATGAGTCAGTATAATCTACAAAATCTTTGATGTAACTGCTTTTATAACTTGGAGGTAAGATGCTTGGAAACATACCACTTCAGTTAAAACAGCCATTGACAAATGGTTTAGAAACTCACTGGATCATGTCCAAGCTGTCCCTACCAAAGGGCGGGGATACTCAACTGTTTTGACTGCATTTTATTTTTCAGAAAGCTTTTTGCAGTGGCCCATGTCACAGTTTACTTTGGTGCTTTCTGAATGAGGTGATGGTGATGCTCTGAATGAAAGCCAGGTGATTATGAAATAAACAATCACACAGTGCACATCTCCCTTGTGGTGCAATTGAAATGCATTGAAATAGCAGCTGTTGAATGGGACCAGTTTAGTTCTGTTGGAGTCGTCTCGGCACTGTATGGTGTGTGCATTGCTAGGAGCTTAAGGAGTAAGTCTCTGCACTTCATGATAAGAGACAGAAGAGTGCCTCTGGGTCCTGCCCTTAGTTGTCTCCTGGAGGAGCCCTTCTCTCTCCACTGACTATGCAGGTGGATATTAGGTACCTAGTTATTGGATTGAAATGGCTCCATTAATATTTTACAGATTTTGGTAATGAAGCAGTAAGGAAAAAAAAACCTGTGATGTCCATGCACTTTCCTGATATCTGGCACAGTTCTCAGGTGTATCTTAAAGGATCTGTCCTTACCAAAGCATTTTCCTTGTGTTGTTAAGTTGTGCAGTACAACAAAACCCCAAAACATCTATTACTCTCCTGAAGTACAAGCCCGAAGACAATTTTTGGAGTGCTAGCATTTTCTGCTACATTAATGTCATGTTTCAAGGATGACTCCAGGGAACCCTTTGCTCAGCTGTCTTAGCCACTAGTGTGCTCTACTACCTGCTTAGCACAATCTTCCATTTGGACCTGGAGGAAAGTTTTCAGTTGTCAGACTCCTTAGACTGTTCAGGTTCAAACTTGACCAAAGGAATCCATCACATCACCAGGAAGGATGTGGTTTGGGGGAGCAAGAATATAATTCCTTTTGACTCACCAAAATTGCAGGCTTGTCCACTGAGAGCAGCAAGCTGCTGGGAATAAGCCCAATCTTCATCACTGGGAGCAGAGATCACCACCAGCCGCCTTCTCCATCGGAACCTGAAAAGAGAGTGTGGCCAGGCATGGTCGTGACATGTGACTCAAGTCCTCTCAGTATTTCTGTTCTCTGTAGGCTGAGATATGTCATACCTCTCACAACTTCTAAGTAACAGCTGGATGGGAAATCTTCCCAGTTCTATTCATCACTGTGAGAAGATAAAGTTTGTTTTGAATTTAACAGCTCCACAACTTTCAAAGAAACACCTGCAGTGCTGCTGCTTCACCAAACAAACACTGCAAATTTTATGATCTTTGCTCAAAGCCCCTTCAGTAGTTACAGCAGTGCTGAGAAGTGTATATTTAAGAGAGAAGGATTCCTGTGGAATTCCTCACTAGGCATTTAGGTTTTACGTCATTCACCACTGCTGGAACTGCACAGTTATTCTGCAGTCCAAGGGCTGTCTGAGAATTAGGGTGTATCTTCATTTCAGACATAACTCATACTTCTGTGTAAATAATCACTGACCTCTTTTTTCTTTCCTGCACCACGTTTGCTCAAAGTGCCTTCAACGTGGCTTGAAATCTGAGCTTGTTTGTAAATGTGTGGTTGTGTCAGCCTGTGGCTGTATAAGGCATGCAAGGGGTAATAAGATAAATCTTGGAATCTTCCTTTAATAGGGACTGCACCATCTACCCAAGATTTTGCATGAGGATCTCCTTCCTTTCTTGTCAAAGAAAGGCAATGCCATAAGGACACTTGATATCTTTAAAAATTCTGGCTCTAGAGGTTTTTAATACTCTCTCAACAACTTGTTTTTTGAATATAGTTACTTCTCCACTTAACCTAAATAAATCAGATTTATAGGAATTTGCAAAGCTGCAGAGATATTTTTACAGCAGGAAATGATCTTTTAAATGGATGCAGATGTTATTCTGTTATAATAATAGCCTGCTTTTCTGCTGTACCATGTGAAGATCTCAAAATGAAGGCTAATGCAAAGGGTCAATTCTGCCTCACTTAAGAGAAGCTGCACTGACAGAAGCTGAATCTTCAGCTTCTATCACCAGTCCTATGGGGGGACTTGCTCAAAGTCAGAAAAATTGTTAGAAGAGCAGGGCATGCTTGCTTGTTGTCTTTGCTTGTTGATTGTAACTGGTTTTTTTTTATATAATTAGAACAGTAAACCCTTGAAAAGCAAGTCTCCTCAATTTTCATCATTCTCAGGAGGAACAGCAGAGACATGAATGTGTGTGTACAGTTAAGCGAATAGAATGAGAAGCATTAAGGATCACATATGTGATGTGAAAAAAAATAAGGAAATTTTGTGTCATTCTGAAAATGGGGAACAAAATAACCTTGGTGCTATTTTGTATAGAAAAGCACCTGGTTAGCTATGAACAGTGAGTGAGAATGTGGCCATTAGAACATATTTTCCCTTGGGAAAAAACGGTGAGTCACTTTAAGATACTTTTATACTTCTTTCTTGGTTTTTTTTTTAATATCTCCTTTGAGTTACAGAGTTGCAAAGTGTTGAAAGCCATTCAAGCTTTTTATTCCCCTGCCCCAGGAGCACTTGGTGTGCTTATCTGGGACTACATCTTAGAAATCAATTCAGTTGGTCCTTCACAGCTGTTAGTTCACCAACACTAATGTACAGATTTCTGCTTTATTTCTGACATCAGAAGCCATGGACCGATACTCCTGACAAATCTCCCAGACCCTTTCCTGTGTGGATCCTTCCTTCTCCACCTGTTTTGCATCCTGTTCTGATGTGTGAGCCCAGAGAGCAGCACAGCCAGTATCTAGGTCTTAGAGTGGGACTCAGCTCCAAATTCAAGATTTTCTTCCCCCTACATGTGGCTTTTAAGCACTACTCAAGGTGGCTATGGTTCTTGTGGTCTCCTTTCACACCAGGGAGGTTTGTCAAGAACAATATTTGCATTATTATAACTGAGCTCTGCAAGGAGTAACACCAGAGAGATGATGCCAGGGCTCTTGTTCAGCTGGGAAAATGATATTGGACAAAGCTGGAATTAATTTTACTGGGAATCTGACCAGTTAATGTGGCTAGAGATGTCCACCCAATATTTAAAGCCTGATACTTGTTTCACAGACAACAAATGCATTCTGTGCAGCAGCCTGTTTATAGATACAACATTCTGTATTTTTCGTGCCCAGTTTTTTAATGTGTGTTTATTGCTAGGGCTGCTTCCAAGCAAAGAAGGATTTGAGGCCTGTCCCTTTCCAATATACAAGCTCTTTCTTGTGCTGATCGGCTGTTTCCAAACTGTGGTTCTTCTTGGTGGTCTCAAGGATGAATCACTGGGACCTAAACAGGAGGTGGTGAGGTGGGTGGGGTGGATCTTGTTAAAGGTTCTCTTTGAATGGTCACTTCTGTTGAAGTGACCATTGAATTTTAAAATGTTTAGGAACCAATAACCTATTCATTTACTTGTTGCTCCCTTCCTCCTTGTCATAATCCATCATACTGCCTGTTATTTTTAAAGCTGGCTGGCATTAACAGTGTACTCCCATGGATTCTCAAAGTAGGTGAGGAGGATGCAGTTGTAACAGGTAAGGTCTAGAATGATGGGGTAGCCCTAATTTCATGTCAATTCTCCTGTGATAATTGAGAGAGGGCTGTAGCTGCACAGCTCTTCTGTGGGTCTGAATGCCCACAGTCCAGATGAATTTACTGCCTGGAATTTAGGTCTCAGGGTAGAGTAATAACACAGCATGTAGAGATTGCATAAACAAAATTGTCTTTCTTAGAAGGTCTCCAACATTTTGCAAAAGACATCTGCAAGACCTTTAATAATGTGCATGACTAATACTAGTAAAGACAAACTGTTATCTCAAGCAGGGTAAGAAGGAAGTTAGAATTAATTACTGATTTGAACTACATGGCAGGGATTAGAATGGGATTAATGAGATTGGGATGGTTGATGATCAAAACACATAAACAGTGTGCTTCATACATTCAAAACATTGAGCTAACATCTGTGAATTAATCCTTATTTGCTCTTCTAATGCAAATCAGTTTTATTATCTCCATGTCATGATGGGGAAACTGAGGTACTGAAAATCAGTGTCCAAGGAAGATTTAGTTCATCAGGAAACATGCTTCCTGCCTTTCAGTGTTCTATACAAGGCTGCCTTCAGCTCTGGCTGCATCTCTGTAATTGCTTAGCATTGTAAATGCTGCGAAATTTGTATTGAAAAATCCCAGAAATAGTTACATGGGTATTGTTCCACTACAATGATAATTAGTAGAACTAGCAGCAGATAAAAACAGAAGGTGATACCTGGATAAGAAGCTCTCTAGGGACTGCTTCTTATCTTCTTTGCAGACAATGCCCTCTTTTTTCTGTCTTTCCATGTCTTTGATTCGTGATTGGAAGGTGTCAATCAAATCAAACACAGACTTCATTGCTATGGGTACTTCATAGTATTGCTGTTAAGGAAAAAAAAAGACAGATGGATATAAGGATGCTTATATTAGCAGCCTTTCAGCATGTATCACAGCATTGTAGGATATTTAGAGATCCAAGTATTCTAATTCACACACAGGCAACATGGCCTAAAACAGATCAGAAACTATGGAAAATATAACAGTTTTTGTAGTCAGACTGCTCTTTGGAAGTGGCATATTTTCACTATTTGCCCAAAGTGATAAGGCCAGGACATTGCAGTTATTATATTCTCTTGTAAGACCATTCAACTAGAGGGTTGTCCTTATGCAATGTGCTGTCATCCTGTTGAGCAGACAAACTGTGTTTTAGAATGCCAGGTACTACATTAAAACCCTGTCAGGTGTGGGGAGTTTCTGTTCCTCATCACTCCAGTAAAAACACACAATTCCTGAGATGCCCTAAGTCCAGAAAATGAAGATAGCTACCTAAGTTCTGAAAATCTCACTTACTGTTCTTTTGCTCATCCTCCAGAAATGACCAGGTCCTGCATCAGTCTCTTATGTGCCTCACAGGCAAGTGTGCAGTGTAATTTCCTAAATTTTTCAAACTTTTTCATATGTTTCCAATGCATTTTCTTCCAAGAGAGCTGAGTTCAAAGAGTTGAAACCCTCACCTTGACCTTCATGTCAATGTCTGTCAGGACCATGAAGAAATCATTGTAGGTCATCCCATACTCCTTTCTCAACTCACTGATGAGCTGCTGGTCCACAAGATCTTCATCTTCTATCACCTTCATGGGCTTTTCATTATCTTAATGTGAGGCAAAGGAGAAATAAAAACAGTCATGCAATCACACAGCACTCTGCCTTTAATTTTGCCTCAAAAGTAAAGGGAGAATTCATTTCTCAGAAGCTCTCTTCCTGCTGCATATTCAATGTGTTACAAACCATGTGTGTGAACTTTTCATTCTCATGACTTTTAACTCTCTAGTTTTCCATCCCAATAGTCTTTGAAAATCAGTTGATCCTAGGGCTCGTGCACTTCAATATTTATCATTTGTATGTTCTTTTGAAAAACCTTGCCTTTTCCTGGGAAGATATTTGAGATTTTTCAATATCATCTCATACATCTGTATGCATGTACTAATCGTTTCACCAGCTCCGGAAATGTAGGCACTTCTGTAATTAAAAATAGAAATTTTGGCAATGTGCACCATATGCAAATGAAGCAGCATGGGTGATTTGGGTCAGTGAAATACAGCTAGAACAGCTTGAGGTTGGCCAGGACAGTAGAGTTAACCTTACCAGTCTTAAAATTTACATGTAATGACTATAGGAAATCAGAAACTGTTTAACATGTCTTGAATGCTGTGGTGCTGGCAGCATGCCTCTCTAGATACCCCACTTTGGCACTCACTCCTCTTTTTGCTTGCTGATTCTAGCAGCCTGATAGGCAAAAACTTAGATTTGAGTATAACCTGTACCTACTCAGCGATCCACTCTAAGAAAACATTCTTAAACAATGAGAAAAAGACAGAGATTTGAAGACAAGCCTGTGCAGGTACTGAGGTTCTTTATATCCTGTGGAACCAGGGTGCATTGCAGTCAAGTCCTGGAAGTCTCAGTGTCATCAGCACAGCCTCAGTGGTAGCATCCAGCACAGCCCTGAACAACTGCAACAGTGCTGAAACAAGCATCCAAAGGCATGGAAAGCTAAGGACAGGCTACACCACACACCAAGTGCTGTGTCACCTGGGCACCAAGGGCTCCCTGCAAACACTGCTTGCCTGTGCCCTGTGACACCACTATGAATGTTACATTCATATCCTCACTTAGAAATCCCAGCCACGGCTTGCTTAAGTGACCTGCCCGAAGTCAGAGACACAGCAGGTCATCAAGAGGTAGAATCCAGTGGTACAACTTTTCAGTCCCTTGCTCCATAGTTATTTGTCAGCAAATAGAGAAGTGATTAATTGATCCAAGTTAAGCACACAGCAACAAGAAAGATTTGAGTCATTATACAGAAAAGCATTTTAAATAATTTTCTAAATGTGCATGGCTTTAAGGAGCATACTGAACTGATTCAAATTTTGCCATAGGTCCATCCTGTGCATAGACTGAATGAAACATCTGAATTAAAATTTGGGGAAAATGTCTGAATTAGAATCTGATTTTTAGGTTTCACACCTTGAACCCACTGCTTACTAAAAAGGTCAAGCCAGCAAATATTAAATTTTGCAAATATATAATATTAAATTATATCTAATTTATAGATATATAGCAAGATAAGGTTTTTTTTATATTGTTATAAGTTATATTGTTACATTGTTATATGTACCTCAGTTGAAAGTTTCATAAAGAATTAACAAGGAATGTTATTAGCTTTTGATTGGATGGATTGCTGGATGTGCTAATTGGTTATCCACTTCATAAATATATATAAATCTTGCATTAGATGCTTGATCAGAGAGATTTATGTATTACTAGTAGCAAGTATGACCATTAAAACATAGACCAAAAGTTCATGTTTAAAAGCAAAGACTATCTCATTGGCCTAGATGGAGATAGAAAAATGCAAAAGTTGTTATTGTGAAATGTGATGGAAAACAGCTAAGGTACAGGAGTACCTTAGACCAACTGACCTACAGCACCCTTCTGCTTTAAACTCTAGATATCAATATGAAATTAGCTCTTTAGAGTTTCCTTTTTAAGAGATTTTCTTTCAAAACTAACAATTTTTGTAAGAAAAGAAGAAAATTAAAATACAGAATGATGCAGAGAAATCCTGTATCAAGGAAAAATATAATGCCACAAAGGCTGATCAAACTTTCAAAATTGGAAATTATTTCTGTGGAGAAAAAATAGGTTGTTAATCTAATTGCCTCTTTCCAAGTCACTACTTGTCCCTGACCCCTGCCTCATAAAGGACATCTGGGATCTGCATGAAGATCCACCAGAGTTGAGACTATGCTGCCACCTGCAAAGTCCTTGCTCTCTTTGGGTTTTCTCTGAAAGAATGGAGAAACATTTCTCCGTACATCTTTGGTAGCTAGACAGGCTGGGGAGGTGAGTTATCTTCAGAAATAATTCCAATAAGGTTGCAAAGAAGGCCAGCAGGTTGTTTTAGTAGTACAGTAGCCTAATAGATTAGGTACTTGCTTTGATTATTGGATAGGTAGCCAGGGGCTGATATTTAGTTGATTAAAGCCCTGTTACCCATGGGGAAAAGAGACCGCATGTGCTAGCTTGGACTGAAGAAAGGACCTCTGCAGTGACACTCAACTTTTGTGTCATTCCACTGGGAAAGTGGGAAATAATCTCTGTGAGCTAGTCTTGACCAGTGTCACTGAGCTCTTTCATTCACCACTTCCAAATGTGTTTGAAATTTCAAGTGAAAAGTCTTTTCTGTTGTTGCCCTTTGTATTTTAGTCACAAGATGCAGCACTCTGAGTAGACCTCATCATGCTGGGTGCTCAAGCTTCTCACTACAGCAACATACTGTGCACAAAATGTTTCTCAGGAGCTTTTGCTGCCCCTGATGCTCAGAGACTGAGCCTTGAAGCCCTGTTTTTCTTCAATAATTTAATTCCTTCTATGAGAGCTCAGCTGTTATGTACACTTATGTGGTTTGGGGAAAGTTTGGATGTAGGTTAAGTTTGGAACAGGCTGAAAGAGTATGGTCTGTGTCAGAGTGAATATCTGAATATTAGCCAGGCTAGAACTAAATTTAATCCTAAACAGTCTACTGACAGGCAGATGGATCTAGGTACACAAAAAGTGACCTTGAGTAACCTTGGCCTGATGTGGAAGATCCTGTACTGCTCCAGATTTGTCAAGGAGTGCACAAATGGACAGTCTGGCAGGGTTTGTGACTCACCGTCATTCAGGGACACAAGGCTAGATCCTGTCCCTCTGAGAGCAGCACAGGCACAGCTGGAAGCCAGACATAAATCTGTGATCTTCTGGCCATTTATATGCCAGACCTGAAACACCCTGCAGCTGGCCATATCCTGAGCTTTCTGTTCCATCACACATCTTTTCCCAAGGTTTGGGAAAACCAGATGAACTTCAAGGGGAAAGATGTGGTGGACTTGGAAGTGGAATTGGAAGCTTTTAGTCTATTTGCAGTATAGAGCTGTGGAATATTTGTATTTCTTTGGCATCATCCAGCAAAGCTCACACTGGTGTTAACCTCTAGATACAGACAGAAATTAAGTAGTCCAATGTTTCAAGAGATACCTAAGCTTAAGTGCTTTGCTGGACTGCAACCTGAAGTCTTTGTCCAACCGCTCTTGTTAAAAAAGGACAGGTTTTCACTGACTTTGGTGGGTGCTTTCCCAGGAGACCTGAACACTTATAGCAGTTGTTTCAAAGCTACCCAAGAGATATGGATGACCAGTGTCACCTGTCTACATGGAAACTCTGAATGTGAGGAAGGTGGCATTAAATATGTCTAAATGAGCTACTTTTCGGGTCCTGCATAGTCTTAGATTTTGACCTGAGCTGGGGCAGTTTTGCTGCCTTTGCTGTCTGTATTGTGCCCATGAGATGGAAAGAAAATATTAAAAGAAGGGAACCTAGCTGGAAGTGGTCAATTTTCATGCTGCTGTTGTTCATGGTGCCGAAAATCGTGATGACTGAGATCTTCCTCGTTGCCATCTTGCAGAAGCTCTCCAGATACTCGTCTCGCTGCTGCACGTACATGGTGTTGTCCGCCTTAGGGGTTGTGATCAGCTGATGGGGGCAGAGACAGAAGAGTTTGTTTAGTATAAGGAATGAAGCAGGTGATTATTTTGCTGAAGGAGACCTAGTAACTGTCCTCAAACTGGGCTCTCTTTCCAATAAAGCTGTTACTTATTTCTGTTTGGAGTATACCTTCATGCCCAGGCCTGACCCAAAGACATTCAGCCAGCTACAGTAAAACCTTCAGAAGCATTTACAGCTGGTTCCACAATGCTGGTAGAAAAAACATCACTATATTTTACACAAAGCCACATAGTCTCCTTTTATCTTTAGTCCTGCCAGTCCCGCCAGGTCTCCCTCACAGCCTTCAGTGATGCTATGAGTCACAGTGGGAGCCCTGGGAACATGGCAGGCACTCTGCCCTCATCCCATGGTGCAGGCAGGGCTCCTGTTCCTGTTTTGACTGCCAAGGGGTGAGTACAACTAGGGCTACATGAGCACTTTTGTAACTGATGGCCATCTAAGAAGACCTTGAAGACTTGCTAATGCCACTGTGACCTCATCTGAAAATGTCTGATTTTGCTTTTCTTTGTTCTAAGCCACTTTGATGTCTTATGGGACTTACACTGGCTCGAAGGCACAACTGTGGGCGAAAAGGAAGAGGAAACATTACAACAACAAAAGTATAAAAAACTCTACATTTTACAGTACTTCAAAGCCTTTTAAGGATTGCAAAGATTTAATTTTTAAAAAGTTTAGAGCACATGACTCAGATCCTTCATCAGTGAGTGAGATGAAAATATTCTAGGGAAGAGATGTGTGTAACAACATCCAGTGATCTTATGTGGCAGTCTCCAACAGAAGATGCCTAGGAATGTAATCATTTTAACTGGTAAAAGTGAACTGCAGTCAAGCACCTGCCACTGATCCCCCAGATACAAAGGGAGCTGGAATATGGACTCAAGTTTTATGGTTTAAGGTCACAAATAATCACCAAAATCCTTCAATTGCAAATTTGTGCTTTAATCTGTATCAGGAGTAATAATTTTCTGGCTGCCTTCTGAAGTTTGTGGGGCCTGAAGGCTAATTTTTACTGTACACTCTTTATAAATCCAGTTCATCAATGTAAAAACATTTCCGGGCTTATAAAATCTGCCCCTCGTTTATGCAAAGGCCCCTGCCATGACTACAGCTTTGGGACACGAAGGTGACTGAGAATGACAGAGATAAAGAGGATTTGGTTTCTGGGCTACAGTGTGTAACACATTGCTTTTAAATTGCATATAAAAATGCTTCAAATAAAAAAAGGATCATGAGAAGGGTTTGGGGGCTTAGATGAAAGACAGATCATTGGTTTGTATTATCTCCTCCTAGTTTTGGAGGCCATAAACGGGAATGCAGAGTCAAGCCTGAATCTGATCTGCTTCACCAAACCTTGTAGGACAAAACAAATTTCCAACCAAAGCTTTGTGCCAGGTCTGTTTTAACCCAGGATGTATATGCACTGTCTCTTATCAGTGTGTGCATCACAGAATCACAGGATGGTTTGGGTGAGAAGGCACCGTCAAGATCATCTTGTTCCAACCCTTCTGCCAGGGGCAGGGACACCTTCCACTAGACCAGGTTGTTCAAAGCCCCATCCAGCCTGGTCTTGGACACTTACAGGGATAGAGCATCCACAACTATCACTCTTCTTCTTTTCTATAAGCACTCTTTAGGTACTGGAAAGTTCCATGAGGTCTCCCTGGAGCCTTTTCTTCTCCAGGGTAAACAACCCCAACGCTTTCACCCTGTTTCCACAGGAGAGGAGCTCCAGTCCTCTGATTATCTTCCTGTTCCTTATTTGCATGCATGCATATGTGTGTGTGTATGTGTATGTGTGTGTGTGTGTGTGCACATATACATATATGTGCATGTGGGTGCATATGGAGTGTTACAAATAAACTGTCAGTTGGCATTTCATCACCACAGAGAAATAAACAAAAAACTCAAACTCACAAGGCTAAAATTTCTAAACATTTGTAAGACTGCAATAAAAGCTTCACTATAGTGAGGTGAGGCTATTGGACTCAAACCCCATACTTTTTTTCAGTTTTTCTGAAACTTGGGACCTATATTTGTCATTAATTGAACTTAACCCAGAATAGACTTCAAAATTCCAGTTGTTTGAAATTCACACTGAAATCTGAAATTGTTAATGATGTAGAACTTAAAACCCCATGTCCTTCTTAAAAGATGTTTGGAAAAGGACAGAAAAAATGTCCTTGGAAGGCAGTCTGAAAGACAAAAGTGCAGCAAAGCAGTGGGGAACAATTTGGGTAGAGCTGCTTCTGCAGCACTGTGAGCTAATTCTCTAGAGAGGGAGTTTAAAGACTAGTGAATGACAGAGTTAATTGTAAGGATTGTTCCCCTAAGGGAACGGAACAGTTTGATTGGAAGGAATGCAAATAGGCACGTGTTTGGATTCAAAGAAGCTTGAGAAGTTCTTTGTTTTCCACATGTGCCATGTGAGCTGTAGCAATGAGAAAAATAGAGTTCAGCCACTGCTTTTACTAATAACCAAACCAAACCTATTCTTCAGGGAGCTTCAGAGTAAACAGGTTGAGGATGTTATTAGATTCTAGAAAAGTGAGGTGCAGCATGGCATCGTCATTTGTCTGTTGTTCTGGCGTGATAACCTGAGATTGTGCAATTCTTTTCTCAGAGATCCAGCTGTGAGGTGGCCCAGTATCAAAAGGTTCAAATTTCAGACAATCCTTTATGTTGCCAGGACTATGGTGGTGTTATGAATTAGCAGCCTAACATCTGTGAGTTTTACTTTTTGCTCTTTTATTTTCAAGATTTTTATATTTGTCCTGATGCTACATATATTATTGGAAACCTCAACACTGAGACCAAATATCAAGGATCCCAACTTCTACATATTATTCTCTCTGAGCTTTTGCTTTGGCTAAATATTAGTTAACAAGTGATTATTAGGCACTATTTGCAAAATCCAGTTAGGCTGATTTTTTTCAAATATATGGCTTTTTTCCACTTCTATTGCTAGGTCCGTGCAGTCCCTACATTTTGGAGCATGGAGAGGGGGAGAAGAAAGTTGCCTTGTTTTCAGGCCCATGAATCATCAGCAGAATGATTCATTGCATTCCAATGGTTGAAATCTTAACTTGGCATCTTAGCTTGGCACTTTTGCTATTTGTACTGGAATATGGAGCATGAAATTCAAAGGTGTTTGTGACAGTGACAATTGGACAATAACTGTGAAACAAACCAGCTTGCAGCAGGATAATTGCAAGAAACCAGCTCCCACAATAATATTTTTAAAGAACTGTTTTCCAAAGTGTACCCTTCAGGATATGTATCATCTGCCAGAAAAAACATTTGGACTATAACTAAAACTGTTTCCTATCCCAGGTGAAGTGGTTTTTATAAGTAGTTGGAAAAACATACAGTGCTATAAAACCTGGGGACAAGTAACTCCAGACCATGCTGAAGTTCTCAAGCTTGAAAACTTACTAGAGTATTACATTACAGTTTAATGCAAACAATAGGAGAAAAACCCAAACCAAAATAAAGTTTGCACAGGATCTCTGAAGATATCTAGGAGATCTGAATGCCAAATTCCCATCAGATCTTAATCCCAAGTTCCCCATCCCTCAGGGCATCTGATCACAAGCCTTTGTGTGTATCCTCAGTCAGACGTGCACAAGTATTGCCAAGCCACCTGGCTTGCTTCCAGCTTCAGGACACCGGCACCAATATGAGGCAGGTGTGCCAGCTGGCAGCACATGCAGAGCACTGAAATGTGGTAACTTTGGCAAGTGCCCCAAGGTGACAAATGGATGTAATCCACACTGGAACCTCATTTTATTGATCTTAATGATACAGATCCTGACACCTACATATCCCATGGAAGCAAGATAATCTGATGGCTATATGGTGGCTCATGGAAGTGGCTGGGAACAGGTTTTAGCCTATCTCTGGATGACTGATTTTTTTACTGCATGTAAGATTTCCAACATGAGGCTGTGAAACCTGTTGAAAACAACCATTTGGGTCTACAAATTTTACTTCTTAAGAAAAAGCACCAAAAAGAGTAATACAAACCCACTATAAGCTTATAGTTCCACATATTCCTACTATGAGGGAGAGACAACTTTATTTAGGTAATAAAATTCAGATGAATTACTTACAATGAGCCTCCTCTTGCCTTCAAAATATTCCAGGAGGTTAGTTGCTGATTTCCTGGGAGGCTGTAGGAAAGTCTTCTTGCTGGACTTGGGAAAATCCTCATTCTCAGTCCTGCTTCCCTTCTTCTTCTTACTGCGATCTTTGTCCTGCTTGCTCTTTTTTTCAGCTTTGATCTTCTTGGACTGCTTCTCACTCTTCTGCTGCTTGTCAGGTCTGTCCTTCTTCTTCTTCTTTTCAGGTTTATCCATTCGGTCATGCTTCTTTGATTCTTTTCCTTTCTTTGGGGAAATATTTCCCACTGTAAACTGTTCCTCTAAGTGGGAACTAGCAGGCTTGCTCGGGTCATATTTGTCTTCATACTCATTACTGAGTATCTTTTCTTGGGTCTTCTTTTTTGGTGGTTTAGTCTTAGTTGGTTTATGTTGCCCAGGAGTGACGTTCAGGTCCCTGTGGTTAAAGTCCTTTCTGTCAGTTCTGTTATCTTTAAATCTACCCACATTTGCCTTTGTATAGTGCACTGGGGGAGCTGTTGGGACTTCTGTGAAGCTGTCATAGCGGGCAGCCTTGTTTGGTTTCCGGGTGGCTGCCAGTTGTTTCTCTTGATGGCTGCGCTGCCGGTCCCTGCGGTTTGTTTTCCACACAGGAGAGTAGAAGTCCTCAGAGGCCGTGACTCGTGGCGTGGTGGCATCGGGGGCTACTGGCAGCCTGTGGTACTCTGTGGTGGAATGTGACCTTGTGGTCCAGGTCCTCTGTGTGCTGGGGAGGGGTGTAGTTGTTGTAGACCGGCTGGCTGTTGTCACTGCATGGGTGGTGGCACGAGTAGTTGTGGTGGTGGGAGGGAGGGTAGTGGTCCTTACTGTAGGCAGAGGAGTGGCCACTGTGGTTGTCACTGGTTTCCTCACTGTTTTGGTCCTTGTTGGCTGATTATTGCCCTTCCTTGGATCCTCCTTCCTTGCTGACACCTGGACATGTTCACTGCCAGGGGTAGGCTGCATGGTGCCCCCATTATTGCCTTCTTCAACAACTTGCCCCTCAACCCCAGCTGCTTTACATGCCTGGATGAAGCCCTTCTGCCTCATCTTCTCAATTTTTCTGATGGGGTTCTGATCAATGACTTCGTACATGGCCTCTAGCCTGACTGGATATGGATACCTTTCCTCCACTTGCAGGGTTTTCTTCAACAGTACCATACCAAATTTCCCTTTCTCCAGTTTCAGAAAGCTCATGAGCTTAGGGATGAGGGCAGGATCTAGTGGCTGTTCCAGGATTTTTCCTTCATTGGTTATCCTTCTAATTTTTCCCCCTTCTTCCCCTTCTTCATGGAACAATATGATCTGCTGGATGTGCCTCTCAGCCAATTCACAGTAAACGTCATTTTTCAGCAGGCTCATCATGAGCCGGTAGTAGCCCTCAGAGGCATGGGGGGCAGAAATGACCCACACCCGATTTTTCCCTGCAAAGCTGGCCAGGACATTGGGAGAACTTGACCCTGAAGGGAAACGTACCACTCGTGACTGGGTGGCAGAGGATATCCCTTCATCCTTAATCATCTCGGGCTTGGAGTATTTGGCTGCAGCTGTGAGTCTCTGTACCAGTCTCATTCTGGTCCCCGTGCCCCTGGCCTGGGAACGTGCTTCCCCTTGCAGGAGATTGGCAGGTGGCTTTGGAGGTGCTGAAAAATCCCTCTTGACAGGTTGTTGAGGATTTGGGCTTAAATTCCTCAGGGATGCTCCAGACCTTCTCAGTAGGCTGCTTGAAGCCCTGTAAGCAAGGGGCACTTTCCTAACTCCATGGCTCCCTCTTTCCACTAGCCTCTCTGTCTTTTCAGAGCCACACACTAACCATGCTGCCCACAGCAGGGCTAAGCTGAGAACTGGCCTCCAGTTCATTGTGCAGTCTATTGAGGGGGGAAGAGAAGGAGAAAAATTAAATGTTTAACAGTATGATGATATCTTGCACAAGTGATTAAAAATGCAAAGCACAGGCTGGCTGTTTTGTGATTTATAAGTGCTTGATTACACCTCAGTCCTGTCCTAGGGGCTTTCTAAGTTTTACAGTTATTTTTGGAAAAACACAGAATGGATCACTTCATGAAAAAATGAGATCATCCTCCTGTAACACGAAACTGTCTCTCTAAAACGACACCGTGATCTGCATCCTTCTCTCTCTCTCTCCCCGTTTCTCTCACACTCTCACTATACACACATGCAAAGACACACAGAGAAAGGGTCCCGTACATACAGAGCAGAAAGGCAAGAATTTGACTTGAAACTTACACTCTCAGGGAAGTTCCCCTGCCAGAGACGAGTTTTCACGTCTTTTTCTTTTAAAAGGAGACCAGTGCCATACAGCTTTACTGTTCAGTGATTTATCTTTATGCAGCCCAACAGGTCACAGAGCCTGTTGTGTGTCTTAACTTTCTTCTTCACCTTCTTGACAGGCGGGATGAGGTTAGCGGAAATTTCCTTTGTGATCTCTGCTTCTCCATTTACCTGCAGGTCTGGATTTTTGCTGTACCGGTTACCCACACAGGCAGGGATTTCATTTAAGAAAAGGGAATTTCCAGCTGCTCCAAGTCTCTCTCTTTTAAACTTCCCAAACCTCCTTCCCACTCCTTGCTTCCTCAGTCCCGTTTAGCTCCTTTGTTTCCAGAGAGGAAAGCACCAGCACTAATATATTTTCCAGGCTGAAGAAAAACACAGGAATGTGATGCTGAAAAAAAAAAAAAAAACAACAAAAAGGACGCTTCCCTTTCCCCTTTCTCCACACTTTGACAAAAGCAAGTTGTAAAACACTCGTCTTTTTTTCTTCTTGGCTGGCCGCGGTCCCAGAAATGTCAGGGCAACCCCAGCTGCTCTGAACCAGCCTCAGACAACGGTGGCCACTGGAAATGGGGGAAACTTCACTCAGGATTTAACAGCTCAGCAGAACCCGCCTCCTCCCCACTCCGGCACAGGGAGGGAGGAGGAGGAAGGCTCTGGGGGCTGAAACACTGCACAGCATCACAGAGCACTTCAGAGAGGGTGACTCCAGCCTTAACTCTTTCCTTCACGCATTCCAGCTCTCTGGTGTTCTCCGACCTCAGCTTTTTCTTTCCTCCTACCAAACGGATACTGTCTGGATAAAAAAGTATGTTTCTCCATCAGTCTCTACAATAACAACTCTGGTGTTTAAGAATTATTATTTTAAACCTCATCATTTCTGCCTCGTCTTTCCCCTTTCTTTGTTTTTTGTTGTTTTCCGGGAGTTCCTCTGTAAAATCCAATTTTTCTTCACTTTCCAACCAGTTTCTCTTTCAGGTCCTCATGTATGTCGGTATATTCTTTCCTCAAACATCATATGGGCATGACTGTTAATTTGTAGTTTTTAAAAAGATCAGGTTGTTTACTATTGTACTAAAATTAGAGTCCTATCTATTTCCCATGAATGTGCACCAGCAATGGAAAAATAAAAGAGAAAAGGTACAAAAATACCTACAGAGAAAAGGATAAAGGCAGGGTCATGTCCTTTGCTCTCTCTTCTTGGTGTAAATGACACCATTCTATTGAGCTGACGTAAACTGGCACAGCTTTGCTGGCAACACCTGGTCTTTAGTTGATTCACACTGGCCTCAGTGTGCTGAACACCTTCGGTGTAAAACACCCCTTAATTGTAGGTGATGGGTAACACATAAAAATATCCAAGACCTTAATATTACTTCAACTGTTTTCCAAGATTTTGCTTATTGACAAGGATGCTGTTACATGTCTGTGATAACACATTGGATTTGATCTCAGTTGTATTGTCTGGAGGTGAAGGTGCACCTTCTACTTTCCTTGAAATTAATGTTTAAAATAAAAAACCTTTCCTTTCTTTCTGTCTTATTTTATTAGCTTTTATTTACATTTTCAAATGCACTGATAAACATAAGTTGTGGTTTTGCTAGTATGCATTCAGTTTGTGTTTTGTGGCCAGTGGTTTGGCCTGGAGGTAGGGGAGAATGATGAATGCCTGTGCTTATATTAACATGAGGGCAAAAATGATCAGCTTTTCCCAAAATATCACATCCTACATTCACTGGGAGGTAAGGGGACTGTACCTCTCACAAGAGTCACAAAATTGGAGTTCTATGGAGTAGGAGTGGGTAACATTTTCCACTTAAATTAGTGTTAAGCCTGCTGGTTTATTTATCTTGACAAGGAAAAAATGTCATTAAAAATTACCTTGTTTCATTATGACATTTTAAATAGACTGCAAATAAAAAGGAGGTTTTCATTTCAATGTTTCATCCAGTTTCATTACAAAGATCTCAAAAAGAAGTGACCCTACAGAGCTGAAGCCAAGTATTTGATTTGGGGTAAACCAATTAAAAATTTTAAACTTCCTCAATTTTCTTGGTTTGCTAATAATTTGAAACCACACAGAGGCAAAACATCACTCATCTGCACAAGTCTAATGGTGCCAAGGAAAATACACTCAGTGCGTGACAGCGGAGGAAAGAAATAGATTTCCATATTAGCTTTGCTGTCTAGCCTATCCAATTATAGATATGCTGAAGAACTTCTGTGAGCACTTTGCTTTGCTTTCCCAGCCTGACTGAAGAAGTAGCGTGCTACAGAATCCACCTTAAAGGATTCAAAGGGTGGCAGATCAGTGAAGATGATGGGTTATAAGGCAGGTGTAGGGAGGATCTAGCACACAAGAAAACGTGCAACCATGAGGATTATTCTCAAGGCTGATGTTTGATAGTACCCCTGTCCAAGGAGAGGAATAAACTTGAAATGACTGCTGGAAATATTTGACATCGAAATTTCTTAGAAAGTAAATAATTTATACAGGCCAACAGAGGACTCCAAGTAAAGTGAAAACATATTTTAAAGGGCCAGTGCAAGGTTTTACAGTAAGATGAAAAAACAAAAACATAAAACATTCATAAGATACAGAACAATAAACTTGAAGGCAGCTATTCAGTAAGAGACTTAAAGGTCACTGTATACAAGCCCCTGGAAATACGCTTTTGGTCTGATATTGCAGCAAGAAAAATGACTGCCAGCTGCCCAATGAAAAGTTGGAAAATCATACGTAGTGTCAATAATGTGATTTATGCTGTACACATCAGGGTTTTCGAAAGGATTGCAAAGCGTTCAAAAAGTGATGTGATAGCTGGATATGATCCTACTGAAAGGGAAGTGGGGAATTAACTGTGTGGAAGGCACAGCCACACATTGTTCATGATCTTCTCTTGCATACACAGAAAAGAGACATCTGCAAATAAATTGCTTTTTAATCCAGCAGAGGAAGGCAGAGGAATAACCAATGACTAGGAATTAAATCTTGCTAAATGCAGACTTGAAGTAACTGCAATTACTTGACATTTTTAATAATTATCTTAGTTAATCCTGGGATAATTTGCTTAGGAATGTAGCTGTTTTCTCTGGCTTAGTCTTCAAATCAAGGCTTTAAGAAACCTTCTTGGCTGGACTGGAAGTAATCACAAAAGGATGGAATCAAATCCCCCTGGACACCTCTACATGGAAAATCTGAGCTCAAAATGACACCCACTGAAAAGTGCACCTCCCTGGAGGTGTATGGAAATGAATTCTGTAGCCCACTGAACTGAAATGAACAATTTGAGAAAGGTGGAATACAATGTACAAAACTTTAGAGTGCTTTTAGTAAGGAACTTAAAGTTAATGCTATGTCCACAAAGGGAAATTATATGTGTGTTTAAGGATGACAGCACTGCAAGTGTTTTTATACTTTGCTTTAGGTATCAGTCTTAAATATATCAAATGTGTCAAGGGGTGCGCACACAACTACGGTATTTAAGCTGGTAAAGAATTAATAGGAAAGTCAACTACCCCATGAACTAGGCTTCTTTCTCAGTCCTTCAAAACCTGGAGAAAAAAGGTAGCAGCAAAAAGGAGACAGCCAGAGGGCCAGTTGAGAACTTTCCTTTAAGCAGACTTCAAGGCAGTCCTCCAGAGAGTGAGGGAGAAACTGCTCCCAAGGAAGGTGAAAGGAGACAAGGGGCTTAGGAAAACTGGCATCATCTGCTTTGTACAATGCTGGGAAGCTGTGAGCCAGATAAGCAGGTGTAGGTTCCCCTGCTGATGCCAGTGGGGGGTTATTAGAGTGGAGAGCACCAGAGCCTGAATCCTGGGAAGCCAGACATTGTTGATGCTCCAGGAAGGGACAGGTTTCTTGAACCCTGCTGGGTCCTCACTTTCCCGAGGGGGAAAGAGGCTATTATTAGTAATCTGACTGGGGTCACAACCCAGCCAGCAGCTGGAGAAATAACAACTAGTAGTGTAAACAGGGGAACTGCACTTCAGCCCTCCGTATATGAGCAGGAAAGGGAGTCAGTACAGGGAGGCTTGCAAAGGCAGTGACCCGTGATAAAAAGAGCAGTGCCTGGTTAGTCGGATCAAGCTCCCAAAATAGAAAGGAGCTTTTGATAAATAGGTTGGCTGGCCTCATTTGAATCTTCAATTTTTAAAAATACATTTTTCTATGGAGTCTTCAAGAATGTTGCTTAGAAACTGGTGATGCAATATGACATAGAAGCTTTAAAAATAAATATTACAAACTATAACATTAAATGTTTTGAACCAAGGCTAAGCTTCCTAGGTATTGATAGGGTTGCAGCCCCAAAAGTTCAGGCTGTAGCGATTCAGCGAAGTTCTGATGCCTAAATGTTATTACTGGCCTGTGCTCAAGCTGACCTTGACTTTAGCACCTCTGCTTGTCCAGTTTACAGAGCTTCCTGGTGAGAGGAAGGCTCTCACATAGACCCATTTCTTGTTCTACATCTGGTTGACATCTGGGATGGAAACATCAGCCAAGGAGAATAAAGGATCTTCTGGACAGGACTTACACGAGTTCTACACCAAACAGACTGATGCAACTGGTGTTGTGTTCACTCAGATGGAAGTGTTCTACAGAGAGCAAACGAATACAAAGATTGCCATCTACTGGCCTTGCGATTGGTTTTTACCCAGCCACAGGCTGCGGGGAGTGGTAAAGCCACTGCAGCGTGCTGCAAGAAGCCTCTCAACGATGCATCTACTGAGGTGAAGCATTCAGAAAGCCACAGGAGCAGTCTCAGAATACTTACAGACAGACAGAATAGTTCTTGAGATGATAAAGGCAACGAGGCTTAAATGAGCTTAAATTATCAGTGGGTGAGGCCAGCATGCCTCTGTTAAAGTGATATAACCCCGCTGGGAAGCTAAAGGCATCTCATAATGCTGATATTGAAGACTGTCCCATGAAGTGGAGTTACAGCTCCCAAGTCACATCCCTGCACAGCTAAATGAATTTGGCAGTGAAGTCACCAGCTGCAAGGGCTTGGATTCCCATCTCGATTTCACACCTCTGTAGCAGAGGGCTTTATGTTAGCACAGGTCTGAACACTGCTCCATGCCACATCCTTTCTCTGGCGTGCTTCCTTTGTCCTTCTCCCTTTGTCTGGGGGACTGCCAGCTGATGTTGAGCCTTTCTGAACAAGAGGGGAAAATGTCTCGTGGTTCTCACAGCCCCACTTCATGGTACAAAGCAGATTCAAGCAGGATAGAAGCTAGTGCTTATGCAACTTCTCTCTGCACAAATACTTGGTTTCTTAATGCAGAGCTCCCAGGCCTGATCTCTTTGACAGCTGTTTTGCCCAAATACAATCACTTATGGATTTGCACACTTGGAATGGGATCAAGTAGAAATTGTCCTGCAATACAATCAGCTTGTTCACTTATCAGGGAAGACTCAGCTCTCCTCTGCACTGATAGAAGGACTTCAGTGAGATTCTGCAATAAACAGAGCCCACTGATTCAGGAGGGACTGTTCCTCATGTATTTGTGGAAGTCATTATCTATCCTAAAATATCCTGCCTTACAAATTTTTTCTTGCACCCTTTAATTTAAATTTTTAAAATGTTGGTTAGTTTGTTTGGGTTTTGTTAAAGACTTGTTTTGATTATGAAATGGAAGGGTAGGAGTGGAGGAGTATCATGTTTAAAAAACATACTGTGCCACAGTTCATCTGTAAAAGAGTCTTCCAAAACAGGGCTATACACAGTGATTGCTCTCAGATTAATGTCAGAATGCCTTGGGGATGAATATAAAAAATTACTAGTTATGCGGCTGCACACATTCTTGGCTAACATTCACTGGTAGTCAATGAAGAAAATTCAAATTATCTGATGGTTTCAAGTCAGAAAAAAAAATTAAGCATATACTGAGGTACCACCTCCCTTTGTTGCTTGCATGGCTCAGTGGAGGGAAGGCAGGCAAGGCAAAAGATTGAGGTAGAATGAGAATTTAACATTTATGTCTTGTTACTTCAGGTCAGACTGAAAACAGCTCAAGCCTGAAAGTGACAGCAGGAAATATCATGTGTGAATAATGTACCACTCTTCAGGCTTTTTATTCTCACATGCAAGCACTCATGGCCCTTGTGTTTATTTATAAGTTATTAGGTACACCATGGTGTTTAATCTTCAGTGGAGGCATGCTTTTCTCTTTCCTTTATTTAAATAGACACTCCTGTGTCCCACTCAGTGGTAACCTTTGGATCTCTTTCAGCTCTCTGGCCTGAACCACATCTTCTCTGCCAGACATTTTTGGAGTCTTACCTTGATGGATGGCACAGGATGGACCGCAGGGGGTGCTCTGTCAGGTGCTCCACAGGCCAGGTATCTGTAGGTGGAATAAAATTGGGGAAAGGAGTACAAGTAGTTGGAAACTCAAGCCTCTTTAGCTCTTTTCTTTGAGTAGTTTTCAGTGGCAGTGTCTACTATCCAGTGTCCACTGGGGGAGAGAGAAGAAGGGGACAAGAATCAGCCTAAGCTCGAGTATTTAGAAAACCAAGTCAGAAGCTATGTCATTTAGAGTGAGAAAAAGATCTGTGTCCTCCTTTCAGGGGTTTCATTTGCTTCAGGAAGACCCATTCCAGCCTCCTGAATACTCTCTTTGGCTAGTGAATACAGTTATTCCCATTTCCTTACAGAGTTTTTTTCCCTTCTCTGGCTTTGTAGGGGGAGGGAGAGGGGGAGAATGGCTAACCTGGTTAGTGTCATCATTCTACAGACAGGGTCATGAATCCTGTGACCTCCCTGTGCTACTTCTGGAAGTAGAAGTATGCACAGAATGATGTAGCTGGTTCTTAAACCATAATTCATGAGATGATGGTGAGGGGTCAGCAGCTGACAATAGAACAGTGCTGACTACTCTGGTGCTTTCAGCTGATAACAGGAAGAAGGTGAAAAATAGTGTGAGAAGTCATGACATTGGCCCAAAGGTTGGGATTTAGGAGTTCTCTTGCCTTTTTTTTTAAAGTCCTTGACATAATCTCAGCTCAGGTTGGAACTGAACCCTGGTGTCATGTGGATAAATTCCCATAAGGCCAAAACCTAACAATACAGTTGAATCCTAATTGTTTCCGTAGCCGAAAAAAACCCCAAATTAAAAAATACTCATCTCTGATAGAGTGTCTCACATTGATGAGATGTACATATGCATCTCTTCACTGATTTGTAATACTAGTACTACTTTTTAATCAAACAGTAATAAAAATACGGGGTTTTGATGTTGTTGATGTAGTTATTTCACAGGCAATAAATTCACATAAACAAAATTGGTGCAGAAGGGATTAAGACATACAGCAGAGGTAGGGAGTGGTCTCTGCCAGGCACAATCAGCATCAGTATTTTTATTCAAGATAAAATTCTTTTAAAGGGTGGAAGAACTTAAGTACATAAATTCCATAGCTCAGTTTTGCACTGCAGGGTAAGAGACATTTTTCACAGTTATTGACAAAGGACATTCCAGCAACTAGTGAGATCTGGATTTCATTATGTATTTTGGGCTACAGTGTAAAAGTACTATCTGCCAGAAAAAATGTGGTCGAAGCATGTTTTATTAATATATTGCTGCTGTTCTTGGATTATACCCCTGTAGAGGCTCACATCTGAAATTACACATGTTATAGTCTATATATTAGATAGCATTTCAAGGTTTATTTTTTGGATGAGTTTCCCTTACAATATACAGGGGCCATGCATATTCCTATTTTTAAACTTTCAGAAAAAAACCTTCAGCCCTCTTCTCCAAAAAATCATTGTGGGCTGTTCATGGAGCACAATAGTGTTAGAAGCACAGAAATAACTGCAGTGCAGCTAGTTCTGACCATTGTTTGGTACCTCTGTATGTATTTTATGATTAGAGAATTACTTTCTATTCCAGGCAGCTTCTGTCTAAATACATGGAATAAAGCAGCTCAGTGCTGCCAACATTTCTGTCCAATGGATAGGCTGAGTCACTGGAAGTGTCAGGAGGCCCAAGAAGACCTGGAAGGCTGTTACCTCAGTGTCACCTCACCTTAGAGAGTTATGTTAATGATAAAAACTCTCCAGCTATTCACAATCTCCAAAAATAACAAAAAAGAGAGGGAAATATGTATAGCAGATTTCTTCTGAGATATACCTGGTAAGGACTGACATTTCCATTGCTGATTTTGCTTCCTTACCTTCATGTTAAAGGCAGCCTTGTATGTGAAGCCACATATCTTCCTGATATATGGAACCCAGCTGCTTTGAAATCAATGGCAAGGTTCCTATGTTCAGTGAAGACTGTTGGATTTTGCTTGTATTTATAGGATACAATTAAGCTGAAAAGTTAGGAGACCACAGCCTTCCAAAAATTAAAGAGGAGAGAGAAAGAAATGCAAAAGCAAGTATTTGGTGAAAGAGATCCCAGGTGAAATAATTGATCCAAGTTTTCATGTCTGGATGTTGTTATTTTTTCCATAATTACTATAACAAACTCCTGCTTCCACTGAGGGGAGTGACCTGGGATTTTTCCAGTAGCAATTGAAATTTAACACATAAATGACCAGAATTGTTAAAGCTTTTTTACTTAAGTAAATCAGCACTGAGAGATTCAAGATAAAGCAGACATCATTTAGTCAAAAGCAAATTTTGTGTTTTGTGTGTCCATGCACTCAAAACAGAGACCAAGGAACAAAAAACCTTTATCTACCAAGAAGAAATTGTCTTAAATACCAAATAAGGCACAGTAATGTAGGCATGGGTAAAAAATTATTCAGATATTTTGTGCAGTTATCTTTGAAAGTCACATTGTTGGAGTAAGGAAGTGCAATTGACACTGACACCACCTTCATCTGACGCATCACATCTGCTGCTGTTGGAAATGCCACTCTATGTGGAGCTCAGTGTCCTTTCTACAGAGGTGACTAGTATTACAGTAGCCAACTCACTTCAGCCCCCATAATGAATGCTTTTCTAATCTCCAGAAGCATGAGCATATATCCATGCTCTCCAAAACCATTTGGGATCTGCCTCATTTCTGCTGGATACAAAGGAGATGATCAGATACTCAGTCCATTTAATTCCTTTTCCACAGACTTTCTTCTCTGATTTTCATTGTCTCACTAGGATTATAGTTCCTGACCCTTTTGAAGCAAAAAAAAAAAAAAAAANGAAAGCAGCCCAGTCCTATTAGGGATTTATCACCACAATTTATCTCAAAAACTACCTACTGAAAAGTATCATTTCACTCATCCACTAATGCCCCCACCACTCCTTGAAAACTCTCTGCAAATATCTATTTCCAATACTTGTGCTAATACTGGTGCTAAAACTGTAGCCAGCACTCTGATCCTATTTGTCCTTAATCCCACCCTTGGAAATATACTATTACATCTAAAAAAACCTTATTCTTGCCAACTGCTATGAATTCCTGTAAGGAGTTTATGGTTTCATCCATGGTGGCTATTAGTGGCCTGGCTGATTCTATTGTACCCGCAGTCTGAAACCTAGGACATGAAGAAAATCTCCTCTTCAGGGAGATTATAATATCTGTTGAGACAAGGTGGAGAGATGGATGCAGGGCTCAGGGGACAATGAGGGTATGGAGGCAGGAGTGTCAGGCCATTGTGGTAGGACACCAGTGGCCAAAGTTTTGTCAGTTAACTCAGTGGCAGTGGTATGGGGGCATTTTAGCTGAGAAGAGATTTTAGGGATGTTTAAGGAACAACATGAAGGAAAAGAATGACTGCTATTTTTCCCAAATATAAGTGGCAAAATATGATGTTATTCATCAACAGCAAAAAGCAAAAGCAGCCCAATACAGAGCTAGCCTTCCATTACTTAGTTCATTTAAGGCAAGATCTCAAGTTTTTGTGTTAGAGAAATATTTCTTTATTGCTGTACTGGTAGCCAAAAACGTCTGACATCTGCAAGACTAACATCTGCATGCCATCATGCACTGCCAGATGGTGGGCTATAAAATGTCAAGAAATTTTGGTTATGGAAAGATCAGCAGCAGACTGAAACATACACCAGAACTATTTATAGAAGGAGAGACTTCATTTTCTTTGAGAACAGGACAAGTGATTGAGGGACTGAGAGACTCACTTATAAGAAGGTAGTGAAAAAAGCAGGTATGTTAAGCTTGGGCTGACAACCAGCCACCAGCCTGTGGTATGAAGAATCACAGAGGAGATTTCTTGCTGGGGTGCCTAGAACGATGGGATCACTAGTCAAAGACAAATCCAGGGTGAATCCTTGGAGGCTAAGAAGGAATTGTATTAAAACTTTGCAAGGAACTTTCCAAGGGAAATAGTAAGAGCTCGTTGTGAGTCACGTAAATCTGAGCTGGCCAGAGCACTAGAGGATCTCTTGTTGGCAGGGGATTAAGTCCTAGATGACTGTATTGGCCTTTTTTGTCTGCTTCATCTCAATCTGGCATTCCAGTCCTGGAGAGTGTTGGGTACACACACACATGCCGTGCAGAAAGAAGGAAAATAGGAAGTGCCCACCCAAGCTTACAGGTGTGACTTGACCTTTTGTAAACACTGCTGACTGCAGAACAGCTCTCAACAAGGGAGCTGGGCTGTGCCAGGCTCACACATCATCAGCAAACTCATTAGCTAAACTGTACAGGCACAACCAAATTGTTCTCCTTTTTAATAGCTGCCAAATCTGATGCCTCCAGTGCAGCTGCACAGCTGTAACTGAGCACAGACCTCAGAGGTAAGTGGCAGTGCAGTTTCATTTGGAGGTAAATTCAGCTGACAGCCCTGGTCCGGGTGAACTAGGGAGACAGGATACTGACTTCATTCCCAAAGCTCCCAGCAGAGAGGCAAGATAACTCCTAGCTTTTCTTTTTCATATTGTTGGAGTTCCATCAGCTAATCTTAAGACTGTCATATATCTTATAGACATATGACCTCTCCATATATTTTTTGGAAAATCAGCTACACCACGAGCTTTAAGGGAAGGTGGTGGCTGCTTGACATTGGAAATGTGCCTGACAGATTTTCCAAGTTAGGGCCATATTCAGCATGGAAGAGCCCCAACTTTGCCACTGTTCCTGGTTTCAGTGGATTAGCTTGGTATTAGTGAATGTGTGGCTACATTTGCTGGAGCAGCATGCAGAGGCTGTGGTAGAGAAAGAAGATGGATGATTTCTATGCCTTGATTCTTTCAGTTTATTCACGTGTGAGTTAAATATGCTCAAAAGAGACTGGAGCTGGTACCCAAGCCTGTTTCATGACCGGGTAGACATAAATAGATTCTGTGGGGCACTGCACCGTAACAGAGCAGCCTTTTGCACAGCCTTCCCAGCCCTGTCGTTTGCCACTAAACTGTGCCGTACCTGTTTTGCAACGCCATCTAGTGCCACATGGAGCACTCAGGACACTGCTTTTCTCCTATTCTGTTGCACGAGTTGAACAGCCAATGGCTCTGCAAGGAGAAGAAATGTTTGCATTTAACAGCAGTGACTATTAAGCCAACAGATAGGAGAGGAGCATTTGATCCATAGGATCTGAGCTGTTTGTTTATTCAAAATAGGGAAGAAATTGTGTGCTGAAGCACTAACCAGTTTCCATGCAGTACTCAGAGTCCTACCCCAGCTTCAGGTCTTGGTGTGAGGCTTCATGATACACAAATTCCCTTTGCTTTTAATGTCAATACAAAAAAAACCCCTATGTCCATTTATGTTCCATGGAAAAAGAGCCCCCAAATAAGCATAGTATGTGAATTAATCTGGTGCTCTTTTAGAGCGAATTAAAATACCCTTCACTTAATCATAGACCTGTTAAAATGGAAGCCTTACTGAGAAGTTACTCATAAGTTCCCCACTTGATGAACCTGCTACATAGCAAGCTTCTAAGATTTATAAATCTCTGAGGAATGAGAGAAGAGTGATACAGTCCCAGAAAAACCAATAACCTCCTTCTATAATCTTTAGCTGTCTAGAAAGCAACAAACTATTTTTTCCTCCACTTTTTAAAACTTTAATATTTTGGAAAGTATTGGATTATTGCTGGATTTTTTTTTAACTGATTTTTTTCTCAACTTGTTTTAAAAAAGGATTAATAAAAACCTTATGCTTGAAAAATGTAATAATTTGGAGGAATAGTGAAGCCATTTTCATAATGTAAAAAGTTCATAACTGAATCCTCTCCCTTTCTAATGATAATTGTTACTCAGGTTCTCCATTTGCCATTCTTGGACAGCACATAACAAGAAGTTACTTAGCATCTGTTAAATTCTTCCCATCCCATCCCTTTTGAAGGGATGTTTCACAGCACAAGTGTTTTGGTGATATGTTTTTTGCATTGAACAGAAAATTTTGGAACAGTCCCTTAATCCAAACCAAACATCTCTTTCCTCATCCTTCTCTCTAGCTGACTCTAGCCAGAGGGCTGTGTGATTAAGGGATATGCTCTTCTCTCAGCAGCACCCAATGCAGGCCAAACTCACTTGTAGGAGGAAAAATGATACTTAAAACTTTCTACTCCACGTGCATGGGGAAAAAAGAAACACATTCTGCCCAGGGGAATTCTCCATCCTCTGTGCTGAATACTGGGTGCCCTCTAGAAGGCAGCCTGTAATTTGAGCAGAAGCTGTGAGGGCGCATGCAATGCAGGGATAACCAGAAGCTGCATTTGTGTGATAAACCTGTTCTACTTATAAAAATCTCTGCCCACAGATCCACATCTGCAGGAGGTAAGCTCCCTTTCTGTTATTCCAGGGAGCAAGTGTAATAACACACTATGTAACAGGTCAGAAATACATGTGTCTAGGCATTGCTAAGTGTTTTTATTAGAATCAAGTGAGACAATGCTGAACAATGCCATGGTGCCGTCATTTAGTACACTCACTGACCCATCTCAGGCCAGTGTTTTTCTGTGGATCTGCACAGACTCATATAAATACAAGCCTCAGTCCCTGTCGCGCCATTCACAAAGGAGATATTATGGCAGTGCTGTGGGTTTTTTCCTGTTTCACACATCGTGCCCTATCTCCCAGGATAATGTTGTCTATATCTATTATTTCCTATTTGAGTTCCTAAACTGGAAGCAGACATTTAGGAACGTGTAAACCTCTGCAAGGCACTTTTGAAATACAAGCCTTTGCCTCATGACAGCCTTTCTGTCAGCCACAGTCTGTAAATACAGAAACAAAGACTGTAAGAAATTCAGTGGTTTTCTCTGTCACTCCTTCTATTTAGAATAGACTTCAACAATGTCAGTGTCAGCTCCTACTCCTTTTTAACCTGCACAGGACATGGACCCAGACCTGCTGTTCTTGAAAGTGAGTTTATCTCTCATCATTGTATCTAGTCAATAAAACTATGCACAAGACAGGGAAAAGTACATGAACAAACATGTAGATGGATCCCTCTTATGTAGTTCTTGAAAAGCTTCCTCAGGATATGACATAAGTTCCATCATTCTAGTTTGGAAATGCACGGCCTATAAATGTCCTGTTAAAGCAGCCAGTCTTAAGAAAATGCACTTTTTTAACTCTGTAATGTATGATTAATTTTTTTAATGTATTCTTTCCTGTTGCTGCTACTAGTGGGCCTCTCATCACGTCCTCTGTGTATTTCTGCCTTTTCTGTTGTTAGTGACAAAAGACAGGATTCCCATTAATGTAAAGCTTTTCCATCCCATAAAATGCTACAGTGTTAGCTGTGGGTTTCTTGAAACACCCCTAAGTGTCCTGCTCCCTTTTACTGAGCATGCTGCATGGCTGGCAGTGACTCTGCAGCCCTGATGTTGAGGAAGGGTTTTACAGTTTAGTGAGCCTGGCAGGCAGCCGTGCATATAAAAGGAAACCCAAAAAGGATGGAGATCCAAAATCACACTAGGAGGGCAGCAGGCAGAGCATTGGGCAGGCTTCAAAGCCAGGCAGCAACTTTTAGGCTCACCCAGGCCAAGTGGACTGAGAGAGCATGTCCTTCCCTACTAGAGCATAGACACAATGGCTGAGGGACTGCTAGCTAATGGCAGAATGGAGGCTGTAAGTTGCAACTCACCACTAAATTCTCTCTCCTCAGCACCTTCCCTTCTACCCTGATCATGGCTGGGAAGTTTTTTCCTTTGGTTTTAAAAATAGCTCTGCGTGCACTACAGTCCTAACTCTTCACACATGCCACTGTTTCTGAATGTGTTGGCATCTCTCCCTTTATTCCACAGGATATGACCCCCCTCTCCCTTTCTCTCTTCCTCCCCTGGCTGGGAGATTGGACATAAACCTGGTTATGAACGACGTGCTTACGATTGCTGCTCTTTGCCCATTTCATTTCCACTTTGGCAGGACCAGGTCTTAAATTGTTGCTTGCAGCAGCCAATGTCAGCATGACAAATGTGAGATGGCAGTGACAGTCCTGGATGTGAGAAGACTTCAAGTTCAGAGTTTGAGTCCCAGCTCAGTTAGAAAATTAGAAGTTCTGATGAGGAAGAGGAGAAGGAGCTCACTGGAGAGCTGGCCTAAGCAATTGACTTCAGAAAGAGCTTAAATTTGTTTGGACTAGGTCTTGGATCTTGGAGCCTGTCTTAATCTTCATGGAAATTTTATAGGTCCAGAGAAGGATTAGATTCAAGGATGAGGACATGGACTGTGTAGTGCACTATGTAAACTCCAGATGTAAGTGAAGAAGCTGCACACATAGTCTTCCTCTCGAGCTCAGACATCCCAGGTGTCTTCCTGCAGAGCAGGCATAGCATGCTGCATTGCTGGTGTCTTCTGTACAGCAACAGCTTGTTACATTTTCCTTGGTTTCTGAGCATTGTGCAGATGGTGGCATGAGGGGACCTGTTACCCCAAGGAATGCTGTAATACCTGTAAGATACTGGGATGAGTCCTGTTAATGTCTATGAAACTCTGTGGTCCTAGGTGGTTTGAGAGGAGAGAATTTTGATTCCTACTCAAAACCAGGGATAAGGAATCTGTAGGTACATTATGTTTCAATATGCAGCCTTGGTGACCACAGATACATTTTCAGACATAGTGGTTCTCTAATTAAAGGGAAGGTGGTTTGAGGATTATGTGATTCCAGCTTATTTGTAAGATTGTGAGAGAACAAAGTTAACCATTAAAAAAAAATCACCAAAATACCAACATGAGCAGAAATGTTCAGGGGAGGGAGCAAAAACATCAGTAGATATTTGAGCAGATATTTGTGATCAACCACTGCACTGGTTCAAGCTGAAGGAAGGGAGAAGGGAATGGAAAGCCTGTAAGGAATAGCCCTACATTTCTTGAAGTATGGGCTATTGTGGCCTGTAAATAGCGAGGTAAACTGAGGATCTTCACTGTGTTAACACTGAATCTGGCATAATTCATTACTGGGGATGGAAAATACAGCTACTTGATTTACCAGGAACAAAAGAAGTGAAAGTCCTCTGTGATGTTTTCACTGGGTTGAGATTACCTTTGTCGGAATATTTGCAGATGCCAGTTAGGACAAATGCTTATGGACATCGTCCACCTCCAGTGCTATTCCTCTATCTGTTGAACCAAGTACTAGAGGGATTCCCAATTGTTCATAAGACTGTACATACCTAGATTGTAAGAGGCAAATGGGAAGGCTGCAGAACACCAGTAATACAAGAGGATTCTGTGGCTCCTCTGAAGGAACATTTAGAGAGCTTCTCCCATTTGGAGAAACCACTAAAGATACATATTCACAGCCCAAATCTCCTAGTTTGGGACAGCATCAATTAGCTCCTTGTGCAATGGAAGTGAGAATGAGCCAGAAGAGAGTAGCTTCTTATTTGTGTTGTGCACTGTCCAATTGAACTGGCTAGCTGAAGCAACTCAGACATATCTGAGAAGTATTTCATTTTACTTGTTCATTTCAGAACAAGGGTGAGTTGTGGAGGAATTGGAACATTCTGTTGAATCATGACAGCTGATAGAAAATCCAGAAATCCAGTCATTTTCTTGGTTTACTACCTGGGTAAAAAGTTTATTTATATGAAATGCTGGATTGCTTTGCGAACTGCTCCAGCAGGCCAAGCCAAGTTGGTCTTCCAGCACCATGAATTTATGTCCTTGCTGTGCTTCCTGCCAGCATCCTCTCCATTGAACTGTATTTACATTAGCTCTGTAAAACATTACTTCATTGAAGTGTCTGAAGTGAAGCACTCACTCCGTGCACTTTGTCCTTGACTGCTGCCAGCTGGTGAGAAGGTAGCTGGTTGCCTTTCCCAGCTGGGCCCTGCCATTCTGAATGTAATGAGAGTTAAAGCCACTGATTCACTGGGGCTGCTCAGGTTCCAATTCTGAATTAAGTTGTCTTAGCTACTACAAATGCAAAATATTGGACAATTAATTTCTTCAACTAAGATTGAAAGGTAAATCCTTTGTTTGAAAAATAAATGCCTTCAGCAGGCATTGCCTTTGGCATCAGATCTTGGCATTCTTCAGACCATATACTGGTAAATTAATCTGGTTGATGGTTCACTGCATTTCAGTTTGTTTTTTTATTGTGTAACTTTCAAAGCTCTTTACAAAGTAGAAGGGTTTTCATTTATGGAAGGCAAAAATGGAGGGAAGAAGAGGCAGATGATGTTGTCTAACCTAGTATAGATCCTCATGTGAAGCATCTCAAGTTTGATGAATCAATGGGATGATCCCGAAGTCTCTTACTGACAGAACAACTTCTGTAGGAATAAAAGATAAAGGAGATTTGAATCTCTTTGGTGTGCTCTGGTGCACAAACATTCATAATGGAATTAAAGTCATAAGTTCTTCTATGTGTTCTAAAAGGGCTTTGTGGCGCCCAAGATTTGCTCTCTCTATTTCAAGAGAAGATTTGAATTAGGATTTTTCTTTTTAAAATTTGTTAAACAGTTTGGAAATGAGATTTCTCAGGGAAGTGTCCCTGTTTTCGAACATATAATTATTTCAGTGTTAATATGCAGACTATGGTATAGCAGAAGTCTTCTGATCTAAAACAGAGATCTGCATGTCAGGAGACTTCATTTCCCTTTCTGGCTTAGTGTTCCTTCCTTTGAAAAGGACAATAGCACTTACCATTCAACACCAGGATGTCAGGGCTGTGCGAAGAGCCTCAAGTTTCTTGGATACAAGGTTTGAAGGAACTAGTAAATACTGCTATGTCTCTTGGTATTATTGTTTCAATTTTATTCCTTCCTCATTTTTAACCTGCTCAGATTTTATCTTCATTCTGTGGAAACCAGAAACCCCAAGCAGAGAATAAGGAAATGTATTCTTGGCTTTGTGGGAGGCAAGCAAAGGAAATTTGTTGTAGGACTGTAAGGAGGGTCAGCAATGAGAACTACTGGCACAGCCTTCTTCCCTAGGGGTAAAAATATCCCAGAGCAAACAAAAGTAAATTTCTCCATCACTACCTATCAGTGGAGCGTTGATATTCATCAAGGCATCTGTGCAGCACCTCCAGGATTTGAAGGAAAAAAATTAAGATAAATTAATGGAAATTTGTTTGTTTAAATTTTCTGTACAGGTGTTTGCACCTTGGTGGGAAGAAACCATTTCCATAAGCCAAAACCACTATAGAACTGCAGTTTTCATGGAGGTACCTCATCTCTCCTTCCTTGGGCATACAGACAGCTTCTGCCATCTCTTTTATCCAAACAGTTTCCCAGTGCTGTGAGCATGGGATCTCTCTGAAGCAGGTCTCTCTTTGTGATTCTTAAATGTACCAGCTCTCCTGCCCTGCTGAAAATACATCCTGCCTTCCATGTTAACTGATACACCGCTGGAAGAATTCTTTTTGAGAATGTGCTGGTGACACTAGTGAAGATGCATGTAAACTTGCCTGGGAACTTGGTCTTATTTTAATGAGAAATATATTGACTACTTTCATCTGCAGGGTCATGGCTGGTCAGCAATAAAGGAACTTAAAACACTCTGGAAGCTCACTTTGGACCTGTCAAAGAGCACAGTGAGCACTTCTGTTTATTTATTCTCCCCTCCCTTCTCTTTGGTGCAGATTAGAGGTAAAATTCTCCAGAGAATGGAGTCCTCATTAAGATTTCCAATACCTTCCAGTCTGCAGAATCTGGGATTACCACACTGAAGGACATCCTGCTATTTTTGCCTCCGGTCCAGGCCTTTTGAAGGGACCCTGGAACACTTTACAATAGCACAGATTTATGAGCACTGTGCAGCCTGCCAGAGCCTTTCTGAGATACTCCTGTAAACTAATTATGGGAAACTGCCCCAGGCTTCTGTCATTAAAAATACATTCTTAGCATTTCATGAACAAAGCTTGGTTTCCTTCTCCTGTTTCTATAGGATATGATCTGTTTCCTGACAGATGTTTATTCTAAAACATCTAGTGATTGTTGCTGAGGAAAGTAAGTGAAAAATAGTGTCACCTATGATGAGTCACAATGTGAATTCCGAAATCCCAGCATGATCTTAACTTCTCCAATGCCCAAGGAAATTGCTTTTTAAGATTTTAGCTTGCTTACATTCATCTAAGTAGAGACTGGGCACTTGGAGTTCTGTAGTTTGCTGTCAAGCCTTCCTTTTCAACACTGTCTTAGCATGGCTTTTGACCAAAAGCCATTACCCACCCACTGGCTACTTGGAAACCTGAACAAGATTAGTTGATGCACCCAACTGCTTGCACCCTGCTGGCTCTTAGATGCTGCCACGTGGGGTGGCAGGAAAGGCAGACAGATACAGGACAAACAAGAGTGGCTGTTGGCAGGAGTGGAGCACTGGCTCACGAGGGCAGGGGACACACGGAGTTGTGGCTGGATCATGTGTGTGACAACAGTTCTGGAGCACAGGGTGGACTCTGTGCACATGGACCATGTGTGCCTGCACACAGATGTGCATGCTCTCCATGTGCCCATCATAAACACTGCCCTTGGAGACACTTGTTCCCTGCATAGGCAAGAGCACAGGGGCAACGTGGAATTCAATTCAACCCCATGGAGAAGACTGGGGCACCTTCTGGTTCAGATGGGTGGTGAGGTCATCACCACTTACCTGATTATCTAAGGCCAACTGTGCTGCCAGGACAAGGTATGCTTCAGATTGCCTAGCCTGTAATTACTGTATCATTAATTACATTCATTACCTCAGTGAAAGGCCTGGCATGTGTCAAGTCATTCACCTGAGCTATAACTTAAATCTGAATTTTGCCAGTGAGCAGGATACCCGTAAGTACTTCAGCTTGTTGCTACTGTTGCATGTGGAGGGTATCAACTGATTTCCTAATTCCTGTTAAGACCTGAATTCCCTATGTGTATTTTAGATGTAATGTGCATGTGCACAGTGCTCACAACGCTCACACAGATCTTGATTTTAAAGGGGCTGAAAAGTGCAGGGTGGAGTTCTTCCCAAGGCTTTCAGCTGGTGTATAGGTCAAGTGCCAGATGATCTGCTACAGCAAAAGGCTTTGAACTGACTCCTGAAATTCTACAGCTATCTTCCTGCTATAAGGTTTTGAGCTGCCAAGTAAAGTGCACTGGGAAAAATAATATGCAGAGAGACATCCATATTTTCCATCTGTAAATTCTTAAGGCCAAAGATTCCAGAAGAACAGATATATCTGTTGTGGGGTAGTGTTGTTACTGAAGTTCTGATTCAAATTAGTCCCCCAGAAGTTCTGATTTAAATTATCCCTTTCTTCATCTCCCCCTTTACTTTTTAGTGAGTTTTTTTTTCTTGATTTGTTAATTTTGATTTATTTTTTTGGTTTTTTGTGGGTGTGGTATTTTGTTTTGTTTTGTTAATTTTGATCTCTCACAAGGCATCTAGGTTAGTAATGCAGGCTGGCCACAGGATGTTTGCAATTCAGTCTTCTGCTGTGCAGATAGTTTTTCCCCCTGCAAGTGATGGGTCTGGAATTTTTCCTCAGAGTGAGATAGAAGCAGGAAGAGAATCAGAAACCACCCTCTTCCCCCTGCCACACTTGCACACAAGAGGAAATACTGAGAATACTGAGGTTTTCTGTGGTGTGCAGATTTTAGGGGACAGAAGACCTCTTACAAATGCTGCTAGAGATAACAGTAGCTGCAGAGGAGTCAGTGAGGAAAAGGGTATTAACAGATGAGGTGAAGGCTCATGCAGGAAAGTGCTGGTACATGCCTAGATGAGCTAAGGTTTGTTAGAGAGGAATTGCAGGGTTCTCTTCCTGTATCTCACCCCATGAAGAGATGTGCAGGCAGGGAGAGGCCCTTGCTTACTTGGATGGTGGTTAACTGATTTCCATTAGCTGAAGCTCTGTCTCTTGACCTCATAGCTTTCTACTCATTCTTGACATTGTTGGAAATGATTTTAAAAAATGAGGGATTGGAGAAACAGGCTGTGAGCCCCTGGGAATACTGGAGAAGCAGCACAGCACAACCTCCAGTTTGAAGTGGCTACAGCTGAGGCAGTAATTGAGGTGTACAAGCTGAGGAATGATTTGGTCTAGCAAAGAATTGGTGGACTTAGCTGTCTGTTTATGCATGTGACTCTTATGATTGTTTTTCCTTTTCTCATAGTTTGGATCAGTGTAGTTTGGAGCTAAGCCTATTCCAGACAACCTTAACTTTCCCCTTCCTTATTTCCCATAGTAAAGGTTAAAAAAAATCAAATTATAAACAAGTTGTAGGCTCAAACTTTCCTTTAGAACTTTGAGGAAAAAATCCCTCCCTTCCCTCCTGTCACGATCCAAGCAGGAATCATGATAGGTTCGTGTGATCTCAGAGTGCAAAAAGTACTCGAGGGGACAATAGTTTAATGAAACAACAAATGCACCTTTATTGAGTGCCAACAACACTTGCGATAGAGGGAATGAGAAAGGAAAAATAGGATACAGAGCGAGGAAAGGGGGGCAGGGGAATAGCTACCAACGGCAGAGACGTCCTCGTGGTGTGGCGTCTGGCCAATGGATCCGTCTTCTGTCCGTGGGGAGATCTCGGAGTGTGAGTCACAGGGGGAAGCTTTTATAGTCATTTCAGAAGCAAGGGGCACTAAGCCAACACAGGCAAAAGCGGGGCGGGGGGAGAACACCTGGCCAATGCGGGTCGAAACCAGGGGGAGCACCCGAAAGTCATTGTGAGGCCCTGTTGCTCTGGGAACCAGGTGCAGCCGTTCCAATCAGGCAGGTCTGGGACAAGCAGGTCTGGGCCCGGTCGCTGGTAAGCACAGCCTGTCCAGCCATCCATTGTCTTCATATAAGTTCCCATAGGAACTGGCTCCGGTCTGGTGGGCACACCTGCAGTTCTGTGGTTGGTACACACACCCCGTGGGTTAGGCTCGAGCCCCTTGCACACAGCCCCTTCCTTGACAAAGGACCTTGACAAAGGTCGTGAGGCAAAACCAGGGACCCTCGGGCCCCGACTCTCACACCTCCCCACTCAATTTCTCACATTCTTCCAGCTTGTTTTGGAAAGAGTCTCAGTCTTTTGTCTTGAAATCTGATGTTGATAGATGGATCCAACAAAGGAAACAGAGAATTCCCACAGAAAAATGGGGCAGAGGTGTGTGCATCCCTGTGATTCTTTTGGAAGGGAAAAATGAGGGAGGCAGGGTAGGCTACTTTGCAGCTGAGGTCCACCATAGTGTGACACCATGCCAAACAAAAATCTTAACTCAGAGCCCAGAAAAAAATAAGGGGTTTGGATGGCTTTTGGACTGACTTATAAATGTGCTGCAGGGGCTTCATTCTGCTACAAGGCTTTTAACTAACCCACCCCCAAACCCATCACCTGCAGTACAACAGGACTGCCTCCTGTTCCAGAGCCAGCAGACACCAGCTGGAAGGGCATTTCCACCGTGTTGCTTTGCACAGCATGGGCAGCACGGGCATGCTTTTCTGCTGTAGCCTTGCTTCACAGGGTGTCTGTGATCTGACACCACCCTGCTCCTGCTTCAGCAGCAGGAGAAAAAGGAGTTTTAGGTACATTAAAGCTCATGAACCGCAGGCTCCTCCACTCCAGCTTTTCCACTGGTAGGGCACTGACTGCTATCCAGACACAGGGGAGGAGCTGTCGTATCTGTGACTTTTTTGTGAAAGCCTGAGTTGATATAGCCCTGGCTATTTCAGCTTCTTCCATCTCCTTCCACTCCAGAAGAAACCAAAGGTAGAAGCAATAAATTTGGTCCCACCTAATCAATCTCTGGCAATATGGAATAACTCTTCCTATAATGCTGATATTTTGTTGTATTTCTTACAGACTAGGTGCTCTCCCTTCCGCCCTTCCATTCCACACCCTGGCAGAATTCTCTATCTTATGTCTGTGAGAAAGAGTCACTTCTGGAGCTGAAAGAGTGATAAGAAGCTCAGAGAACACGAACTGGGAGTAAAGACTGAGAGAATCAGTTTTGTTTAGTCTAGGAAAAAGAACATGGCAGGAGCAGAGGTGGGAAATATGATAGTGTTTGAGTATTTTCAGTGTTGCACAATGATCAGTTCAACAGGTCAAGATGGGGTACAGCAAGGAGAAATCAACCTAAGTTCAGCAAAGAAGACTTACATCAAGTATTTAAGAAAGGTAGCAAAAAACAAAAAAATCCTTCTAGCTGTAAGGGTAGTTAAGTAATAGTCTGTCTAGGGACTTGCAGAATTATTGCTTTTACAGGGTTCATGGGAAAGCTGGATAGGTGAAAACTGAAGAAAAAAGATCCCAAAATATCACTGCTTTTCCACAGTAACCTTTGTGGGTCTCTATCAATTCAAATTCTGTTTAGTTTTGACTAGTTTCACCTGCTTGCAAACACCTGTCTTTTCATTTTCTCTCCCTGCCTTCCCACATTTAGGTGTTTTCCTGTATCCTGTGTTCCTCTTGAGCTACTTCATATTGCCAGATGATAACACAGTGATTTTAGTGTTTCTGTAATTTCTGTACATTGAATTTGGACATTGTCATTGTAGAGTAGCAGAGCTCAGCATTTAGCTGTTGTTTTGTATGGCTTCTAGCACAGCAAGAAGCTTTTTTGTCTTTTCTGTCACTGAAACCCCAAATGATCATAGAATTTATGATTCTAGACTCATAGAATATCCTGAGTTGGAAGGGATCCACAAGAATCATCAAAGGCCAGCTCCTGGCCCTGCTCAGGACCATCCACAAGTCACACCCTGTACCTGCCAACATTGTCCAATCACTTCTTGAACTCTGTCGGGCTTGGTGCTGTGACCACTTCCCTGGGGAGTCTGTTCCAGGGCCCAACCACCTTCTGGGGGAAGAACCCTTTCCTGATATCCAACCTAAACCTCATCTGACACAATTCAGGCCATTCCTCAGGTCCTCTCACTGTTGCCACAGAGAAGAGATCAGTCCCTGCTCCTCTTCCCCTCTTGAGGAAGCTGTAACTGCAGTGAGGTCTCCTCAGTTTCTCTTCTCCAGGCTGAACATACCCAGTGACCTCAGCCCCTCCTCATAAGGCTTCCCCTCAAAGGGTGGCACAGTCTTCATAGCCCTTCTTTGCGCACTCTCTAATAGCTTTATATTTTTCTTATATTTGTGGTGCCCAAAACTGCAAACAGGATTCAAGGTGAGGCTGCCCCAGCTCAGACCAGAGTGCAAAAATGCTACAGGAGAAATCATCATCATCATCATCATCATCATCATCCTCATCATCATCATCATCATCATCATCACTACTATTATGACTCCTCTACAAATAACTCAGTTCTATCTTTGGCTGCAATTAAGCATTAAAGAGAACCAGGGATGTTTGTTGTATTGAGCTGGATGAAATATTACCTCTTGGCTAATGCAGGATAACTGCAGTGTGGAAGGTACAGTATGTTTCAGTTGAAAGGTCTGTGACTGATTATGTGAATCTGCATGAGAAACACATTTGGTGTTTTGTAAGTATTCACCAGAGAGCAGCAGGTCAGCAGTAAGATCTCATGCTTTGGAAGGATACACTGTGCTACATGCATTTTTGAGCTTGTGTAATCAGTTTTTTTGATAAGAATCCACTGAAGACATGTGATGCAACCAGACCTCATGTGTCAGCTACCCACATTAGCTGCCCAGTGAGGCAGGACCAGCACTGTAAATTTGTGTGTGATCAGACCCTTACCCTGAATGAAACAGATTGGAGGCAAAAGGAGAAGTGAAGGTTAGGTCATACTCTTGCTTAGCTACTTGGTGTCTTTGAGCAAACCACAATCATCCTGTGCTTGACTTTCCAGAGGCATTACTGTCCCTAATGAGGAAGAAGAGGCTTAGTTCCTCTTCTGTCTGCATAGGACCACACGCTGCTTCTGCATTAGCATCCAGACTTACAGCCCAAACAGCGTCACGCAGCAGAACACACAGCCAAGGTTTCCTGTGGGAAAGCTGGCAGCCCTCAGGAACCTCCTGTAGGTCCACCTTGCTGCCTGCCTGTAGCCAGGCAGCCAGCCCAGAGTGCCCTGACAGCCCCCACTCCTTGGCCTGGGACTGTGACCCTCCTGTTGCCCTGGGCACTGGCTGTCCTGGGGCTGCAGCCCTTGTGGGAGCACTGTAGCCCAGCAGGCACTGGGACAGTCCCTTCAGGGGAGCAATGTCTGGCTGGGGAGTGTGTGTGCTGAGCTCTTGAACCGCCTCTGTATCCAAAGCCAACATCCTCAAGGCAAATCACAAGTTAAGGGTTGCTTTTGAAGGCTGAATGGTGACATTTTAGAGGACACTGACACTCATTCAGTGCACGCTTTGGCAGTTTGTCCAGCCTGTCCCAAACATGTTGTCTGAGCTAGTGGCTGAAGGTGAGGGAAACATTGGCCCTCTTAACTCAGTGTATGCAGACATTGTTTGGAGGTAACGGGGAGCCAGAACCAGTGACTGACAGGGATTTCCACGGGAGAGAATTAGGTGATGGCTGCTCCACTGGAATTGAACTACCTCTACCCAAGTTGTGACATTTTGTAAGAATAATGGTCAAGATTTGGTGGAGTATTTGGTTTTGAGGCTGATATGTAGATAACGTGGGGAACATGCCCTTTTTGAAGCATTTCAACTTGGACATGTGGCCTCTTTGCTCTCCCTGCTTTCCAGAGTCCCCTAGAGGTGTAAACCTTTCTATGGTGCTTCCTCCTCCTCTTGCAGTTTCCCCTCACCACTGAGGTACCTACCAGCTGCTGTTTTTCAGGCCTTTCAGTCAGTGAGGCAATAAGAAGAATTCCAATATAAACTAGACCGTAGGATGTTAATGAGATTTTCCCCTACTGTATTTTAGACCATGCTAGCTCAAGCCATCTTGTATCTATCCAAAGTTAGTGCAGACAAGGCAAGCTTTGATCTTTCCAAAAGTGCAGTAGTGTATGTCTGCTGTAATGTGATGTCTCTTCTATTATTGCTGAGCCTGGAACACAATAATATCTTATACAGGGCTTTGGAGTTTAGACTACAGCCCATTTATTTATTTTGCTGGAGCAGTGTCCCATAAGGAAAATCCTAGGCTGGGTTTAGAGCACCAGACAATGGAGCAGCCGTCACATTTAGATGTTGCTTTTGAAACAATACCCTAATGCTACATCACTTTGCTCTGCTGGGTTCTGCCTCTACTTGCCAATGGCAGAAATCACAAGATCAGAATTAGTGAAAGGGCTTTAGTGATGTTTAGTGCAAAGCATGTTGAAAATGAAAACACCAATTCAACTCTGCTGAAAAAGCAGCTCTCTGGTTCCTAGGTTTCTTCTTGATCAGTGGATAGAGGCATTACCTCACACTCAGTGTGGAGTCAGGCAATGGGCTGTGTGTCTCAGACTTTTGTCAAGAAAATAGTAATGTTATGCTTACAGTAAATATTAATAGTGCAAAATGTATGTCAAAAATTTAGACCATCTATTAGCAGAGAAAGGGGCTTGAAACTCCAGTATTTATAGAAAAAGAAAAGAGACATGTCTAGTCTTGCTGTCTGTGAAAAGAATAATAAAACATTTTTGGAGTCTAAAGATAGCCCAAAATAACAGCTTAAAATTGTATGACTTGCTGTATTTGCAGCCTCTTGATTTTTAATGATAAAATGCAAAAAAAAGCAGTATTTTGTACCAATATATTCAGTTGGACTTTAAAAAAAAAACAAACACAACTGTTTTTAGTGAAGAATCTTAATGCTGTTTTCTTGTTCTATTTGCCAAGCTTCTCCTCCTGCTCCTAGTTTTAAAAAATACAAAATAGTAAATATAAACAGGTAAAAGCAGCTGTATATTGCAAAGGGGCTTGGGGTGAAGAACTTTTTCATTTATTAAAATACATGGAAACCATGACTGACATTGGTAAACAAAAACCTGAAAAAACATTGGAAAGCAAACACTTGAAATTTATTCTGTAAGGTGAGCTTTCAATTCTCATTAGCTTGAGTAGAGCAATTTAAACAACTCCTCTGTTGTTGGCTTCCCTGTGATATTAGGAACCTCTTATAGATTGCTGAATATCCTCAGCATCTAAAAGGACTTACATGGTACTTGAGCACCTCTGTTAAACTTTTAAATCTCACTTGCTGTCTTAAAATCAGTGATTTCTACAATACAATTATGTGCAAGGATTTTGGAATCTGTAGTTATATATGCATATGTCTGTATATATCTGTCCAAGACAGACACTGAGATACCACTGCATACTAAAGGGAATTCTACATTATTTAATAATTTCCTGATGCCCTTCACAATTTAGTAGTTTTCAGAGTTGTAAACTTCTTGAGATCTCTCTGTCACATCAGATTGCAAAACCTGGGAATCTTACCATGAAAATTAGGGCTAGTTTGACATGGATTACATGCATTTTTGCTAGTAATTATAGGAACAGCACGTTTGGCGAGCTGTCATTTGACAGGGGTACAAGTATGGCAGGTCAGGCAGGGTGACAGAAATTACTGGGAGCAGCTCTTTCAGCCAAGTTTGGTTTTTAAAGGACCAAGTCAGTTACAGACCAAACTAAAAGTCTGAGTCTAAACCAGAACAGCCACGACTTTGTGCGATACTCTAATTGCTTCATTTTTTCTAACTGATTACTGTTTTCTGTGTTTATTATGAGTGAGTACAGAGTTTCTGAGCTCTTGCTCTGAATATGGACCCACAGCCTTGCATATGTGCAGCTGTTAAGATACATTTAAAACTTACTTTGTGCAAAGGGATATTCTATTGCTTAAACTGAGAAATACCAGGTGATGACAGAGCTGAAAACATAACACATGCTCGTGGACAAGGCAAAGGCTGTGGACCCAGCTGGAAGGCTGAAATTACTAATTTCTGTATGATTAACTATGTGATCTTTGAAAAGCCTGCACTGCAGGAGCTTCATATCTTCAAGATTTTTGTGAGATACCAAGACCATAGGTCTATGTGGTGTTTTTGCAGAATGATTCAAAGCCTGGAAACCTTACCTTGGGGGTACAGATATAAGAGGCTTGATCTATTCATTTCAGCAAAGAGAAGGTGAAGAGGTGGCTTGGTCATAACCCACAAGACTTTAGTGTGGTAGAAGGTTTCTGTGAACAAAGAACTCTTTTATGCAGCAGAGAGAGGCATAATAAACCCTGTGTCTGGAAGCTGCAGCTCAGTTTATACAGATGGGAACTGAGGTGCAAAATCATGGGCTTGAGGCAGGAATCACTGGCAGAAATTCTATGCCTGGTGTTACACTGCGGATCAGACTAGGTCATCACAACCAGCACTCTTGGCTTTGAAATCTGTGTGCCTATGATTAACGTGATTCCCACATTATATGCACACATCAGCATTGCATTTAGTCACTGAAGAAGAGAGAGAATGTATTCAATTAGCTCTGGGCTTTCTGCCTAAAAGGGGAAAATGAAGTGAGATTTTGTTTAAGGACAACCCTAGTAACACTGAAAAACACCATGGAATTATTAGCATTTGGGCAGATTGGACAGGTTTTCAAGGCCCAGCACAAAAGACCCCGCAGAAAGATCTCTGTTCAGTGAGCTGCACAGAAAGAAGGCCAGAGCAGTGCCATGGAAAGGGACCTGGGGGTCCTGGTCGATGGAAAGTTGAATCTGAGCCAGCAGTGCCCTGGAGCCAGGAGACCCAACACTGTCCTGGGGGGCATCAGGAACAGCATCACAACCAGGCAGGGAAGGGGATTGTTCTGCTCTGCTCTGAGCTGGGGTTGCCTCACCTTGAGTGCTAGGGGCAGTTTGGGGTGCCACAATGTAAGAATAATATAAATCTATTAGAGAGGGTGCAAAGAAGACCTATGAAGATGAGGGGAAGCTGAGGATGAGAAGAGTGAGGTCACTGGGTATTTTCAGCCTGGAGAGAAGACTGAGGGGAGACCTCATTACAACTTCCTTGGGAGGGGAAGAGGAGGAGCAGGCACTGATCTCCTCTCTGTGCTGATCAGTGACAGGACCCAAGGGAACAGCCTGAAGTTGTATCAGGGGAGGTTTAGGTTGGATATTAGGAAAAGTTCTTCCCCCAGAAGGTGGTTGGGCCTTGGAACAGACTCCCCTGGGAAGCGGTCACAGCACCAAGCCTGACAGAGTTCAAGAAGTGTTTGGACAATGTTGGCAGGCACAGGGTGTGATTCTTGGGGTGTCCTGAGCAGGGCCAGGAGTTGGCCATTGATCCTTGTGGATCCCTTCCAACTCAGGATATTCTATGATTCTGTGATACCATACTGGGGCTCAGTAGTGGCCCTAGAAAGCATGAGACATGCTTAGATAAATAAATCAGAGGTAGACAGGGCTATACAAGAACCCTTTATTTCACTCTGTTCTTACTTAAATTGAAAGGGGAATATACTTTTTTTCTAAGGATGGTCTCAATTTAAAAGGGTGGTATGGATTATTATGATGGTGATAATGGGAAGGAACTGCATTCTGTCCAGGTGCATTCTCTCCTGGTTTAAATGTTTTGGTTTGCTGGAAAACCCTTATGTTCTTGTAAGAACTTGACTCATATGACAGGAATTCATTGCATTGAAAGTTCAATTTTCAAGGCTAAAAACATGATTTTCAAATGCAAAGTAAATTGTCTTTGAAAAGGTATGCAAATACCATTTTTTAACCTGCAGTTTGAAATCTCATTGAAATACTTAAAGGGTATTAAAATGAAGTTTTCTTGTGATTTAGAGAGAAAAAGTTTTAATCATAGTTATGGTACATGAATAGCGTTCAGTCCTTTGACAGTTAATTAAGATTGGAAGTACTTTGAAGTTGTTTGTCTCAGAATCACGGGCTAAGGTAAGTTTGGAAGGTTCCACAGTGGTCATCTTGTCCAGCCTCCCTGCTCAAGCAGGGTCATCCTAGAGCCCATGGCACAGGATTACATCAAAAAAGGTCTAGAATCTCCACTCAGAGACTCCTCAACCTCTCTGGGCAACCTATTCCACTGCTTAGTCACCTGCACAGCATAGAAGTTCTTCCTCCTGTTCAGGTGGAATTTTCTGTGCACCAGTTTCTTTCCATTGTCTCTTTTCCTTTTGCTTGGCAATACCAAGCATAGCCTGGGTCCATCCTCTTGACACCCTCTTTAATGTACAGGACCCTGCATTTGTCTTAGTTGAATTTCAGGAGGTCCCTCTCTGCCCTCTAGGCCATAGCTCTCTGGCCACTCCTTCCAGACTGGGGTCATCAGTGAACTGCAGGGGAGGCATCTGCCCCTTCACCCAAGGCATTGAGGAATAGGACAAGAAAATCACTTTCTATGCAGTCTTAATTTCTGCTGCCATGGGGTGCTAAGGCATCTGTAGTTGTCACCCACATATCTAGGCGAGTCCTTTCAATACAGCTGTTTATTTTGCTTTTTCATTCTTTCCATCAGAGTGCTGAGTTATTGCAGACAACACCTGTATGTGTTGAACATTTCTTGTCATCTACCTCCAAGGTCCTCTGTTTAGCAGAACACTAAAGCATGGGTAATTGAACTCAATTATTTGGGAGCTTGGGTTGTTATTGCCTTCTCTATTGCAAACTGTCATTTTGAAAGATCACAGTTGTTTTTGTCAAGTTGTGTAATGTGGTCTTGGGTTTTCTCATTCTGTTTTCCAGTCACCTTGCAGAGGATGTATCCTGTGGAGTCATGCTTTTGATCTCACCTAGGATGCTGGGTCTGCACTATGCACATGTGAAATAGCTGGTTTAGACCCTTTTCATTTTCATCTTGTTGCTTTTGGCAGGGAAAAATTGTTCAAAAGTAAGAGAATTTGTTCCCATCCGATTTGAAAGCTGAATGGGTCCCTGTTTAGTTTTTTCCTTTTTAAAAGTCCTTTACAGGGGACTGTGTTTTGAGGGCTTGTGATCATGCATGTAGTTTGCTTTCTGTCTAGCCACAGCAGTCTTTCAGCACCTGACCCTATATTCAGGGTAAGATCTGCAACCTTTAATTGTTTAATTAGCTGGTCCTAACTTAAAAATATTTAACTGTGCTTTCTCAGGTAACTCCGTTATTTCAGGAAGTATCCCCACAAAATATTCATTCCTTCTCCTTTGCTATTTTACCCAGTAAAAGGAAGCAAATGTGATCTCTGACAGTGATCAGCTTATCTTCAAAATACTTGCAAATAGCCCTCATCTTCCCAAATAATGAAATAAAAACTGTTCCCTGAACCCTCTTATATACTATGCTGTTTGTGCCTGATGTGCTTTCTGCTGGGGAGGTGGGAGTGGTGGTGGTAAGAAGGAAAAAGACCTTGTATCTTTTGGTTGCTTCTTTGTTTAGTGGTGAGTGGAAAATCCTTTAATCTTAAAACTTGTGTATTTTCTTTTTCTTCTTGAAAGGGTGGAGTCAAATATAACCCCAAGCTGGGCATGAAGGTACTTTAAATATAGTGACAAACAGTACACAGAACAAAGATTGCTTGTTCTGGCTTCCACTGTCAAAAAACCCCACAAAATCAAAACAGCAAACAAGCCAACAGAAAAGGCAATGAATAAAGGTGAAAGTCAGTGCTTCTAAAACTGCTTGAAATATATTCTTTTTAACATTAGTTAATTGTGGAAGGTGGCACTGACAGAAATGAAATTTTTTTGGGTTTGCAGATTTTGAGATGATGAGGAGAAAATTGAGCTGTGAGTTGTTATTCTTTTAGTGACATTCAGCCACTCCTGCTAAAGGAAAAGGAGTTAGCATTTGTTTGCCACCTTTATCAGGCTGACAAGTGATCTCTTCTAGTTTATTTCTTGTGAAATTTCCAATATTTTTAATTCAATAAGGCTGGAATCTAAAAGATTAAGGATAAGCTGCTTCAACATTTATCTTTTCTGTTAGAGATAAACAAGAGTGAACCTAAAGTACATCAGTAGCACTTTCATGGAGCTACTTTTTAGACTGTAGCTTGCTTTTAAAGTCAGCATTGCACTTGGCTCAAATGATGAGACTTTGACATTAAATGCTACTTTAGCAGAGCCAGTGTTAATATTTTCAATGCCTTATTAAAAAGAAAAGAATGTACACTAATTCCACTTCTGTTGTGATGAAGTTCCTTCATAACATCTGAACAAAATCAAGGCTGTTTGAGCACTTAGACAAAATGTAATTTTCTGCTATTTATTTGAGGCAGTGAACAGAGAGGGAACAATTTTTAAAATGCTTACTGAGAGTCAGCTAATTTTCCTCATCCCACTTTGAAAGTTTCCAAAAAAAAGAGCATGAAGAAATCAGGTTGGCTCCCATGGTCCACAGCAGCCAATGCTTATGAATACTTGTACTGTTGGTTGGTGAAACTTATTATTCCTTTGTGCCAAAACAGAGACAATGGAGACAAAATCCACAGCCTTTCAACTCCAAATATATCACTGGCCAAACTTGCCTGACATGACTAAGGAAATGATTGATCTAAAGGAGTTACAGTGCAAGAAAAACCCCATTTCTCTATCCCCAATCTTGTCCCCTCCAGCATCTGGCACTGGTTAGGTAGTCTACAGGGCATCTCCCAGGCTGTGTTATTTAAGGTACAGGAAAGAAAAAATTTCTGCAGCAGCTGAGCACTAATGCATTAATTCTGCAATTAACCCCACTGCAAAGTGCCAATGTGTTAATCTATCCATTTGCAGATGAAGGAAAGGGTGGCACTTTCACTTCAGGCATTAATTTGGTCTGCCTTGAGTCCTACCCATGTCTGTATAGTGGACTGACACATTTCAGTTCTAGCAGGCTCATTTGCCATGTGCCTACTTTATAGCCCGAGCTGACCCGACTCCCCCACTCTGTGTTGCTACAGCCCTACCCTGAGCAGTTCACACCTCAGTTCACAGTGTGGTCACTGTGGTCACCCTCTGTTCTAGCCTCCAACCACAGCGAGCTGTAGGCTATCAAACACTGGGGACACTGCACCCCATCCAAAGAAGGCTCCTCCTGTGAAAATCAGGACATGAGGAATGCTGACTGGGAAGCAAGGACCAGACCATCTGAGACCGATACTATCCTCTGTTGGGATAAAAGAGGATCAACCAATATCATTCCATTACCACCACTTATAATCTGCAATCTTTTTGTATCTTACAGTGACAGATCTTATGCATGACAACTCCTCCCCAAATGCTCCACAAAAAGAATATTGGCCCCAGTTGGTGATAAATAACATGAGTAAGTTTAAGCAAAGTTAGGCACTCCAATACTTTGCATTCTGTAGAAGTTAATAAATGATTCTTGTAGTTCTCTTTTTACCCTTTGGATGACTTTGGATGACACTGTTTTCCTGGAGGGTGGATAAGGATATGAAGTCTGTGAGGGTAAAGTGGTAATTCTTAATGTTACTTATATGAGAGAAAGAAAGTTGAAAAACCCTAGAACCAATGGGATATATAGGGATTTCATGGTTCTTGTCACAGTATTTTGACTGAACAACTCTGTCATGACCCAAGGTTATGCCTGGTACCAGCTCAGCTGTATTTCAGCCAGGCCAACCACTGGAGAAAGGTGGACTTTAGGAATTTACTCTATTCAGTTTCCAAGTGCAAGGAGAAAGTTCAGTTTCCTGGTGCTGCTGCCACAGCTGAGGAAAGGGTATGATAAGCAGATATTTTAAGCAGGAATGGAAACCAAAGGAGAGTTATACACTCATGGTAAATAAGTGAGGCATTAGGAAGATACATAGAGGTCATCTTCACTATTCCTCTCCTCAATTTAGCAGAACCTATGCAAGTAAAAGAATTGCAGTAAGAAATATCTTTATCTATGCTCCTTACTCCTTCAGCAGAAATCTAACTAGGTGCAAAGATTCACCAAACCTGATTCTGCAGAGAGAAAAAGCGGTATAGTGTGAGGAAAAAAAATCTGATTTCAGTAGTTTTTAGGCTGCTGCCTTTCATAGTCACTGTAGTCTTCTCAATTCTCTGTTACAGTGGGAAGGAGAAATGTGATTGTCCCACCCTGGATATCACAGTGTAATCTGCTCTTTTCATTTAACTGCTGTCTTCATTCAGCCAATTGTATGTTCATCAAATTCTCAGTTTAAAATCTTTCTTAGGCTTAGAGAATTTTTGCTGCCAGTCTCAAGAATCCATTGACTTGCCTTTGCTACAAACTTGTGTTAGCTTAGACTAGTTGTGCTTGGCCAGACTGCAGTGCACTTGCCAGTGATAGAGATTTTCTACACCAGCAGGCCTGCTCTCATAAGGGACTGTGCTCAGCAGAGGAGGTTTGAGCTAGCTGCAGTAAAATCTATTGTCTTGATAGAAGAGTCTGCTGTGTGATAAGAATCTTCCTCATCTGGATGATGAAAATCTGTTCTTTCCTTCCTTTTGCTGAGCGTGAGCTCTCCAAATGTAAACCTGTCCATACATGCTAAACATGTGAGTATTTATAGGCATTTCTGTGGTGGCCTGTGTCAACAGTGAAATAACCTGACAAGAATTAGAGAAAGTATCTTTGAGAAGCTGGAGATTCTTTTTTAAGAGCTGAAGGGAATGACAAAACAAAAATTTTGCCAGGGCACAGTTTTTTACATTTGGTCCAATGATTTTCTAGTTGTTAGGTATATGTGTTGAAATCTGTGTTCTGTGTTTTAGAAATAGCTGCACTATATTTAGGTAAATATTTATAGAAAATTTAAGCCCCGCTTCTAGAGCTTGTCTCTACTTTCATCTTTTTTAAAGCTTGGTATTTATATCATCTAACCATAGGGAAAGCGTGGTTTCCAAGGCTGTGGCTGACCAAAGTCCTGAGGGCCTGCCACACTAAAGATGACTTCTCCACTGGTTAAAACCCATCAAAATCAAATTTTCCGCTGGATACGCTGGGAAGCATCTCACTGAATAAGGCAACTTTTCTAAAGAGGATACAGTTTTGTGGCATAATTCTGCTGACTACACTGAACTTGTACCTCAGAATCATTTTGCCCCTCACCTCTTGCCTTTGCTATAAAAACTTTTTAACTCTTGCTGTGATAAACTCTTCTGCTTTTAATGGATAATTGAATCTTGGTGTTTCTTCTGGGTAAGCTTGCACAGATGCAACACCACAGCAGGATTTTGTATGTTGCAGCAAATCACAAAGAATAAATCGCTAGAGTATTTTTCATAAAAGCAAAGAAAAAACCCTATCATACTCTCTGCTGCTTGAAATTCTTGCTAAGTTTATTGTAAAAATTGAGATTACAAAGCTTCCATTTCAGAACATCAGAAATGCCAGATCCTCAAGTACTTTTTGACAAGCCCTACCACTTCAGTTGCAAAAATTAGCATTTTTAAGGTAAAAGACCATTGCCAATTTCATCTGTGTTTTATAAACAGAAATTATCTAAGATTGGAATGTTACCATCTTACCCATCCAACCACTGGGGTTTAGTCATAAAGGAACACTGGCATGAGCCATCCCATGCCTGAACAAGCAGAACAAAACCAAAATTGGTGAGGTTTTCTGACACCCAACTAAGCCTACCTCTCATACCAGAGATAAGAATAAACAGAAACCTTTTATCTGAATCCCAAACTGTGGTGGTTTAGATGAATAGGGACCTGAGGTCAAGCTACCCACAGAAAGTGGAATGCAGCCACCCAGGTCAGAGTCTGGCCCCAGCCGCAGAGGCAGTTTCTTGTAGTCCTAAGAGAACTGGAATATGTCTCACAATCAGGAGGCTGTCTTTGTACTCAGACAAACCCCAAGTGTTGACACTGTGGTGCCAAGCTACAGCCATTCTGCAGAAGAAGCTCTCTCCTCTGCCAGTCACAGCAGGGCACTGTAGCTAGCTGTTTGTGGAAGCAGTAGCCTCATCCATAATTAGTGCCTGAATGGCTACACAAGTAAAATGCTCTTGTGATATTCTATCCTTGCATCAGAAACAAGGATAAGTGACCTTCAGGTTTCATTTGGATTTATTGATCTCATGACCAGCTGTGACTTCAGAATGACACTTGGCACATATCATGTGGCCATTTGATGACATCACTGTTTACTCAAGTGGTCTTGTATTTTTCATTTCCATATTCAAGATAAGTTTGCTTAGCCTCCATTAAAAATTATGTTTTATTCAGGATTTAGATAACCTTTCCCAACCCACCAAGCTTCATATCTGTCTCTGCTAATCTTTCAGATGCCTGGAACATTTTTTTTCCTCAGTAAATAAGCAGTTATCCTAAAGAAGAAATATGGAAATATCTCTGTGGAAAGAGTAAATATAAGAAAAACAAGGAAACAAGGTTGATTCAGTCCTCCAAGCTGTTGTTTAGTTTAGGGTCTCCAAGCCAAATGATTTATCTGCTACACTTGAGGATGTGAACAAATAGATGACTAAAAGCACATGTGTTCTTGCAGAAAATCTGACTCTATAAAAATGATGAAATTTGCATTTATGATGTTTATGCAAGATAGAGTTTTTGACTGACCTTTGTCTAAGGCACCTTGGAATGCTTTGTCAGCTGCCTCTCTCTCTCTAGCAGCAGTGCTCCGTCATTTTCTAATTAAGTCTGTGCAACTGTTCACACTGGAATTAAAGCTCAGCAAAAGGTTGCAGGGTGCTGTGTCTTCATTATCTATTTTTCTCATCTCGTGGCTCATGCTGAGTTGCATTCCGCTTAAACAAAGCAATATGGTTCTTACTATTGAGAGCACAGAACTGCTAACAGCAAGCTAGTGCATGGCTGTGCTGTTGTTTTGTGCAGTACCAGCTGGTTTTTATTGAGGAAACTGTACCATGTAGTTGAATAATTTTGGTCTCTACAGTCCTTATTGTTCTGTTTTGGAAGGGGTGAAAAAGAAAGTACTGAATCCTTTGAAGAGCTAGGAAATGACAATAATTGGAAGAGTATGTACTGCACAGCTGATGAAGAACCAGATGATCTTTCTCTTTTTTTCCTTTTGTTACTGAAAGCACTGATTGACCTATGATGGGTTTACTGAGGAAAAAAACCCAAAAACTTTCTTCTATTTTCCTTCCAGTTTCAAAATGATTAGAACATAGCACTGCTCTTCCAGAAATCCAGCAGATTTTTCCTCTCAGAACTGTCCCACTCTTTTGCTGCCCAAATTTCTCACCACATTTGCATTATCTCAGCATGCATCAGTTTCCTCCTCTGTAAAATACCTTGAGCTCTTAAAAAAAAGAACTCTCTTTCTCTTAAGTTTATGACTTACAAACTTAGAGATCTGCGGCTGAACAAGATGAAGGTCACACTGTAACCCCTCAGCAAACTGATCATGGGGCTTCAGTTATGACACTAATGCTGATAGATGTCAGTGAGACAGATATTTTGTTTCTTTTGCATACACATTTCTCTGTGCTCTACCCTGAAGACCCCAGATTTTTGCTCTGTTGAGTGATAAATCTTCCACTGAAAAAAGGTCTTTTGCACATATTAGTAGAGAATTGGGCTGGTGCACCCAGTGAAACTTGTTGCACTGTTCCTATCTACTCCTAGGTACAGCATGCAGGTTGGAAACCATGTCAGCCATGTTCTGTGACATCTTTTGACAGCAGCCATAAGTTGGATGGACTTCGGCCTGCACCTCCCTATGATGTGGAATCTTTCTTTGAATCAGGTCAGAAGGAGAGAATCAGCCTGGGAAGTGGCAGAGGTATGAAATGTCTCCTTCTTCTCTGCCAAACGAGTTTCTTGGGAGCATATCCCAAAGCAGCAAATGGTATGAGATCAGAGCACAGCTCAAGGCTTCATCACCCAGTTTTCTAGTGTGCTTGTGCCAAAGCAGAAGGTTTGGCTTGCTGGAGAGGAACATCCTTGTGGAATGGGAATGTGTCTTTAAATGAATGTGGTTGGATGGGGAACAGTGGGAAGGACTGAGTGCAGAATTTATCCTGGTGCACATTTCACATGATGAAATTTCCCTTGCTAAAGCAAACCAAGAAAAAAAAAAGAGGAACAAAAAAAAGGAGAGTTTTTTGGGGTTTTTTGTGGTAGAGTTGTGCATCACATGCTGTGTTATTAAATGAATCCAACTGTATGCAGCAGACTTTAATTAACTTTTTATTAGGAGGAAAACAATCAGCTCTACAATATAGAAGACTATTTAAAAATGAAGTATCTTGGCTATTTTTGATCCCAAATGCACAAAGGAACCAGACTACAATGCATTCCAGTGGCTTGAAATATTTTGATTGGAATAAAGAACTCTAGCTAGTTTTGAGTCATACAAGAAGACATTGCCACATCCTTAGGGTTTGTTGCCTTTACTTGCACTGCAATAAATCAAAATAATTTGTTTTGAAATCATAAAGAAATCACAGAATTAAGAATGGCATCTTCACAGTGAATTTCTGCTTTGGGGGAAACATTTTGAGCTAAATTGATAACCTCTTCAAAAAGTCTTTAGCTGAATGAGATAAGTCTGTAAGGAAAAATGCTGATTTTGGGCTTAATATCACCAGTGTATATGTCCATATCAGAAATTACATGAATAAACCAGAATGAAGATGGAGGCCCTTGTTCCTCCTGTACATCATCTCGCATCAACTCTTAAACAATGGCTAAGTTGCTTCTAACCTACCTTCACTCTAATTTTTTTCTGGCAGAAATTCTCAGGTATAATATTTTCTTATAATGAAGTAAAAGGAGATTGATTTTTTTTTTCAGCTGAGTTAGTAGTCTATTTTTCCTAACTCTGGCTTCCATTTTCACCTAGTAAACTTTTGAATCTGATGGAAATATCAAAGATAATTATTTTCCTACAAGTTTTGTCCAACTAAGAGGCGAAAAAAGTCCAAAGTAATGCCTTTATGAGGGAGAGACAGAGGGCAAGCAGGATTTTTTTTTTCACCATCCATGCTATCTCTTATGCAGGAGTTTGCACAAGAAGACTTTTTATAGAGTGGAAATTAGCTTTACCAAAGTGGGATAAAGCACGGGGAAAGGGTCTTACAAAGTCATTACACCAAGTAACAATTTTCAGGCAAAGTGAATGAAACTATTTTGGAAAATGCTAACTTTCTCCTGCCCCAAGAAAAGGTAGAGTATAGCATTTACCTGGTCTTTGTCTTGAGAGTTCTGTGCTTCTGTCTCAGAACTGACGGAATAAATTTTGTTCAAGTTCAGCTATTTTCTAGATTTGCAGAAAGAAGAATTAATAAATCATTTTCATTCAATTCATCAGAAAAACCTTTGAAGGGATCTTTAAAGAGGTAAATGGGACCTAATTTCTTTCAGCACTCAAAGAAACACAGCAAATGATTTGACATCCAGGATCCAGGGACCAAAAATATATAAACCAGTTCAAGCATGTCTTCTTTCAAATTCAGTTATTCCTGAAACTGAAGTATATTATATGATAGCAAACTTGCCTTCCTGAAGTCTGCTACTCCTGGGTAATTTTTATTAAAAAATAAGATTTTGAGAGCCATCTTAACTTTTCCCTAATGAGGCCCAGAGAAAGACTGTGGGAAATTTTTCTTTAAAAGACAAGCATTTCCATTAGGACCACAGAGTATTCTGAGTTGGAAGGGACCCACAATGATCATCAAGTCCAGCTCTTAAATTAATTGTTCATACAGAGATCAAACTCACAACCTTGGCATTATTGTCATCATGCTTCAACCAACTAATCTCAAGAGGGTAGAGGATTGTCCAGTATTCATAATTTATCATCATATCATATTAATTAAGGATTGTTGTTCAGAATAAATTTATGAAGTGTAGAATAGAATTCAAAAGCATTTTGATTCTGGGAAACCACAGTGTTTCCAAGGGGCATATTTTAAATTCCTCTTCATTAACAACTTCATTGCTTCTAAAACACAGAATCCATACTTTCTTTCCCCAACTCCTCCTGCCTCTAAACAAGGATTTTGTGTCATTGCATAAATCTCTTAAATCCTCCCTGATCTAATGGAGATATAAGCATCTAATACTTTTACAGTAAAACAGTGCATCAGAATAGAGGAGATATTAGACCATAAACATAGAAAGGGCCCATAGCTAAAGTATTAAAAAATCTCTCATTTTCGGTTTCAAAAGGTAATACTTTAAACTTGGGGAGTACATTAATGCTTAATGTGGGACAGGAGAACACGCTACGGGGGAGTGTGGAAATGTTTTGTGGCTGCCCACTTTAGGAGACGAATCACACTGAGAGGGAGGCATGTGCCCAAAGCAAGACAGCCTCTGCTGTGAGGAGCACAGAGCTGGGACAAGGGTCTGTCCCCAGGGCCCCTGACATGACTGGCTGACAAAAGGAGCCGTGCATGATTTCCCAGCAGATCATAACTTCCTCACTATCACTGCCTGTGTGTCAACAAAGGCCGGGGGCCGTCGGTATAAAATGAACTGGGAAAAAGGGAAACTGGGAGCCACTGGCATCCAGCCCAGGCTTCAAACCACACAGCTATCCTATGTATTTCTTTGTGTATCTGAACAGGGGTTGTGTTTGAGGTCATCTTTAACATCTGTGTATTCACCCAAGGAGCAGTCCTATATATAGCACGCTTGTTTATGTGGCCCTGCTGTGCCAGAAGCCCTCTCTCCAGGAGATCCACATTTTTGACTCATTTTGTCATGGTTCTCAGCTCTTGCCGGTAAAGGGCATAGTTGTTGCTAGCTGATGCTCTGCTGAATTTGCAGTTCATTGTATATCAAATAATTCAGAAAGCAAATTTCATGGGGTTTGATCTTTTCAGTTGTACACAGTCTCCAGCTTTGTGCTCCTGTTTTATTCTCATTATAAAATAAAGTTGACTTGAAGAGATGGAAATTTCTTAAGAGAAAACCTCTGGATGCAGGAGAATGGGAAGGAAACACCCCAGGAGTAGTTAATTGGGAGATACATCTGAGACTAAGCCATTCAGAGTTGCTTCAAGCCATTTATAAGTGCTTCATTTCCAGAACTTTCAACTCTTGCTCATCCCAATGTAAAACTCCACATTTTATGATGACTTCCCAGTGATGGCTCACTAGTTACTGCAGTATCTCCTGCCATACAGAAGGCACAAGTATAAACAAATACAGAATATAAGGATAATTCTGGTTTGGGGCAGCTGGATGGATTCCATCCTGCGGTTTACTGTGGTCCTCTAGTCCTCCTCATCGTTAGAAATTCTATCGGGGTGGATGAATGCAAGTCCAGAAAGCTGTGTGGCCACACTGGGGCTGCTCTGGACCTCAGGATAGGGATGACACTGTATGAGTGTGGTAAAATAGCATGATGTTCACAGAGATGTTGTCTGGCACTGGTGTTAGCAGGGTACCAGCAAAGGATGGGGGCCATCATTGCAATGAAGATGGCTTTACATGTCAAACCTCCAGACAGGGAGGAATTTGTCCATCTGCTTCTCTGCTAGGGCTGCAATACTACTTACATTTCTGGCACTGCTGCATGACTGTTTCTCTGTACCTTTCTAAATCTGCCTTTTTGAGCACAAAAAGTTGGAGCTAAGCTGTAGCACAACAGTGGGTAGTTGCAGTGTTTTGGCAGGGCAAGGAAAATCTGGCTCACCAGTGTCAAAGGACTAAGGGCTTCTCTGCCTTCCCTGATTATCCTAAGCATGTACAGTATAGAAATATACATATCTACGTCTGGGATCTAAGCTGCACTCAAGGCTATATTCAGCTGCTTGAACTGGAAGGAGCAGACACAGAAGGATCTCAATAGTCTTACAGGACTTTTCAGACAGAGAAACAAAAAATTTGGCAGGTTTCTCCAGTCAGTAGAATCAATTTAGACAGGTGAAAAAGTTGCTGTGGTGAACAGCCTGCTGCAAAGGTCTGCAGAGCAAAGCAGCATCACAGTGCACATTTGGGCAAAACAGATGGGAAAGCTGATGAATGCCTAAAGCTGTGAGGTTCAGGGCCTGCTAGAAACAAGCTGTTCCCATGCAGAAAGGTCCCTGGTGAAGTTTTCAAGTCCTGTTCTGTTATTCTGAACCAGAAAAGTCAGTGTTTGCTCATCCTGGCTCAGCTTCAGCAAAATCATCATAATAGTTTCCTGTGTGGTCTGAGATGAAAAAAATAGCAGCTCAAAATGGTTTTCTGTTCAGATTCACTTCAGTACCCTCTCCAAAAGGCACTCTGGAGGAACTGCTCATGCTCAGGGCATACCAGTGTGCCTGGATGGTAGGAGGAAATGTTTTAATTGCTCTGTGGATTTTGACCTCAATTTTGCCTGTGCTTTGTTGCACCTACCATTGTGCAAATCGCTATGTCACTACTCGCTCAGCAGCTTCACTGGGATGAGAGGGTGGGTCACAGCTTGATTCCTGGTAGGTGAAGACCCATCTTTACAAAATCCCTGCAGTGCTTGAACCTTCATTGAATTAAAGAGGCCAGTGGCTGACTAGGCCATGGAAATGGGCTTCTTGCCCTTAAAAATGACCCTGGAGATTAGGGTTGCAACACATCAGCATGTGCTGTTGGCAGGAGCCACTGCTATAGCTAATCTTTTAACACGTGGAAGATATCAGGCTCCAGGATCATCAATCATACATTCATTCATTTTAATGAAAGGAAGGAACGAAGGCTTCAGTTTCCCTGGAAAAGGATGAAGAAACGCTTGACCTAATGCCAGACTAAAAATTATTAAAGGGAGACTGTCCCTTTCCCCTTCTCTGTAGATAGGTGTGCTGCCAGTTCCTGGGCCCCAGACCCTGCATTCACTGGAGCAAAAGAGCCATCTTCTGTGCTATTCTCTGTGCAGCAAAGCAAGGTCAGACTGGAATCAGTGCTTTTCCCCTTGAGGGACATCACTGCTGTATTATGCCAGACCCAGTCTGCACTGGGTGAAGTTGCTTTGCTGCATTATCCCTTCCCATCCTGTCTGCCTCCTTGCCTTGTGACCCTCAGCCTATTCACAGCAGTGTCCTTAGGGGGCTTGCAGTGCTGGGATCCAGCTGGCAGCTTACTCAGAGTTGCTGTGGTGAAGGTTTTGCTGGGCTGTTCTCCTTTGCCTTGCTCCCATCCTAAAGCCACACACTTTCATGCTTAGTGCATACACAGGCACACACAGATGGACTTGTGCAACAATCTGCTTTATCACCCTGGACATTTTCATACATCAAAGGTTTACACTCCCAGCTGCCATGGTTACAGCTTGACTTCACTGGCAAGGAATTAGACTACTGTATGAGCTCCCAAACTGTGAAGACATTTGAAAGGCAGCTGCTTTACAGTGAGCAAATACTTTTTGTGCAGAAGGAGGCAAAATTATCAAGTTATCATTTTTATCTTATTTCGGGCCAAATCTCCCCAAATCAAAGCCATAAAAATCATTGTGCACATGTAACAAATGAGAGAATTTGGACCACAATATTCAAGGCTGTTGCTGTAGATAGGGTGGCAGAAGCTCTCTGGTTATGATGCAATGTACTATATAACAGTTCCTTTCAGCTGTGTCTGGGCAGTAGAACACTGTTTTATTTTATAGTAAGGATTCCCCTTTGATTTACAGCTGAACTTACTCTATTGCTGTCAGTGAGCTGTTCCAAAAGAGGCTTTATTTTCCCTTATGTGTCCTGCAGTGACTCTTCCTTCTGCTGGTAAAATCTGTAAAACATCTACTGAGAAGAGTGACAAGACACAAGTTTTGCTGGATGCATTTATTTTCCATTGAGTCATACCTATAGCACAGGAGAAGGCAACAAGAGAATGATAAAATAATAACTTGTGTAACTGAACACAGAATTGTATTTACCTGATTTCAACAATTATCACACTGTCTTTAATTTTAGCTTATTTTAATTCTTTCAAAATAACCTGTGAAATCACAGCCAGTCCACTTGGGAAGTGCATTTCTCTCATCATTTGTTCTACTTCATTTTGTCTTCTGTAAGCATTTTTTTATTTCCAAAACTGTAAGAAATGACACATAGAATTATTTCAGCCTATTCTGATACCTTGTATCCATATATTATGCCTATTAATTGCTTCAGGAAAGCTACAGTATCACCAGTCAAGACTAAATACTGCTTGTCACTTGAAATTATATCCTTCCATCTTTTTTCCCCCATTGTTGAGGAATTAGTTGTGCCTAGCACAATACACCTCACAGTATATTCACTCAGTCACCCTCTCTGCCTCTGTGTGGATTTTTTCCCCTATGAAATTTTCAATTCTTTCCTGTATGCCACCAAATTCCTGTGTACAGTGACTGCCTGAGTTCTTATTTTCTTCTCTCTGAGATGTGAACTGGACTTTACAGTATACTATTCACCTTCTCAATCTGATGTTACTCTGCACCAATTTTCCCCCCACTTTAACATTCCTCTAAATCACTGCACATATGTGACAGTAATAGGATTAAGTCCATGGTACTCAAAACTGATGCTACAGATTTACACAGCCTCTGTGGCAGTCATCCAGTATTCAGTAATAGTGTTATGGTTTGGGATAATGATTTTTCTTATGCATCTCCATTCTGACCTCAATAGTCTAAGTCTCTCCTCTACAGAAACTTTCTGCTCCTAGTCACATTTGTTACTTAACTGGTAAGACCTCTGTGGCTCTTTTGGAGGTGAATACAATATTACAGGCAAGTGTATGCCATTGAGTCATATAATGCTTCTATAAAGTTCAATGCATTATTTCTCATTTTGACATAATAAATACTTATTTTAAGTCTTAGGAAATGAGCAGGTAATGCAATACTTATGTCTTCTAATCATCACAGAAACTGTCATGCATGAAAGAAGCTCATTATTTCATTTGCAGTTCATCCAGTCTGTCCTTTGGTCCCATCAGGACTTTTGATGTGTCTGTTATCCAACCTTGGCGGCTTGTTTCTCTTTTATTTGCTCCTTCAGAGCTTTTAGTTTCTGACAGCATATTATCTTTATTGTCTGAAGAGGCTGATGCCAGAATCAGCTTCTCAGCACTGTTCATTTAGCCAAAGGCCAAGGTAATGAAGGTTTTCTGCAGCCATGCTCCGTTGGAAAGGTGGAAACATTGGAAACACCCAGCTGTTTTCAGAAGCACTGTGAAAAAATAGACTACAGAAGCAGTTTGTCAAAAGGAAGGAGAGATGAGAGGAATTACTACTAGCATAAGGAACCTTTCACATGGAAGTCAGTAGTTCTAATGTGGGATAAACAAAACTTGGTTAGTCCTGAATCTCTTTGGTTGTTTTGTACTCCCTCTGGTTGTAGTGAGTACCTGTATCATGACATGCACTGACAGCTCCAGCTGCAGCACGTTCTGCAGCGAGGCACACCCTGCAATCTGTGGATGGCTGAACCCTAAAGCTAGTCTGAAAGTGGCATTGAGATGGTGATGGCTTGAGAAGGCTGGCCTGCAACAGACAGAGCTAGAGAATAAAGTATGTATTTATTAAAAGCCTTTAAGGACACACCTTGGGCAGTACAAGAGCCTGGCCAGGGCTACACCCAAGATGGACCCAAAATGGTCACAAAATGGATGACTGGTCATGAATTTTCACACTTTTATAAGTTTTGGTCCATTTGTGTATTGGGTTTAATTGTCCAGTTCCAGCTTCAGTTTATGAAGTCCCATCCTCCTTGTTGCTCTTTTCAGTTCTCAGTTGTTCATACTTTTTGAGCCTGAAGCTTATAACAGTTTTCCTTCGGTTTTCCTTAATCTCAAGCTGGAAAGGGATTGTTTTGTCTACCTATCCTGTGGAGTGAACTTACTGACACTTAATATGAAGCTCAGAGCTACACACCTAGGCAGCACAGAATCTAAAAACCATGAAAGCTAAAACTTAAGGCATCAATGGATTTACACTGCTCCTGTGCAGCTTTCATAGTGGGGAAGAAGCATATGGAAAGCTGTTAAACTAGTGCTAAACAAAACTTTAAAGAAATGCACTTACTGCTCAGTGGGAGTCCTAATGTAAACACTGGAAAAACTCCCCTTGAATTAATCTGGATTTAACCACAGGATCCTGGAATATTCATGTGAATAAAAATGTGATCTGTCAAAGAAGGCTCCTGGCCAAGGTGATACAGGCTCCTGCTTTACAAAGTGGCAGTGAGACAGGCATTTCAGACAAAGTGTTTACTTCTGGTGTTTATTTTAATTCATATTTAAAATTGCTTGTGAGGGGAAAGTCAAAAGAAGTAGACAGGCTTTCACCTTATCTGAGTTGTAATCTGGACCTGATTGCTGTTCCACAGCTCTAATCACCATGACTGATTTATCCTGATTAACAAGGAAACACTGCAGTGGAGTCTGTATCATTGCCCTGACCCCAGCCAAAACCTCTCCCTGGGTATGAGCTCACATATGCCTTTATGGTGCCTGCTCTGAATATTTTCAGGCAGGAACAGCAGCCTGAATTGCTCCCAAGATGGAAGGAAGAGCCAAGGTGCATTACATAATACTTTAGTAATTCTACCAGGAGGCTCTTCTACCAACACTCACTGAATTTCTCTTTTTCCCTTCTTCTGGACAGAAACCAAATTTCTATTTTACCAAGTTCTAATCACATTTTATGACTTTTTTGGATTGCTCAAACAGTCTGTTGGCCTAAATGATTTAGGAAATAAAGTATCATTAAAAAGGTAAAAATTAATCACAACAGTCTAGTCAGAAGAAAGATGTTTGATCAATATTATCCCTAACACCCCGCATGCAAATGCTCCCTCAATACCTGTTGCACTGATATATCCAGTATTTTTGTGGGAATATGTAGGTTTGTGTGGACCTTTGTAGTGCGTCAGGATTCTGTGCAACCAGTGAGTTGCTAACTATGTAAACAGATGTTTTGCAGAGAAAAATCTATGATCATTACTTGTCTTCCATCCTTAAATCTGTTAGCTAGCACTTACCTTCAAGAAAATCTTCCTGACTCAAAGTCTTCAGCAAAGGAGAGACTATGACACATCCAGTCAAAAGGTTGACATCCTTTTTCAACATATTCAATGAGCAATATGCAACATATATTTGTTGCACATTATGTTTAAACTAAATTTGCCTCAACATTGATTTCTGGTAATGAGATGCAATGAAGCAGCTGGGCTAGGATTAATCACATACTGCTTTGGGCAGAAGTACATGCAAGCCATAAATCTGGAATCTTAGCTCTTCCTTCAAATTCTTCATGATGCAGTGCTTAACTGCTGAAAATGTTGCAAGGAACCCTGAAGGTAAGGAATGTGCCCCACAGATCCTGGGAGTATGGTTCAGTGACCAAATAAACCAAGCATTTCTTTTGCCATGGCAGTGCCATTAGGGAAGGCTTCCTGGAAAGTCTGAGGCAGCATATGTTCATGGGAGAGGTAGACACTTGCTCCAATATCTGGCTGGCATCAGTCACTTGTTCATTTGTTTTGTGCAGTGTAAGGTCTGGTCTTTTTCACTTTTTTAATCAGCAGCTATTATAAATTAATCCTGGTTTCGTGCTTGAGAATTAGTGTACTGTAAAATTGGTATATCGTTCCCTAGACTAACATTCCCTCTGATTCAGTTTGTCTTATTTTCATTTGTGCAGAAATGTCTTTGAGGACAAGACATTTTAACATTGAGAGATGGGAAAGGAGAGGTAAAGCTAGTACCTGAATACTCCACAGCTAGGAGAGGAAGTGGGGAGTTTGTAATAAGATCCAATCTAACTTTACATCTGTTGTATTGCGTTTACACTTCATGCTTGATCAAAGCACTATTACATTCACATGGGGAAGAAAAGGTTCAAAGTCTGAATCTGGAACAAAACTGTTTTAAGTTCCATTCAACATCAGGGATTTGCATTTATCAAAGCTGATGGTTTACCCACTGACACTGATATGGAAAGTATCCCTTTTCATTGTATTTTTGTTGTTTTTAGTGGTCTGGCCTCTTCGGAATATTTTAAGCTGAGACAGAATGCTTTCCCAGATGAGCACATACATTACCCAAGTGGAAAAACAAAGCATCTTTTTCACACTCAAGCATTTCTGTAATCGTTCTGTGCATTCTATACATGCCAGGTGAATCAGTCAGACCCACTGAAGCTGTCTGCAGAGGCACAGGCTTGCTTTGTTCAGTGTTCAACATAAAATGGTTCACATTTTTTATGAGATCTTTTGAAATCTCTTACAGAGCATCAGCCCTGGTAACTGATTCAATATTGCTCGGACATGGCAGTAACACCTGAACTGCTGTTACAGTACTGAGTCTCTGATGCATAAACCAAATGAGTGTAGAGGAAAAGAGGACCACAGTGATAAGATTTGCAGACTCTCTAAAACTAGGGGGTTTTGTGTTATCCCCTAGTTTTTCACTCTTCATGAACTCATCTTAAAACAGTTGTTTACATTATTTTGTCAGCTCTAAAAATGATTCATGATAACCTACTTTATTAACTTCTGTACAGCACTGCAATAATTAGGACAACTTGGAGTCAATCCCTTCCTTCACATGTGGGGTCCTTTTACTCACCTGGGCACTGTTAAAAGATGTACCTAAACTGAAATGAGTGCATTAATCAGTGAGTCCACCACCGCTTTTCAAGGTATGAATGTACTTAGCACCTTGTTGAATTTGTCTTTACTTCAGACATTCAAGCTCCCTTGTAACTAGTTCTGTAGGGTTTTTCAGAATATTATTAGCACTCCTAACGATTCCAAAAGGTAATAAAGAAGTAGTAAAGGTAATAAAGAAGTTCTTTAGAGGTGACAGAAAAGGAATTGAAACCCTTTTGCTGTGTGTGAGATGGTTCTACATGTCAAACAGCAAGCTGAGTTGCCCATTCTGTATGATTATGTAATGAAAGACCCTATTGTAGCAGTGTAATACACCCAGGGAGAAGGGGTTAGAGCTGCTCTGCAAACCTGCAGTCTGAACTTCCTGATCTTTCTGCAATTAAAATTTCAGACAGCCTTGCATGTGTGCATTCTTTAGACACTGCAGTTCCTGAGAGGACGTCTGTTTGGATTTTGGGCAAGAGACTTGAAAACACTGTTGGATAAATAAATGTAAACCAGCAGCAGATGCCATTGTGTAACTGTTACTCCTCCCTAAAACTCCTGCAAATACTAAACCTCTGTGTAATGAATGGGTGGTTTACATTAATAAGGTAATTTGAAAGGTGTTAGGGTGAGGGAAGGGAAAACAAAGCGAGGGATCATGAAGTGCTTATGAACTTGAGTCTGTTTTTCCTTTCACTGGCAGCACAGCCAAGTGCTGCACAAAACACACAGTTGTTGCCCTCCAACTCGTTTTCCTTTACAAATTCCAAGGGGGCCTAACACTCCTGACTGCTAAGCATAGTCCTGTTCTTCAGGCTTTTGCTTCAGTCCGGCAATTGCCTTTCCAGTTGCAGCTCTCAGTCTCCTGTAATGTGTTAATTACATTCTACATGTCTGAATATGCTGGATGGCTGTGTGATCTTTTTATGACTTAATACTTACAGAGTATGAGGTCCCTCATGCCCCTCTGAGTTTGGACTGAATAACCCAATATAATTTCTGCCACATAATCACAAGCATGCTTCAAGAATAGTATTTGGAGAGAAGTGTGAGCCAGTCCCATGTATGAAGGAGTCTCATCTTCTCAGCAAGGTCAATTAGCCCAACTAGAATTCCATTTTAACTGATTCTGCAGTAGTTTTGATATCTGGACAGTGCCACCATAACTCTCTAGAACCTGAGCTGTGGATTTCTCTGCTACCTTTTATACACAGGCATGTAAAAACTGCAAGCCTCATCTCAGTGCCCTTCTCATCTTTGTGCCCTTGTGCCTCTCCCAGGTGCTTTAAAGCTCTTGACAATGTAAGACTGCAGGAACATGAGAGCAGGAGACAGTACAATTTTCTGCCTGAGCAGTGCTAAAGGCTTTAGTGTAAATGGTGATTAAGCTCTTTGATTCTGGATAATACGACACAATCCGTGACACTAAATCCTTGGAATTCATGGAGGTTTTCTTTTCTTTCCCCCAAAATGAGAACAACCATCCTCCCAGGTCATGGGCTTCTAAAAGGGGAATGTTTCCAGATAGAAAATGGACTAAGCTCTGCTCAGAGAGAAGCCTCTCTGGTATGGAAAGAATGAATAAACTATGATACATGTCCTCCAATACAATATAACTTTAGTAAATTCCAAGTGAGCTAACAGCTTTTATTATTCGCTGCACAAGGCAGAGTATTCATGGAGTAGGTTCATCTTCACGTGTTCTTCTCCCCAATCTCTCTATGAAAATATTCTTGCAAGTCATCCAGATGTCACAATCAAGGCCTGGTAATACCACAGTAGCATCAGTCTTACGCATGGTATAACTGGGATGCAGAGTCGTGTAGTGTTTCAGTTTCAGTCATACATTTTCCTGTCCTGGCAAAACACATTTTTGCAGCCCAGCTCAGGTCTAGACTACTGAAAATCACAATTCATAAAATCTATGTAATATTCCTGATCTGAGGGGTAAGGGAAGAAAGAAGAATTGAACTACTACTTGTATATGGTCATTGGCACAAAATACAGCTGAGTATTGCCTGGCTAAGGAAGATGTTCTCTTGAAAACATTGTTCTTGAGGGCTGAATTGCTCAGGACCTGCCTGTTGTTGCTCCTTGAGGAGAAAAGCAGGTCTTTTGCAAGTACCTAGAACAAAAGCATTTTACTGAACTGTACAGGTAGGCTAGGGCAGAAAATCGGTTTAGCACCAGGATTCCCACATCCTGCTTCCTGACCTGCTTTGGATTCTCTGTATGGCATCTTACTTTTCTTACAGAAGAACAAACCACTAACTCCCTGGACTCATAAAGTTTAATTTTAGGATCCTCTGCCAGAAATACAAGTAATGAAGACACATATGATCTACTGACAGTAACAAAATGCTTATAAATGCTGAATAAAACATGGTTTCCTATGATTGCTTCACATCAGATTTCCCCTCAGGTAAATCAATGTGATTAGGAAATTGTAGTGTCAGCAAGGATGCTGTCACATCAGGAAGTCAAGCAGCTTGCTTTTTAACCTCCTTTCCAGTTCAGGTTAATCTGGAACTGAAATTGTTCCTGCTCAGTTTCAGTTCAGACCACTAATAATTTGTTACCCTCTTGCACCTGACTCACAACAGTTGCAGGAAAAGATTCAGTAGAACAGAGCTTCAGGCACGGAGAATACTTCCTCCTCTTGCAAAATAACTGAAGTCAATTTTGAGAGGGTCTAGTTCTAGTCGAGGTTTTGCAAGCCTCCAAAACCACACTCCAATTCCGGTTCTAAAGAAAAATGACGTTTCTAGGTGGCTTTTGGTTGGGTTCATTTCTCTGGCTGCACTGCCAGCAAGTATGGTGTCTTAGTCACCCGCTGAAAGAAGTGATGGGTGCTACAAACACTGAAGTCCTACTCACTCATTTACTCAGTGTTTCTGGTAAAATGGGTTTATTTGAGTCCTTGCATTTGCAATTCCTTAGTTCAGTTAATTGTATTTTAAACAGTCAATAAAGCTTCTGTTACTTAAAAGACTGCTGTTCCAATTAACAGATCTTCCTATCAGAAAGGTCCCTTAGTTTTCTTACAATTTCTTCCAGGATTACTGTAGATGGTTTTTCCTCCAAGGAGGCCAGACCAATTAAAACTTGTGGTAGCTTTTTCTCTCTCTGTGTGACTCCATAGAGGGCCAGATTTGCTCCCCTTCTCCCCATTGATAACTTCCTCACATGAGTAGTCCCACAGAAAGGAACCCACTTGTATGACTAATCTGCTCAGCAGCATACAAAGTTCACTGTCTGGACTAGAATTAAATGACTTTTCCATAGAGCACTACAGAGTTTGCAGAGGAGACAGATTAAAACTCAGGATTCCCTAGTGGCAAATGCCTTGCTTTGAGAACTAGACCATTCTTCCTGTCTAACTTAACTGAGTCTGGACACCAACATCTTTTCTCAGCTATTTTCTTTCCCCTGAAAAAATCAATAAAATGCAAAGTTTTTCCTGTAAGGGTCTCCTCAGTTGTGCCACTCTGTCTTAGTTGGATGAAATGCCTGAAAATGGTCTTGTTTTCCCAGACATTTGCTTGCCAAACTTGTTGAGCTAGCAGGCGTATTGCTGTATGTTGGCACATACATTACCTCAGCTTAAACTAATTTATGGGATGTGGCACCTCTGACACAGTTCTCCTGTTCCAAACAACAGTCTTAATCAGTCACACTCAGAAACATGTATAATGCTGAGGAGCTGTAACTACTCGTAGCTCTTCTCTTGATTAGGACTTTGGTGCTGGTCCATTATTCAGCCCTCTGTGAACAAATGTGTGAAGCAGCTCACTGGAGCAGAGATGGCATTGACAGATGGATCAGTGATTTTTTTTCTGTTAGGAGGAACAAAAATGTGTTGAGACAAGGAAAGTCATACAAGAGAATCCTGCCTTCTTAAATTTTTTCCTTGAAAAAAGATGTCTGGAGTGAGCCTGCACTAGACTGTGGTAGCATTTATTTGTTGTTTCTTGGGATGCTATGGAGGATAGAGCTTCCTTAGGTACTGGAATATTGCAACAGTCATTTTGAAAGATAGGGATGCTGATTCTGGCTCTCTATTCTGCTTCCAAGAAAACTGCAAAATGTGGCCCTCAATATAAACATAACCAAGGGGCTGCTTTGGGTTGAAGCAAGGTTACACATCTCTTCATGGACTACTCTGAAGTGTGGGAGGACTAAGATCTCTACTCTGTCTCTTTCCTAGGTCTAATCTGCTTCATCTTTTCTAAGCTAAGAACTACATAAGAGAGCCCCTGGTTATGCACCATTCTTATTCCTGCTTAGGTGCGGTCACTTTCTCAGCAGAGTTGTGAATTTACTCTGATACCCCCTTCAGCATAATTTTAACTGAGGAAAAGGAAGGAGATGCAGGAACCAAGGGCTAAGAATTTACAGAAAAATGCTAGATACAGCTAAGTGCAATCCTCTGTCCATCTGTTTCTGCAGCTTGTTTCATAACCCAGGAAAAGGATCAAGGTAATTAGCTAAAAGAATTCACTTTAAAGAGTGATCTGTGTTTAGAATGTTTTCCTTAAAGTTTGCCAAAAATATTTTTTCCATTTAACTCACAATTTCTCACTGCCTCTTCCTTTACTTTCCAGCTAAATGAGCTATTTCAAAAAATATTTGCCTGTCCTTTAAAGGAAAAAGGAGAAAAAAGGCAGGAAGCTAAAAAGAATGGTCAACAAAGCCAAATGAAAACTCATAAGTTTTTTGCATTTTTACTAAATAACTGGAAACCGAGGAAAACCAAATCTCTCTGAAGTTTGGTTTGGCCCCTTTTTCAGCGTTAAACATGTGGATGTGCAGTAAGAGGATGAAATCTTACTGCAAGAAATGGGCTCGTGGTGAATGTCCCACTGGTGGGTCTGAAGCAGCTTCTTGCTAAGCTGGCACAGCTCACCCTCATGGCAATTTCACCTTACTTTGCCCTGCAAAGGACATCCTGACATATGAGGGGTTTCACCCCACATTTGAAAAAAGAGCAACTAAAAAAGAAGGAAAACATGACTCTGGTTATTTTTGTCAGCCTGGGTAGGGTGGAGCTGCTAGCAGTGCACCAGACACCAGAGCTGGCATGGACTGCACTGAGCTGGGCAGGGAGGGAAACAGAGCTGCTTTCAAGCACTCTAGAGTTGCCAAACCACCACTTCACATGGCACTAACCCTGCCCTGACACTCCTGCCCTGCAAAAAAGGCTATTCTGCCCTACCCCAGGGCAGCACTGTCTCTGCACGAGGCTTCAGCCTATGTGGATGTGCAGGTTCTGTGGTGGTGTTTGGACAGAAAATATTCTGGCCCCACATCTGCGAGTGGAGGGGAAGAGGAGGGCAGCCCATGGGCAGGGCATGGGGAGCAGCTGGGAGGCACAGGCACAGGCCTGGGGAGCTGCTCCTGAGGAAGAGAGAAGGGGAATAGATTTCCTGCAGCCCTTGCTGAGGTAAGAGCTGGTGGCCATGGCTCCCTTGAGCTCTCCTGAGGTGGGGAGAGAGGCCCCAACTAATGCATGGTGGCCAAGCTGCCCTGCAGCCAGACTATATGGGCACTTCCTTTGGGACTCAGGTGATGCTCCGGCTATTTGGGTGAGGAGGGAACTCCTGGTTCATCCTGTTGCTTCTTTCAAGGCCCATATCCCTTGCTAGTGCTTTTAGGTGTCTGACAAATACCTTGAAAACTGTCACTTTTGCAGAAGAATTATGGGATGTGTAAGTATGTGGGACACTTATGTATATGTTCTGTCTGCCTGAAATAAGGTGATTTTTTTTCATCTGTCTAGAATGAGGTAGGAGGAACACAGGGGACACTGTCTGATTTTTGAAAATATAAATAGACATAGATGAGTCCATTTTTCTCAGCAAATAGTGTCTTGTCAGCTGTGAACTAAAATATAAGAAAAATGTACAAGCAAAATGATGCCTGGAGGAGAGATTGGAAGAACCTCTGATTTTCTAGATGTATCCTTTCAGAATTCTATCCCCTTAACAACCTGGAACCACCTTTCTCATCCCTCAAATTTAATGGGTTTAGGGCAAATGTATTTGTGTACTATGGGCTGAAGATAACAAAACCCAAAAAGATTGTCAAAAGCCAAACCCTAAAGCTTTGTAAGTTTGACTTCTCCTCATGCTTTCCTTCATGGGTCAAACTTCTGTGTATTAAGCTAACCTGTGTTAACACTGGTAACTCTAAGGAGGAATAAGAGACTTGGGATTCTAGTTTTGTGTTTTTCACAACACTGTGCTCTCTGTCAGCATCCCATAAGAAGCAAATTGCCATGACTAATAAGTTCCATCTCACACTTCACATGAAGAGGTTTTGTAGCTTTTTCCAGAGCCTTAAACTGAATCAGGGATAAGGCAACGAAGAGATTACAGATATATCAAGAGTTTACTTTGTGTTATTGCCACATATTTGCTGCCAGATACAGTATCCTGTTTTCCCTCTGCACTTCACTTGGAGATCAGATCAAATAAATCTCAACTTCTCAGCTGTGTAGAAATAAAGTAAACTGCCCTCCAGTTCTGAAATTCTTTTTATTTAGCCAGAAATGGAAAAAAAAAAAAAAAACCCAGTCATTAAACTAAGAGAATTCACTTGATTTGAAGAGATTTTGGTGAAAGGTTTTTTCAAGTCTTTGTGAGTCTGTGAGCCAAAACCATGACAAACAGGACAGGGGGAAAGAGAAAAAACAAACCTCTGTGGACTTTTTTCCAATTAAAAATATTGTGGTTGTTTTCTGAGAGTTTTCCTCTGAGCCCTGACCTATTTCCACCTGCTGCCTGGCATTTGATGAAGCACATTACTAAATGTGTACTAAATGAATCCATTGTTATGGTTGGAAATAAATTTCCTTACTGGCAAAGGTTAGACTTTAGGATGCTTTTTATGGCCTTAGACCTTACAGTCAGCACATATTTGGGTGGATGCTCAGTTTTCACAAGCAGCTCCTGGTGTTGCCTCTCTTCGTAGGTCTCTTGATGTGACTGGGCTCAAATGACCTTTCTTTGATCCCCAGAAACTAGTGCAAGCCTCTGTAGCAAAGTGGTTGCTTATTACCCAGTGATTAAGTCCATAAAAAATGCTTCAGCTTTTACCTGACACAAGGAAACCTATTGTATTGAATTGACAGTAAAAAACCTCTTCAGGATAATTACATTGCTAGCAGTGATATATTTAGAAATTTATCCGTCTTTAGTTGTGGTGAGTGAATAGGAGGACTAAAATGATCCTGCTGCTGATTGTTCTTGGAATAGTCAGGTGCTGGTGACTGCAATCAGCTCTGGCAAACAATGTGTAAATCTCCCAGGACATTTCTCTGTGAGCACATGAGCCATGACTGCACACCAGCACACCCACCAGGCTCACCTGTTCTCTTCTGTACTCTTCTATATGCACTGCTCTGCTCACAACTCAGGCCAGGTCAGAGCCTGGCTTTACTGGGGGTTGAATAAATCTATTAGAAACCTGTTATTCCAACAGCTCTTTACTCATGAGACAAGTCCTTTCTAGCTGCTGGTGGAAAAAAATCAGCTGATCCTACGAAAAGCAAATGTAAGCACTCCCAGTGATCTAACTGGAGGAGAAAAAGTTGTGGACATTGTGACATGGAGGATTAGAGGGAGGTGCTGAGGAAATTCAGTTTATTGGGTTTGATGGGTGTGAGATGTTGGGATGCATTTTGCCATGGATGTTTAGTGCAGGAACTCTGTAGACACCATAATTTCATTCATCCATCCTCTGTGAAAATCACAGAGTACTTAACAGCAGGGTCTGAATGCTTTATTGGCACAGTAAAATGCATCTGTAGATGTATAAAAAAGTGTTGTACTGTACCGAATAAAACTAAGGCAGATTTCTGCCTCAGGAGCTCATCAATTAGATTCTAAATGCCCATGTTGAATTCCAGCTTTCAGAATTTTGAGTGTCAGGCAGGCTTTCCACATGCCTTGAACTCAGGGGTTTGCTGGGGCCTCAATTCTTACTCGTAGCTTCAATCCTTTCTTCTTCTGCTGCTCTGGGCTGGCTTGAGAGGCTGTTCACTGTGAGCTGTGAGCGAAACAAATGGTTCCACAAACTGTTCCAAGATTTGTAGGGCTCTGAAATAGGTTCAGAACTGGGAAGTGAATTTGCAAGTTTATACCCTGGCACTTCCTCTGTAACCAGCTGAGCCTAATAGGTGTGAGCAAGGCATTCCTACTGGAATGGGCCTCCTCTAGAGGAACCAGCAGTGGCTTAGGGCCACCACACACTCAGGCACAGGAGTGAGTTTGGGACAGCTCTACTCACTGCCTTTGGTAGATGCAGTATAGAAATCTGTCGGGATACTGGGTGTTCCCAATGAACCCCAAGGCCTGGCTTTGTTGTTTCTCTTTAGAGATACATGTAACTCATGTCTCCACATTCCAGAGTTTAGAGGAAAAAGGTTGAAATTCATTGGTAATCTGAATTGGTTGGCTCTGACCCAACTGTAATAGGAAAAAAAATCTTAATAGATATAAATGAATATCAAACCTGAAGAAGAAGAACTTGGCAGGAGATGGAGCTCACTATGGCACACTGAAGAAAATTTCACTTGCTCTGACCTACAGTTTTTGAGATGTGCTGTTTTTTACTGAGAACCATTTCAACCAGGGAATTTGACCATTCTCTTCAGTGATTTATTTTCACATTATGGAAGCTAACTCTGTTCAGCATATCCTGATAGAATTGAGAGAGGGAGCCTTGTTGCATAACCTTAAACTCTGTTCAAAAGATTGAAAAATAAACAATAAACAATAAACAAACTTCAGCTTTGTTTATTCTTACCAACATATCACATCGGATATCAGATTGTGACCAGAATTCTGTGGCTGGCAGGAATCATTCTCTGTGAAGTACCTAGAGAACAGTCATTGTGATGCTAGAGAAATCACCACAGCAGAAGACTTCAATTCTTGTTTCCCAGCAGAGGTTTGTGGACTCAGACAGTTGCTGTCTCGTAGTACCTTATTCCTTTACTAAAATTTCTTGCATCAGGCAAGGGCTCATGAAGAGAACATAATGAGAGAGGCTATATTTTTCATAAGAGGAACTTCATTCTTAGAACTCTCAAGAATGCATTAAGTTCATAAGAAAAAAGTATTGACATTATCTTAAAAATACTTTTGTCTGGCCTGGTGACAGGCCAGAAAGCTGCTTTTCTGGAGCTTAAACTGTAGCCCTGGAAGCATGTAGGCTTTGTGAGCCTGTATTATGTGGAGAACAGGCTTGCCAGTGAAAGTTACAGGAATTTGCAGTTTATAAGTATGTAGCACTTGCAATAACATCATGAATATTTCCTTTCACATCACACTTGCAGTACCCAGCACTGTTAATACAGATGTATTGTCAATCCCCAGCCACTGAGGAAGGCAAGCGTGTCTGGAAACTGGTTCATTCCTTTACTGGAAAGCCCATTCCTTCCAAAAGTCTGTAGTGAGCTGGTTGTAAAGTGTGGGCCCCTGGTTTCCCTTCTAAGCACAAGGAGATTATTTTTGTTATTTCTTCCCTAGCAAAGACTCTAGAGTCTCTCATCTGACTTCCTGACATGTTTGTTTAGCCTGGGCTTGAATAAGTGCTGCACCTCTTAAAGCCACAGACAGAAGAACGTCTCAGCATAACATCTCGATTCCTTTAAACCTGTTGTGGGATAGATGGTGGAATCATTTGTTCAGCCAATTTGCTCCATGATGCACTGAGACAGGACTGCAGCAGAAGTAAGGCAACACTGAAAACAATGACTATTTTTCCCTTGTAAGGCAATGTCTGTACACACATATTAGAATCCCAGCAAGCTTCCTTAATCCTTTTGTGCTTCTTTATACCTTAGCATGCTTAAAAGTGGTTTGTTATGAAGCTTAACAGTAAAGTGTGTATCTGAGAAATTAGCACAGCTTTAAATCCTGTTTGTTTTATGTATCTATAAAAAGAAAAAATTTAAAATTCCACTCTTTGCATTGAACCTGAGCAAAGAATGAATGTAAAAAATGATGATTTTGCTCTTTAAATGTTTATGATGTGCAAAGTGTGAAGGTATGCCAGTAGTGAATGGTGAGATCTGTGAAAATACAGGTGCAGACATCAAGGCTCTTTCTGCAAATTTCGAGATGTCTCCATGGAACTGCTCCATCACCATATCCAACAGCTGACTCAACACTCTAGCTGAGAGTTCAGCAAACAAGATTTTTGCTATGTTGTCTTCATCCCCCTCTGCTCATGTCAGGTTGTGGTCCAGGAATCCTGACTTTCATGGTCCAGTCCAGCAACAGCTGTGACACCATGTCTGGTGGGGCTCTGCAGCTCTGGAGCTGCAATTGCATTGGCAAAGCTCCGTGGAAATGGACAGTAGAGATGATGATGATGAGTTTTGCCTAAGAGCTGAGGACATGGCTTTGGTCTTAAATCTCTGAATACACTTGAATGCAGTCTCGAATGGAGCCTGCTCGACCTGCTTTTTAAAGTGTGTCATTGAAGGAACCCACTGGCTTTGCAGCTTTAGTCTTGCACGAATTCCATGTTCCATAGGGTGGAACCCAGCAGAGCTGCACTTCTTGTTGAGTACCCAAACTCTACCAAGCACTAAGGAGTTTAATGCATCATGTTTTTTGAAACCCGCAACAGCAAAATCTTCAGTGGAACCCTGCAGGGGGAATATCACAACATCCAGTTTTCTGCATGGAACTCAGATGAGTAAGATTTGAGTGTCAAAACACCATTGTTTCTGAAGAGATCATTATTGTGCCTAATGACAAAAACACAGTTTATAAACCTTGGATGTCATCTTGTGTATTTATGAAGTATGCAAAACCAGGAACACATTCCCCCAAACACAGTAGGAGTCAAGGTGTTTTCAGTTCTTAGCTTTTCAGAGACAGCATGGTAAAAGCTGCCATTCTGTCTTTTCAGTTTTCAGTATTTCTACTTCAATGTTGAATTTTTCTTTTCTTTGCTCTCACTTATGTAATTCTGTCCCCAGCTCTAATACACAGCAGAACATGCATGCCCTTGTGATATAAATATGTACCTAAAGAAGCCATTCTGCTGATGTGTTTCAGGTTTCCAAACTGCTTTTCATTTGCCTGTGCTTTGGGTGGTTTAAGGTACCTGAGCTTTGGTTACTATCAGCTCATACTGTTAGTTATCAGAATTTGATAAATTGATCTCCAATAACTTCGTGTTTATTGACTTTCTCCGAAGGACTCAGTTGAGCTTTAAGGCAGATTTTAAGAGCTCCATTAATTTCACTCTTTTTCAAAACCAGATAAGCAAATTAATGAGGCAAATTCTGATCCCTCTGAAAACCCAGCTGGACTTTTTCTACACCTTCTCATACATTCCCACTAGGAAATACTCTGCTGGAAGTGAGACAACAGCTACATGAGCAGTGACTGTTGCAGGCTGTACCTCACCTCATAATGGCTGAGGCTGGATGTGTGTCAGGGTGGTTGGAATTTTAACCTCACTCAGCAGGAAACAGAGCAGTCCACAATCCTGGTTCACCTGGAGTGGAAACTGTTCTTGTAAAAAGAGCAGGAGGGAGCTAGGTGGCACTTCGGACTCTTCACTAGGGCAAACCCATGTCAGTTTGCTTTGTTGCTTTTCTACAAATAACCACGTTTTTAAGGAGATTTTATTTCCTCTCCCAAAGTTTGTATATTCAGAATAGTGTTTCCTAACACAAGACTCTGTGTTCATCCTGTGCTCTTTCTCCTTTCACCTCCAGCAAACCAAAATTAATATTTTGGTTCTGTGGTTTTCCAACTATACTTTAGTATTACAAATGGATGCCTCCACTTTGGCTAATGACATGTGCCTTGAAGAATTTATTAATATCAATATTGTTAATTAGAATAATAATATTAATAATAATATTTCTTCAAAAAATACAGAGTTCCTAGATAGAATCAGAGCCCTACTAGAACAAATGTTCTATACATTAATGTTCTTAAGAACAGATCTAGTTTCCTAACTATTACAATAAATTTCTAATTGCTAGCAAACCAGACATTTCACTATTCCTTTAAGCAGGCATTTTCTTCTTTTTAATATGAAGCAGTTAATATGAAGAGTTTATTTGCTCTGTAGGGCTTGTTGTCATTGACTTTTGCTTTTGTACATTTTTATCCTCATCTGAAGTCTCATGATGTTTCTGTAGATGTATCTTGTCAGTATTTTCTTTAAACTTATTTAGAGAAGACCAAATAGAATAGGATGAAAGTATTCTCTGCATAGTACCAAGTATAACATTTATTTCTGAGACTGCCCTGGCTTTGGTGCACATGGCTGCTGGTCTTTGGAGCCAGCTAACTCCTTATATTTCATTGTCTATCACACAAACAAGTCCCAGTTGCATAAAATATCGTTACGAAATGCGGTGTAGTTTTGCATTGTGTGAAAGGAGTTGAGCTTGAAGCAAATCTCCATTTCCTGTGAACCTGAGCAATGGTGAAATTTTGTATCCATGTGTAAATTCTGTAGTTCAGGCTGATCCATAGCAATTTAATTGCTGGATATTGCTAGGACCTGATTAGTACCTGAGGATTCAGACGCTGACAGTGACTCATTTCCTGCTTACTGCCAAGGGAAATGTGCTTCAACATAAAGCAACAGGGAGGAAGAAAGGATAGGGAAAAGTCAGCCAACTGCCATTGCACAAATGGCATTAAACTGAAATCTTTTGCCCTAGGAATTGTTTAGAACAATGCATGGTCTGTGAAAAATAATCTGGAGAATCTCCATGATGAATCTCTCCAGAGCAGAGCAGACTGTGAAAGCCAACAATAAATAAACTACAAAGTTTGTTTTAGTGAAAACCAAACGCAAAAATCAAACCCCAAAAATCCATTTCAGGACAAAAGTGGAAAATGCTGTAGATTGACTTTAAAAAAATTTAAAAGGCGTGTTCTAACTGCAGTTGCAGTGAACCAAGAATTCTATCACTCTGTTCTTCCAGTGAAGCAAAGTAGATTTATATGTAGTTTTGGAAGAGGGGAAAGAGCAGATTCTCTCTCAAATCAGTTTAGTTTAGAGTGCAGCCTGATGTAGCTCTGCTTTCTGTCATCAATGGATGAAACAGCATTTTTTTCTTTACACACAAAAACAATAACTGCTGAAGGGTGTTACTTTCTCTTTTGCTGGTTTCCAATTGCTTTTTCTATTATTCTAGAATTCACTGATCTTCTTGGAAGAGCCTCTTGAAAGTGCTTGTGCAGAGCATAGGCAGGTCTTTATGTCTTATGCCTGCAATACTTACAAAATCTCCTCAGTACATGGTATGTCATTTTTCCCTTGATATCAGCCAAAAAGCCTCTGATTTACTCTAGAGCTGTTTGGCTCAAATTCTGAATGTTGATTTACTTATGTCACACCAATAAACACTGCTTGAGTTTTGTGAAAAATAGATGAAAACTGCATGTTCACTCTTCCTGACTTTCCTCTTAGAAGGCCCACACATCCTTAAGCCAAGCCTAGCCTGAATTAACTGCTGTCAAAGAATACCTGACATAAATAACATTGTGTTAAAGCAGCTACAGTAAAGAGAGGAATTTTTAATTCTCACACTGTTCTCATACTCATACTTGCTATGTTAATAGGACCTTGTACATATAAATTTGATGAAACAGATACTAAAAATCTCCATCAAATTAGTGTTATCCCCTCTGGACTGGCCCTGCTCACTGCTTCCATGCTCTTCATTAGAAGAAATAGATCTGATCTATAGTTGTACTCCTAAATTGGTTTTCGGGCACTTTCTCTGCACATCCCCTGACAGCTGCCTTAAGATACAACAACCCAGATTTCCTAGAGAACAATTCCTCTAATGAGAGGAATTTGGATCAGAGAGCAATTTTAAAGATATTTAGTGTAAAGCATAATGGGTAAGCGGTATCAGGGTGGGGTTGTTGTCATGGGCATTGAGCTGGCTCTTTGGCAGAAAACAACTGGGATATTTCAGGACCTCTCTAGAAATTTTGATGATGCTGCCTCTCATGAAAATGGTTCTGTTTCACTGCCTCCACAGAAGTAAATCTAGTGACAAGTTTCAGCAGTGATGTAGGAATCAGCTCTTTTCCATCCTAACTTAAAATCAGGACTTTGGATGCTACTCTACTTAATGAAAATGAAGCTGTTTTGTCCATGCACAGATGTAAGGAAATAACAAACAATTGAAACTATTCAAAAGCCATTTATGTCCACTTTTGTAACTCCTCCAATGGACTCTTCTAAAACAAGAGGAAATATATATTGAGATCTAGTTCCAATTCAGAAATGTGCTTGATGCTTGATGCTTCTGATCAACTAGGCATATTAAAGTACTCTTAAATTAAGATGTAATGATAAATACCTGTGTTGTAAATCAAGCTCACAGTTTTGTGATAAGATTTCCTATTATTGCATTGTTACTTTCATGAAGTAAAGAATGCTTACTCTAAATTTAATGCATTATAGTAACCTAGCAAAGATAGCCAAGGTTTCTTTTAGAAGGAGCAAACTTGGTTCATATTCTTCTGTATTTTTATGTAGCAAATATTCTTTTCAAATCCCCTCTTTTGGCCTTTGTTTTCCCGTCACTGGGGATTAATGAAGCTGCTCTATCATAGGGATTGTCACGTAGATTGTCACAGAGCTTCCGTTACAGGTATGAGTTGAACAATTTGCCCCTGCCTCTTAAAGACAAACTGCTAAGAGTTTTATTCATGTTGCTTGCATTCCTTCCTCGAGAAGAACTTTTATTAGTTACGGGTGGCTTTACCAGAGTGTGTCAGGTAGAGATGAAATACAGGGCTGTCAACCTCAAAGAAATTGAGTTCCGCAGCAGTATCAGGCATTTGAGTTTTATCCACTTTGTTAAGCAGTTTCTATGGAGTCTACATCCTGAATCTGACAAAACAAAATGCTGAAGGGAGAGGCACACAGGTTTGTGGAGTGTTGGAACGATTCTTCAGCTGCCTGGAGCTGAATGTAGTTCCTAACAGATGAAAAACAATTTTGTTCACTTGAGATAACTGCAAGGCAGCCAAATGATTACATTCAAACTTTCCAAAGCTTGGAAATATTTGCTTCTGAATCACAGCCAAACATGAGTAACTGCTGCCCAGAAGGGATATTGCTGTTTGGAAAGAGAGAGACAGCAATAACTGATTGCCATGCTGAGCCTGGAAATTCCATCCCAACCTTATCTTCAGCATCGTGCTTTTGCAGTGCTCTCACAAGCTCCACACTGCTGAAGCAGCAATCCAGGAGCAGCAGACCCACCTTCATGATGCAACAAACTGCTCCAATAAAAACTGTGGTGAATCCCTACACTGAGAAACAGGTGGTCTAGGAAGGAGGTAGCACAGAGAACAGAAAGCAGTCATCAGTGTTCCTTCCAAAAAACATAAATGTACTGCATAAAACTCAGCAACTTTTTTTTTAAATTTGTTTTTGATTTTTTTATTTGTGTGGTCAGACAAGATGTTCTGCCAGAATTAAATACAGGTTAGCCTTTATCAAATGAATGTGAATAGTTGGCTATTAACAGAAGATTTGTGACTTCAAAATGGCCTATGGCAATTTATTTTTGCATGTTGTGAATGATATTTCATCTCTTTTTTGAAAAACAGTTGTTCTTGGACTAAGAACTAAACATTCCAAGGGCCTACCATAAATTAAAAAGAAACATGTAGAATCTTTGCAGGAACAAGTTGCATAGGAGATGCCTTCAAATCAGTTTTGTATTGGGTTGAGCAAGAGATATTGGTTGGGTTACTTGTGGAGAATCAAAAGTGACAGACATTTGATATTTGGTTCTTAACTTTATTTAAGGTACCAGTATTTCTCAATCCAATCTTGCCCAAGAAGGCCTTCTTGACGACCTTGGTATGATCTTCCCTTTTCAAGCATCCTGATATATTTTTTTTAAATGGGAAAAGGTATTAACTTTAGGAAAAAGTAAAAAAAAACCCCACTCCTCACTTGAAAACAGTGCTTTTCCTGTGGTGCTTCAAGTCTATGTATGGATTTCACTTACCACCAACTAAAATGTTCCTTTTCTAAGAGGAGAAAGACTGACTCTTGGAAAGGACTAATTGATTCTGGGCATTTGGAGCCTCTCCTTGCTGCCAGCTTTTCAGCTCAATACACTGTGCATAGGGGGATAAAAAGCTTTCAAATCTTTGAAATCCCCTAAAGTTTCTGTAACTGTCATTTAAAAGAAAACACCTTTGACTTGTACAGCAGGGAAGCCTGAACTGAAACCACAGGGAGAGAGTAAATATGATCCTCCTGGTGTCATTTTTAAAGCCCCTTTTCTGCCTGTAACTGCACTTTAAATGTAAATAAACTCTGTTCTCTTAATATGTGAGTTTCTACCCCAGAACTCTATTAGGGATTGCACAAATATTACCTCAGTGTATATTCAGACATTATTAAAACAAATTACTCTATTACAGTACAGCTAAGGCCCATTCATTCATTCATTCATGCTGGTGGTGGACTGTGCAACGTCCCTGAGGTATGCCAGGAACAACCATGCTGTTGTAAGCTTACACAATCAGTTATTTAAAATTGATTTATTTTGTTAATATTGTATAATGGCTCCCAGGAGGAGATGAAAACAAACAGATCAGAGCTGATTATGCCTCCAGGTTGTAGCTTGAGACAAGGCAGTAACTCGTGGTCTAGAACTCACAGCTACAGAAAGACACTGCTTTGTGCTCTGTGTGCTTTTTTCTCTCTGCAACCCTTTGAACCTCACAGTATTCATGTGCTTCAGGTCTTAAACCACCACAGGCCTGCATTGTACAGCTTGGCCCAAGGTCTCAGATTGCCTGGACTGTACCTGGCAGAAGTCTAAAGTGGTCTGTCTTGTACACACATCTATGGGTAGTTTTAAACCATCCTTTACAGCTTCCCTGTCCTTGGGTTCCTTTAGTCTTTGGCCAACTGTTGGCATTGGATAAAACTGGTCAAAGAAAAAATATCCAACAGATGGAGATTCCTAGTGAACAGAGACAATGAGTTTGTTCCCCCTTTTATACTCTCTATATTGAAAACACCAAAGGTGTGACCTAGAATGAAAAGGTCTATATTGAAATTGGCTTAGCCCAGATAGAGAATTTGGAGCCATGTTCTGATTTGGCTTCCAAGAGGTATTTTAACATATAGACATCTCTCTTCCTCTCAAAACCATTGTTCATGGTTTCATCATTTCATGGGTTTCATCATTCATGGACATCGTTTCATATGTTGCGTGTTCCTGACTCTCCATTTGTTTCCATTTTCCAGTCAGATTAAGGTTTCTGTTGGCTTTAATTAGCTTTAATTAGCTTTAATTAGTCAGTGGCATGATTACACAGCAGCTGTCTCTTGCCACAGGAGAGGGGTCATTTCTAAACTTGCTGCTGAAGTCATTCCTTAACCACTGCTGCTGTAAACAGCCCATGAATTACTTCTGCAGAAACAAAACAAAAGGCCAGAAACAGATGGGAGCAATGTGCTGTGTCCTGTGTCCACACTCACTCTGAAGTGCAGTGAATGCTCTCAAACCAGAGGCTGTTCAGCCTGCTGATGAGGCTGAACAGAGACAGTGGCTGGGAATGTCATTTCTGAGTAGGACTCTTACACTGGCCTCTGTCACTGTGGTCAAAGTGCCTTCTGGCTGCAGGCACACAGGAAAACCTGCCATGGTGGGATCTGCTTCACTCACATGTAGTGCACCAAAAAGTGGGTTTTTCATACACATTCTCCTTCCCAGCAAAGCTGGATAAGGGCTGTCAGATCTTTGCTCTAAATCTGAAATTCATACGTTGGAGCTACTTGTAGCCCCAAGACTAAATCCTTGGGATTCTGTTGCCTGGTTGTGCTTGCCTCTGAAATCCATTCCTTTAGATAGTCCCTGTGGTGCAGAATCTATCTGGCCTGAATGGTGATAGATTGTTGAAAGCAAAGTCATCCCCTATCTGTGAGAGAATCACAAGTTCTCCTTATATTCCTGGATCTCTGAGGCTTCAGTGGACAACAAAACCTTATTTCAATCCTTTGGCAACAATCTAGGGATTTGTCCAATCAAACAGTTATATTAGTTCAAATAAAAGAGGCCAGGACCAAAGATACATTTCGGGTTTCTTAATGCCTGGTTCAACAGTTGCTGCATTAATGCTGTTTGGCCTCCAGATCCAGGCCTGATTCAAATCTCTGAGGGCTGAGCTTTCAAGGCAGAGCTGTCCATAAATCTCTTGGGTAGCTGCATCAAGTACAGTAGACTGACACAACTGTGACCCTGGAATGTACCTACACATGTGGCTGAAGGCACTGAGTAGGCACTTGGGAGTGACACTCCTGAGTGTCTTCAGAGGCTTATTTAGAGAAGGCTTAGAAAGCCTCTGCACATTTAAAATCTAATGGGAATCTCTGCATAGTCTGAGGTCTGCCCAGCCCTGTCTAGTGGCTCACAGATTATTTTGACTGTGATCCTCCTTGCACGGGTGGCAGGGCTGTTGCATGCTCCTAATGCAGATGTGTCGCTCTGTTCTGACAATGGTTTCATTCTTTGGGCCCTGCTTATTACAAAATGTTTTGTTTGTTTCTTTTTTTTCTTTTTTTTTTTTTAATGATGGGTATAAAACTCACTGTTGTTTAATTTGAGAATTCTTTATGAGATGAAAGAAAAGCATGAAGTAAAATAGATTGAAAGTATACATGTATCATGAAGACTTGAAGTTATTTTCTTCCACACCGTTCCTGTTTTGACTGATCAGATGGTAAGCTATCCATGGTTTTCACTAGAATCTCTAAATATACCAGTAATGCATAAACAACATTAAATAACACTAGTTCTCCATACATATATCTTTAAATACATACAGTATATATACAGCACAAATCTGTTTTGTAAATATTGATTTAAATATCTGCTTTTTATCAAGGCAATCTTTTGGTTAAATTTAAAAGCGCATGAAATTTCCAATAAAAGACAAACTCTAGAAAATAATAGAGCAGGAACTGGGACAAAAGGATGAGCAAATAATAAAGTTTATATGTAGAGTATGTATCAGATTTCAAAAGCAAATGAAATAAACTTAAGCAAAACAGCATGTATTCCAAATTGGAATCAACTGTAATATTATGAGAAATCTGTGTACCTCCTATTGTAAATATTTATACTTTTGTATTTCCTTAGTAAACTGCCAGATATTATTCCCCAAAGAACATTATTTACTTGTTTTAGATTCTAGTTATCTGCCCTTCAATTCTCGCATGAGATCAAATTCTCACATTACTGACACATGGGGTTTTTTTAATTGCAGATCAAAGGGGAATGCAACTCATAGATGCATTACAGCATGATCTTTTAACACCTAGCAGACCACAGAGACTAAAATTTGACTTCATAGGGCATTAGCATTTGAATATGATGCCAGAAAAGGTGCCGTAAGTCTCCCGGGAACTGAAATTCACTTATCCTTGTATATGTAACTTCTGCATGGTCTTCTCTATGCTAAATCAATGCCAGTATTGCAAGACAATTTCAAAGGGAGAATTTCATGAACTCAAAGATCAGAGGATTATTAGTGCAGGAATTATTCTATTTAAATTTATATATGAATTCTGCTGTGTGTCAGTGTACCTGCAATTAGATTTCTGACAATACACAGCCTATTGATCAGTCTTGCTCAAAATGACAGGACAGACCCTGAATTCTATCCTACCAATTTAATTCCAAATTATTGTGTATCTGTAGATAAATTCTGTTCCATCTTTCATGCTTTAAATTTTATCTGCTGTCTACTTTCCCCTGTCCTCAATAGGGATACAGTGAGGCTTACATGCCTTTGACTTAATTGCCTTGATGCCTGCCTGATAAAAGTCATCACAACAACATAGTTTGTTATTTTTGCTTTGAGCTTTTAAATGGAAAATGCACTATTGACTTCAATGGCACAAAATCCAGCATTTGTTTCTACAGGAGGTTGCAAGGGAAATGGAAACTCTCAGTGAAGGGTTTATCTCTCCACTAGCTGACAGAGTCAGTAATTTAAGGTGAGCTTCCTCTATGGATTTGCGTATCTCACATGCTTTTGGAAAATTTTCTCTTAGATCCAGGAAGGTGTGACTGGGCATTGAAGTATGAAACAGTATGAAACATGCTGCCACAATTGCAAGTGCTTTCCGACATCACTGACAACATCCTGTTCTGTCGTGTTGGTGAGTGTGTTTAACTTATAAGTTCCTTAGGTCAAGGACTGTCTACAGCTCCCTGTTTATATGGTAATTACTAAATCTTTATCTTGATTAGTCCCTAGACATTACAATAATAAACAAAGCAGTTAGGAATCATCAGTCACATCATATTTGAACCAGAAGCAAAAAGGCGAGGCCTCATCATCCCCTGTGCCATTCATGTGGTCCTTTTTAGCACAACACATTTAACCTTCCTCCTTCCCAGCAATCCCCATCTCTTTTTTCTTTACTAGGCTAAAAAACAGGTGAGAGAATAGTCTCAAAGTTCTTGGAAAAAAATGCATCATCTGAGCCCCTCTGGGTCCAGACAACACGAAAACAGAAAAGCAGGGAGGAAAAAGAAAAGAGTGTCTAGTTTGGTAAAAAAGTTTTGATCAAAACAGCTGCAATTTGCAAGGATTAGATCTGGTCCACTGTCCTACAGAGGTAAGAACTGGACAGTGGCTCTTTATGACTTCACAGCCCTCTGTAGGCTGCCAAATTAAGTATGTTTTGGATGAAAGTCTGAAAAAAGAGCTGGCATCAAAAAAAGTTTTGGTGTCCACTTCCAGCCCTAATAGTTTTCTTTTAATCTTTGGCCAGGGCATGGGAAATACAATCCCCCTTCATTAAAAGTATTTAAGTGATCATCTGTTGGACTGTATGTGACTTGAATATTGCCCTCTTTATGGGATGAATAAACTGCATGGAATCTGGTTATAAGCTGAAAAATCACTATGGAAATTTTTACGAACTTTCTTTCCTTTTTACTCCCCCAAAAGTAACTTTTTCATTTCTAGAACTACTTTTCCTTCTTCTGATGGTATGTGAGGAGTAAACCAAGGAGAGCAGATATCTACCTGGAATAATACCTAAAATTCTTCAAGGTTGTCCTACAGTATTTTAGTTCCCTAAATCTCTCCTTCACTGTCATATGCCCATCCAAGTGATTGTCTGTGTCCTGTTGTATGCTTACAAATAGAAAAAGGAAAAAACAGTTCTTTACTTTTAGCTGGTGCAATAGAGCCTGAAATAGTAAGTGAAAGCAGATGATGAGCAACCAAAGTCTCAATACTGTGCATGGGTTTTGCAGGGTTTTTCCCTAGTTCTTTTGAAATCCACACTCCCACCCCCCCACACACGTGGCAGTGTTTGTAGGTTCTGAGCCTTGGGAATGTTAGCAGCTGAGCCTTGTGTAACCTTTCCACCCCATGGTGGGAGCTCCTCAGCTTGTGCAGCTAAACCACTGCTGGGCACTGGTCAGAGGGAAAACAAACAAGCAAACAAAACCCAAGTGTCCTGTGGAAAGCATTGCCTAACAAATAGACAAAAGACAGTGATTTGTTTGCTGCTAAGTGACAAATTAAATACCAAAGACATTAAAACTCTCTCTCTTAAAGGCTCAGTATTACTCTCTGTAAGTGCATTATACACATTTCTGTGACATAGTGCAAATGTCAGGGACTGAAGGGCAGCTTGCCCATCTAAACTTGATTTGCCCGTTTCTGTTTGATGACACAATTTTCTCTTTCTATTCTGTGACTCTTACATAAATTTGCAGTTTCCTTAGCTTTCTTTCTTTGTGTTAGGGCTCAGAGGTGGCTGTGCTTTGATGATAAAAGCAATACTTAGTTTTTACACAATATCTCTTATAAATAGAAGACAATGCACTTCACAAAATAAATCTGTATCATTACCCTTTTACCTGAGGGAAAAGCAAGGCTTTTAGAGGTGAAGAAATTAGGTTTTGATTATTAAAATATTACATATAAAGCTTTTTTTTTTTAATAAAGGAAGACTAGAGCATGCTAATTTTTTAAAATTTACTTCTGCAGTTGATCTGTCCTGATTTTTGAGTAGGCAAAATGAGGTTCTTGGTGATTGCGTGTAAATCACTGGATCTTTCTCTCACTTTATGTTCTTTTCTATTGAAAATATTGATGATATTTTGATTTTAATTTTAAAATACTGATGATAACTAAAAGCAGATTAATAAAGTTACATTTACAAGTAATGGAGAAGTGCTGCAAGATCTTTAGCTAAGAAGTATTTAATGACAGGCAAGGAAATTTTATTTGTCTGCTACAATATTCTGGACTGCTCCTGAAATACTGATACTTACCCAGAGAGCCATGACTGTCTACGTACATGGATTACCTTATTGGATTAACAAGATAAAGGAAATGATGTTTTTTAAAGAATCACTTTTTTGTTACCTCCCATACTGCTCTGCTGTGCTAGTGGCAGTTCCTACATTTACAGCAGCATCTTGGATTGGATATTCTCTAAATCATATTTCACCTGGATAGCAGATTTGTAACGTGCTGAGTTGCTTTCCTCAAATAGAGGTTCTGGAGCTGGAAAGAGGCAGCTGCACTTCACCCAGCCAGTAGTAAACACTTCTAAAAAGGATGGTACTACTGTCACTCATCTATAAACCACCGCCACATAACCTCCCCTAAGTTTCTCCTGCAGATCTGTGCTGGTCCCACCTTTTACAAGGACTAGCTAGCCCAGATGTCCCCGTTCTTTGCTGGAACTTCACCCACTTCCCTTTCCTGAAACAGCATGCCAAGGAGCATGATGGATCACACAGATCCATGCCCAGACATCTGTTTGCTTTCCCTTTGGAAAAACAGCTTTTCACATTATGCAGCCCAGTGTGCCTGTCATCAGACATCCGCAGTGTGTCTGTAATGTGACGACACAGGAGCCTCTTGTTGGCAGCATTCCATGTTTTTATCAGCATTTAGTATTGAGAGGTCTGAGTGCTGAGAGGGGTGAGTTGAACTGAGGATATGAAGTGGTCACTCACTAGAAATATGAGGGGAATTAAGGTGTGTGACTGTGATGGGATGAAACTTTTAATAGTATTCGGTCCCTGGTTCTCACTGTGAGAAAGCCATAAGGGTGCAGGGAAAGAGCCAAGGAGCTGTGAAATAAATGTTCATGGGAGTGTGTATATTTTCCCCCAATCAGAAATTCTTGGCCACTTTCATAGGATTGCCTTAAGACAGAAAGGCCCCTCATAGCAGATGGGCAAAACAAAGGTCATACATTTTAATCATCTCTCCTTGTTTACGTGGATCTTCCCAGTTTAGCCCTTCACGGAAGCCAAAAGTGACCACTGAGTGCTTTTTCCATTGAGTTTTCCATTGGGTTTTGATCACAGTTACCTGTTGGGCTGGTATGCAGTGATCTCTCATCCATTTCCTTTTCCTCTGCCCAAACTGAAAAATGGAGATTAAGCTCAATAACAACTGTCATATGATGTCAGTGGATACCCTAAGAGATCCCACCTTGTCAAGCACTGTGTGACTCTCTGGTTTACAAGTGAGGGATGCACAAGGGAGAGGAGTAGGAAATTTGGACAAAGCTGACTTCAGAAGTTTATTTTTCAAGACTATAAGGACAAATTTTCTGAGTAGAGTAACCACTGGACCAGCTGGTCTGATCTGCTGTTACTCATGCTGAGGTCAGGGATCTGTGGAATGAATTTTACTGAAGGCATGGAATGGCTCCTAAGGTTTCTACTGTAAATCTATGCATTTGGACCTACCAGCAAGAGGATTTACTAGCCCAGACATCCTGGTCCTTTGCTGGGTCCCTGCTGGGACCACACCTACTTCATGCCTTTAAACAGTAGCTGAGGAGATATGGAGACAGTGGAGTCTGCAGGGAGGAAGCAGCTGCTCTGTGGACCCCAGGCAGCAGACAGATTTTGATACTTAAAATAAAGAGGAGGAGAATGAGCCTTTCAACTGTGAAGTTGGAGTGCTGAAAAAGAAAGGGAACCTTTGAATTCTCATTTATCACCCGTTCATTTGCCTTTTACAATGCCAGCCCTAGAGACCCCCTATTTTCCCCTATTGTCTTCGCTGTACCCTCAGAACCTACTCACCACTGAGCATTTGAGTGTTGTGTATATCATGGAGAAATCTCCAATGATTTCTGAATTAGTTTCTTGGTGTGTAGTATCTTGGTTTTTGTTGTTTTTATTTTGAATCCTTATTTCTCAATGTTGTTATGCACAAGAAAATTACTTTTTCTTTTTTATGAGAGCATTCTGCCACAAATGAAGGTCTACATAGGAAAATGTAGGAAAAAATCCCAAATCAAATAACAAAGTATGCAAAGAACTAATGCTTCTCTATCGCAGTGTTTTTCATAGGGTGAGGTAAAACTGTCATCTAGTGGTCATAATCTGTTCCTGAATCACTGTTTTCATTTGGATATAGCCAGAATATTTCTTATACCCAGGATGAAATATACTGAAATATACCTGAAAATACTAAGCTAGGAAAAAACAATATGTGTCTGAAAGGCTTTGAGGTAAAGTGAAAAACCTTAGAATCTTTCATAAAGAATAAACAAATTTGTAACTTCTTGCAGCAAAGCTGCGAAGTCCCTTTTTCCTCTCTCTCTCTCACCATTTACCATGGTGACATATCACTTTCTGCCTTGTTGAACAGCTGTGGGAGGCTAAAGATCAAGATAACTGAAGCTAAAATAGGCCATCAAAATAACTTCTCAATAGTTATCCTGCTACAGTCATTTTACAAGTCAGTCTCAACCACTCTGCAAGAAGCATGTTGATGCTATCAGAGCAGAGCTGACTGTGTGCATCTCCTCACTTTGAGCTTCTGTGTGTACCACTGTTTTGCAGCTGCTGGTTGGTAAAGACAATGCTAACACCTACATAATAACTACTGGAGTTCAGTGAATAAATGTGAAAAATAGCAGGACTGGTACATGGTGTTATAAGAATATGCTCTCACAAAAAAGGAAAATTTTGGCAGAGCAAAATGCAGTGTGATGAGTTTGATGACTCAGGCTGGAATATTACAACATAGCATTAACACTTGCATGCAGTACCTGCAATACTGTGGGCAGAAGCAGGTGTGATTCTCAGATTTTTTTTTTAATGGAGAAATTCATGTGTGCTGATGAGTGAGGAAACTTTTATGCAAGCAGTGTCTCCTGGTGTGAATTGGCTAGTATAAAGCATAATACTTAGCAAACAAGCTTCCTGTCCAGTTTTGTTTCTAGATTCTGTTTATAATTTGTAATAATTTGTATTTTCAAAAGGCAGTGGATCCTTAGTTTTGGATTAGGATCCCTTTATTCAAACTTTGCAAACTCGGAACTTCAAGATGTCATCTGCCTTGTAATACTTAAAGTTTTAAACACATGTTGAAGGCCAGTGCTGACAGAGGCAGATGATGGGGACCACAAGGAAATTACAAGACAGTCTTTATTTAATTAGCAATAATTCCAGTATGCCCACACCCATGAGAATGTATTTGCTATTGAGCAGATGTCATTGAAGAGGTTTAGCAAAGATATTGAATAAAAATTATGAGGTACCTTTCTGGATGTTTATGCAGTTTCCTGACTGAGAACAGGTATCTGCTATCTGTGGTAAATGACAAAAAACCATGAGGTGAATTATTTTTAAACTTAACACATGGTCAAAAATGGCTGCCATCTTTAGTCCATCACAGAGAAAAGATTTCTCAGTGGTGAATGCAAGGGAGAAAAGGTTAGGCTGTGGAAGCCTTTCTTACATATTTATTATGAAATATATTTAGTAGTGAATGTTCTTTGCTTAGTATTTTCTGTGAATGAGTTTTTGTTTGCATAATTTCTGTGTAAATGTATTTTTTGTCTTTCTTTCTAGTTATGACTAAATGTGCTGCACAGTTTTCTTTCCCTACCAATTAAATATGAATCAGTTTTTATTCTGTTGGAGATTTTAGATTTTTAAACTTAATTTTAATAAATAGGGGGTTTTGAAAAACTTATTTAGAATTCCCTTGCCAATACACTCCTTCTCCAGATTTGTATAAGTACACTTATTCTTTAGATTTGCATGAAGAAACCCCTGCTACATCTAAAGGGAGAATACTCATGTGAAAGTCACCCAGCTCTAACAGGAAAACTAAAATTTCTGTAGCCAATAGGATAAACACAGAAGATCCTCAGGTTATTTTAATTCATAACTGAAGGTAAGCTGAGCATACTTCAACACTCACACCCCGAACCAAAGGTTTGTGATGGACAGCAGGGTTACAAATTATGCTGTAAGCAGTAAACCACCAAGCATGAGTAGGCGATACTGGCAGGAGAATATAGTTGTGACTCCTGCACGTTGTTGGGATGCAGAGACTGGGCAATGTCTGAAACACCACTTTTACCAGACTCTGTTATTAGGAAAGCTGTTTGAAGCAGGTAAGTGAGGTTATAATGACCTTTCTGCTCTTATTTGCAATGTAACCAAATCTTACATGTTGTCGCGGTGATGAAGGGCCTGACCTTGTTCCCCTGAAGTAGATTCCAGAGAGTTGCTCAGAAATCGATGCATTTACAGAATCTATGTTCAACCTCAGGATTTGGGGTGCATCCATTTTTTAGCACTCCACTGCCATCTTAAAGAATGCTATAGGTGAGCAGTCACTCTGTGGATGTAGAGCAGCAGAGAACCTGCTGTGCGTGTGAGCTGGGTGCTCGGGACTCTCTACAGTCATAAGATAACTGTGATTAGCAAGTGCTTGTTTAGAGCAGGAATGGCAGTTAGAAACTGTCAGGAGACTGAAACATGTGTGAATATAAAATACAGCAGTAAAAGTGCACGATGCAAATTTACCTAAATTAAATGTTGCGGCACGAGATAGAGAACTGGTAAACGTGGTTAAAGCCAAAACCTTTGTGCTGAAAAGCTGCTGACTTTCTTCCTGTGACTTTGCAACATGCTGGGGAGTTGAGGGCAGGCTGGCTCGACTGCTAAGAAACAGCCAACACAGCACTTTTGTGGGGAGGATGTCTGCACCACAACAGAGCACAGTGCAGAGAGGAGCAGCAGGCACCCCGAGGGAGAAGGAGGAGTGCACAAAGGGACCCTCTGCTTTAGAATTCTGTGCAACTGGGGACCAAGAGGGTACCTGTGCATGTGTGTATACATAAGACTCTTAACTCAATATTTTTTATCACAGTCACAAACTAAAATTCTGTTCTTCTGCCCATAGAAGGTCTGAGTGTGGAACAAAGTAAAGGACAAAGAAAATAATCAACCAGTTAGCAACTTAGCAATGTCTAGGTCTGGAACTTAGGTGATTTGTTATAGACCTGTGAAGGATCATAAAACCCTACAGCTAGACAGGTTAGCAGGTGATACACTTCTGTAAATATAATATATATTTCTTATAATCTGGCAACAATCTGCCTTCAAGAGCTGATGAACCCCATTTATGAACACTGAACAACATAAAACACTTTTCTGTCCACAGAAAAAAAAGCCTTAAGAAGTGATGGCACTCTATTTTTGAGTGGGAAAAAAGATCATTGGTCAGTATAACACCTATTTCAAGTGAGGAATTTCAGAGGATTATGCCTGTGTTGACTGGCTCTTTTCCTTGGTCAGCCACTGGAAACTGAAGTTCTTTTAGAAGTTGTTTGAAGCTGCTTGATATTCAGCTTTGATCCCTTCCCCTCCAAAATGACATGCAGAAATGGAGAAGAGCAATACTTGCGTGCAGAGAGACCTGGACAAGGGTGACTGTTTCATAGCTGCTAGAGTGAGAGTAAATAACCAACTGGATCAGATTATGTAATACAGTTTAAACTGTGTTAGTTTGAGTAATACATTTATGAACTGCAATCAGTTTAGAAGGCTATTTTACAAGCACTTGTGTCCTATCCCTGGGGAGCTTGGCTTAAAAGAAAGCTCTAACAATGTGTGTCAAAAGGCATTTCTAAATCTAAACGAAAAATCCCGTTCTACTGATGCTGCAATATGACCAAGTACCCAGTCAGTCTTTTAAATGAGGTAGTGAACAGAGGTTTATAAATATGTTTCTTTACTCTTACTGTAAAATTCAAACTTACATCAATCAAAAAAATTGAGAACTGCTACTATATAGAGGACAACATACTTTACTTATACTAGGGATATTTTATGAAGGTGAGAATAAGTCACCTCAAAATGAGACACAATAAGATACATCAGCTAATTACATACAAAAAAGTGAACTTGCAAGTACATTGAAAAGAGTATCAGTAAAATATCTAGACATACAAATGAAAAAACCTTCAATTGTGGTAGTTAAAATAAATATGACTACAATTAGCAAGCATTTTATCATTTTGGACATTATTGCACATTTATAAAAGATATACCTGTACTTGTTTGGTGTTATGAAATATTTTATGTTTATGTTATTTTGGTATGAGTAGCCTATGGGTTTTGAGTAACGTAAGTATTTTACAGTATCTTAATGCTTATACTCTTAAGAAAGAGGGGAATGCCATATCTTCATAGAATCTCAGAGAAAAATAATATATCAGTGATCTGAAACACAGAATGAACATATTTATTGGAAATCACAAAATCATAGAGTGGTTTGGCTTGGACTGCAGGATCACCTGCAGCACTGGCAAGGTCACCTTTCATTAGATCAGGTTGCTCAGAGCTCCATCCAACCTGTTCTTGAACACTGACAGGGATGGGACATCCACAGCTTCTCTGGGCCACCTGCTCCAGTGTCTCACCACCCTCAAAGAAAACGAATTTCCTCCTAAATCTAATTTAAACCTACTCTCTTTCAGTGTGAATCCATTCCCCACTGCCCTGTCACTGCATGCTCTTGTAGAAGTCTGTCTCTGTCTTTCTTGCAGGTTCTCTCCAGCTACTGGAAGGCCACAATTCTGTCACCCCAAAGCCTTCTCTTTTCTAGGTTGAACAATCCCAATGCTCTCAGCCTTTCCTCACAGGAGAGGTGTCCCATCCCTCTAATGGCTTTGATGACCTCCTCTGTATCTATGCCAACATGTCAATGTCCTGCTTGTGCTGGGGTCCCCAGAGCTGCGTGCAGCACCACAGATGAGGTCTCACAGAGCAGAGCAGAGGAGCAGAATCCCCTCCTTCCCCTGCTGGCCATGCTGCTTTGGATGCAGCCCAGGATACAATTGGTTTTCTGGGATGCAAATGCACTTTTCTGGGTCATGGCCAGCCTCTCATCCACCCCAAGTCCTCCTCAGGGCTGCTCTCAATCCGTTCATCCCCAGCCTGTGCTGATACCAGGGGTTTTCCCAACCCAGGTACAGGACCTTGCACTTGATCTTGTTAAATCTCATGAGATTCCCATTGGCCCACTTATCAAACTTGTCCAGATTCTTCTGTATGACATCCCATAATGGCATCTCGAAATACTGGATATGAACCTAACAAGTGAATTAATCATGCTAGTGCAGTCTCCTTCTCAGTGAATGACCTTCTAAATTTGTCCCTTATTTCCATTTTCAGAACTGTCTTCCCTACCTTTTGCTATTTGAGGTATTCAGTGATGATCAGTCCCCACATCATGTGTTACTAACAAATGTATTAGAAAAAGTGGCTGTTGGTGGAAGAGTGTTTTGTTTTAGTTCAGACAGAACACTCCTCTGATCTCCCAAATGTGTGCATCATAGTGTCAAGTGCATAAAGTAACAACTACAAGTGACTGACAATACTAGGATCTCCAAGGCAAGAATAGTGGAGGGAGGACGGGTCACAACTTCTTATCCAGGAAAATCTGTGGTGCGTGGTCAGTCACATCTTCCCAAGGAATAACACATCTTCCCAAGGAAGAAAGCAAAATGGGGGCAAAAGGAACTATGGACTCATCAGCAAGAAGAAGTGTTTGAGCAGACCCAGTGATCTATGCTGCCCCAAAAGCTGAAGAAATCCTCTGAGAAGTTTCTTTCTATAACCAGTCTTCCATACAGTATCTCTTTCCTTTTCTGTGTTGTTGAATCATTCATGTTTCTGGATACAGGTCTTGTGGAAGATTCTGCCTCACTGTCAGATCAGACACTGAGTTGTAAATTACATTTTCCTTCTGCACATAAATAGTATAAGGTTCCACTTCCATCGTGTCATCCTAGCAAAACAAAACCAAAAACTGTGAATACAAGGAGGAGTTTATCTTGGTAAGACTCTGCAAATCTTTCATCTGGACTGAAGAAAATAACTGGGAAATAGTGCTCTCATATTTACTCCTCTTCAACTAAAGAAAAAAAAACACAGAGTCTCTTTTTCTACAAAGGAACATGGATTACTGTTTCTGTTAAAGACTTGGAGGGTGAAGCTGAAGTATTGTTTCACTTGCCTCCTTTATCTTTCCTTCTACTCCACTTCTGCTGGCCTGGAAAAGAAATTTTATTAGGGTCTAATTCTCTAGAAAGAGAAAATAATATGCTGGAGTCTTGACCTTGATTCATTCCTCATCAGTCTGCAGTTTCAGTCTGCAGACACGCTAATAGAAGTCCTGTGACATGACAGCAAGAGTGCTGGTCCTTAAACCATTATTTAACATTAATTCAAGTGTGTCTGTCAGCAACAACTGGGAGAGAGGGCAGCAGAACAGCAGGAGTACTAAGAACTAGAAATGACTAAGTCTCTTCAGAAACTGAAGCATCTTTTTAAGTTGAATCTAGTGTATACTGTGGGTGCACGGATACAATATAATTGTAACACACTTTGTCTGCTTAGAGGTGCTGTTATTAGGATTTGGCAGCAGAGAACAGAGACAGAGCTTACAAGTGAATTTCTCAGCTACACAGGAAGCCTCTAACAACATAGGGAATCCAATAATATCTCCCAGTTTGCAGCTCAGCTCTTCTTCCATTGTCTTGAATATGATTGTTTCTTTGATTGTGGATTGGCCATGCAAGATAAAGAGTGGCCTTCAAAACTCACACATTATCATTCTGGAGACCAAAAGGGAGATTCTTTTTCTCTTGGTGTCTGTCAATCTTTTTGCTTAATCTTCTTATTCATTAATAGTTTTCTTAATATCCCCCAACCCATGCTTATGACTCCCTTCCTGATTATCATCTGGAGAGCAATTGTGGTCAGAGTATCTGATATGACAAGGGAAATGTGGTGGGACTCACTCCTTGTTAAAACTAAAGGATGGCAATAGCTGAATGTTTGCTGCTGGGACACACCTCTAGTGTTTGCTCCAAGTCAAAGTTATGGTGAGGATAAGCTTTGTTCTGTCCTTTAAAGAGCCAAGAGTAAATATATCAGACATAGGAGTACCTGCTGGAAGCTGAGAGTAAAAATCTAATGCTATCCCTTCCCTGATCATGTTTCCAGAGCTACCAGAATCACCATGATTTGGTGATGGTCTAATTTGCATCCTTCTCCTTACCTGCTGGGAATGTGTAGGAGCAATTTCAGGAGGCCTGGTTTTATGGCATAGTCTGTGAAAAAGAAAACAAGTATTAAAACATGTTTGGCTGGAACACAGTTTTGTTTCTTTGATCAAAAGCTTATGAAGCATTTTTTTTCTTGTCTTCAAGAGTAAAACTTTTTCATGTCTCTCTCTTCTCGACTTTTGATCCATAAATTATAGCATCCTACCTTTCTTAAGAGGTCTTTTCTTATGTTTGGCAGAGCTTATACATAAAATGGAAGTAGATTAGAATCAAAGCCCTCTGTGAGGATATACATTTTGCAGTTAGTGAAATTGTATTGGACTAATTCTTCACCTCTGAGGGAAGAAAACTGAGAGAAAAACAGTTTGGTACATGCAAATGAGGAACCTAACTGAGGTTTGTCAGTACAGGTGCTCATTCAGCCTTTCCCTGCACAAATGATTTCTGTAGTTTTTCCTCAGAACTCCTTTTTTTTCTACATAGGAAATCCTAAAGGGACTAGAGCCCAGGTTCACTCAAGGAATTTTTTAATAAATACAGATACAATCTGCTGTCCCTTCTGTTCATATGGCAGGCTGGCATTGCTCAGCCCTCTGGCATTTAGTGGAACTTATTAGGCAGCAGAACTAATGCCCTGATCTAACCAAGAGAGATACTGGCAGACTATCACAGTATCTGAGGTTTACTCTCACAGATTCCAATCAGAATGGAGTGTTCCCCTTTAGGAAGCAATGCAATCAGAGTCCTTGGCTAACTTCTTCCCATTTATATTTACTCAGGGGCATTATTCTGTGCAGATGTACAGTGCAGTGTCTGCAGTACAGAAATATTTGATCTAGTTAATTTGGTTATTCACAGCAGCACAGACTGATGCAATCATATAATTTCAAGACACAAAGAGCACTTTAAAATTTCTTCTAGCACTAGACAATTTTTCCTTTGCACCTTAGCATACATACATACCCATCACAGTGGAGCCTGAAACAGCAAATGACAGCCAACAAGGTGGTAGTGATCAGAACACCAATGATCCAGGCATACAGGAAAAAGTTGGTTTTCTCTAAACATAAAGAGACAGTCTCAGTTATATCTTCTTCGCAGTTCCTGTATGATTTCAGTAGAAGATTAAAGTTACTTTAGTGCATACGTGCATTTTCAGTGTGCTTGTAAAACAAATAGAATGTCCTTCGGCAGAAAGGAAAGTTAGTAATGAAACTTTGCTGAGAAACACAATTGGAGTCTGAGGCAAAAGTAGGTTCCACAAATCTCACAGTGGTCACTCATATTTTCACTAAGCCACACCTGAGTTTCTCTCAAGGACTCAGAATTTCTCAGTAGTTGTATATATGCTCAAAAGCAACAAGGAAACTAAAGACCAGAACCCAAGGGTCATACAGTGTCAGACATTCACAGCTTGGAATGAAGGAATGTATTTTTTTCTGCTAGCTACCCAAGACTTGGCTCTCCGTCTCTTTTACCATGGCATTGAAACTTGCATCCAAAAAAAATAAAAAGTCTAATATTCTCATTCCAAGTGATTATTAGAACACAAAGATAATGCCTGCTTTCTCTCTGTTTCCAAAATCAAAAGAATACTACCACACTTATATATATCCCTCTTAGGGAAGAAAGCATTAGGAAAGAGTATCCAGAACACAAACAAGCTGGCGATGTTTCTGGGCAAAGGCAGGTGGAGATGTTACTCTTGTCTCTACAGGATTACACTGAAGGTTTCTGTATTTCTTAGAGATTTTCCTTTGTAGAAAGAACAAGGGCTGACAAAAGCTGAACAGGGCTGTGAACACACAATGGGAAGCTCACCTGAGGAACAGCAGGCTATGGACTGGCTCCAGTTCCCAGCTGGGTGGGACACCATGCAGGTGGTCACATTGGTTCCATTGGTGCCACAGGCCGTGAACTTGCTGAGGACAGTCACTGTCCCATTGTCGTGGCACTTCTCCTCTGTGCTGGAGCTGCTCTCTGGGGCCCACGAGAGCTGCGCCGGCGGCTTCCCCGCCACGGCCTCGCACACGGGGCTGCCCTGCTCGTCACAGTACAGGCTCAGCCTCGGGGGGACTGCAAAGCACCAGCAAGGGGAGAGGCATGCAGTTAGTTTGGCACAGCTGGGCTGGGCTGTTCTTGTTCTCCACCCAAAATGAACCCAGTGAAAAGAGGAGAATGAGGTTGGGGGTGTCATCCCATCCCATCCTATTGCAGCAACGTGGGCCCAAAACACAAGAGACAAAGATGAGGTCTCTTTCCCATTTTCACAACCTCCCTCATCCAGCTGAGCCTTACCACAGCCATTCATATCCTCTGTGTGTACATGGGATATTGCTTCACACCTGTCATTTCTAACTAGACAGTGGAAAAAGGGAACAGCAGAAGGGAGAAGAGTTATGGGAAATAAGGAGAAAGAAGACACAGAGATACTCCCAATGAAATGCATGAATTTTTCCCATCAAGAAACATAGAATCACAGAATGGCTTGGGTTGGAAGGGACCTTAAAGATCTTCTAATTCTAACCACCCTGCCATGCAAAGGGACATCTTCCCTAAGACTGGGTTGCTTCAAGTCTCACCTAACCTGACTTTTTACATGGGACATCTACAGCTTCTCTGGACAATCTGTTCCAGTGCCTCACTACCCGCACAATACTGAATCTTGTCTTAATATGTAATCTAACCCTACCCTCTCTAGTTAAAAAAAAAGAAAAGCCCTCCACATTTGCACATTCCTTACCCAGCACAGTCAGGTGGTACGTTGTGCGAAAATTCCCTTCTGTTGATGCCTCTTCGCAGCTGTAATTTCCTTCCTGGGCTATTCCCACTTGCCGTATCTCAAGGGCAGGAGGCGGATCTGCCCTGAATGTCCAGTTCATGTTGTCACTGCAGTTTGTTCTGTGTGTCATGTTTTTATCAGTCCTGTATACCAAGGTGCAGGGGGCTCCGACCTTGGGGGTTATTTTCCATGTTAGCATACTTATTTGTCCTTGGATAGGGCAGGTGAGAACTAAGCTGTTGCCTATGGTCACTGGCACTATGTGGTTCCCTGAGGAGAAAAAAAAGAGAACGTGTGAGAAGAAGCCCAGGAGTTGTAGAGGAGCTGTCAGAAGGAGCCCTGGACTTCACAGGGAAATGTCTGTGGTGGTACAAACAAGGGTGAGGCCATGGCTGTGTTCATCTGCACATTGTCTGTCATCTCTTATTACAGCTGTGGATTATGGAGCCAGTGGCCTGTCATGGCCAACCCTTGCAATACAAATTTCCCACTGAGGATCATCTTAGTGGATAAGACTGGATGCTGGAGGAGGACCCTACTCCTGCCCATTATCTTTAGCAGTTCCACATCCAAAGGCTGTGCTTGTATCAGAAACCCTCCAGTGGGTTCCTCACAGGGCTTAAAATACAGAACTAAGACTGTTTCATCTGGCCACATGTTAGTGGCTTTTCTCTGTAACTGTTGCTGCCAAAAAGGTAAACTTTTACTTCTGCATCATAGGAAATCCAACACTGTGGGCAAAGGCCTTGTTTACACCTCTTAGGCATTACACAGGCACACATAACACTGGTGGAGCTTTGTGTACGAGGAAAGGATTTTGTCTCATGTTCTGGGGTTTTCTTTTATGTTCATTGGTGTTCCTTACACGTACAAAGGCATCCTCTTTTGTGAGACACTTGTGAGACTGAGAGAAATGAAGTCTGAGGTGCAGATTGCAATCCAGTGTGAAGAGCAGGTGAGGGAATGGGATTTTTGAGTCCTTTGGCTTCTGCTGAAATTAAAAGCAAGCAATCCCTAGATTTCAAAATGTGTGTGAATGAAACTTAGCAATTCATGTGGGTTAGCAATTTATAGGAATAATACCCATAGCTGTAGTCCAAATAAACCTCCAAAAAAACCAAATTGTAGTCCAAAAAAACCAAATATTTACCACTTCACACATTTCCTCATAGTAGGTGACCATTAAATTTTGGACAGTAAACCACTGATCTCTCAGTTCTCTGTGTCACTGGTGGAACACAAGTTGCTTTTTTCAGTCCGTGAGTACTGGTTTTAGTGACAGTCTGAAAGCTGTGTGTGAGGAGAAAATCAGAGTACTACTTCCAAAACCTGCATTAATCTAGACAGACAGCTAAAGTTAGCCAATCTGATTAGTACTGACAAATAACTTTTTCACAAGTATTCCAAAAATATTAACCCCCTCCCCAAACCTTACAAGCAAATACTCTAAAGCAGCAATTGAAAGTTTGGTTGGGATATGCAAAGAATGAGAAGATTCAATTTTTGCATGATTGGTCAAATCTTTGTCAGTCTTCTTCTGTGGTACAAGATCTGACTTTTTTGGATTTCACTACCCTCTATCCAGATCTAGAATTATATTATTTCTGCTGTCCAGCACATTAAGAAGCCCAGTTCTTGAACATTTACAATGTTATAAAAAGTGGTCTTAATGCGCATTAACTTTAATTGGTCAAATCATTACTATTAGCCTCTTTGAGAAAACTACAGTTGGTTTTAACTTAATAATATTGTCTGAAATATCATTATCTTCTTAACCTGGGTGAATGAATCATTTCAGCTCAATTACTTCTGGTTTTATTTGACTGTTTTCTTGGGAAATGATTTCTGACTTGCAAAATGAACACAGTTGACTGCATTTTAAATTCTTATATAATCCTTTACAGGTTTTTGCCTTTTCATTTTGAGCATTAAGTATCCTTTGGGTGAAGACACTTCAGCTGTTAAGAGTGTTCTGTGATGCATTATTACTCTGGAGCTGTTTTTAAATATCAAGTATTTTTCTCCTTAATGGCATTCCAAGAAAATGTCAAGTGTGAGTTTTAAACTCAGATGATTTTACCAGGAGTGGAACTGAAAGAAGCCTTTTGTCTCGTGATACTTTCTGGATGAGTTCACTGAGTGTCTCTAAAAAATGGACAACAAAGTGTTTCCTCTCCTAGCTGAGCGTTGCTGGGAGCCTCAGAGCTCCAAGTCGTGCAGAGTATGGCTGACCTCAGCTGAAAATGACTAAGGAAACCTAAGCACTCCAACAGCCCATATGTTGGAGCTGGAGGGGATTTGGATAACGTTTGCAAATGTTGAGCAAGAATGACAGTGCTGTGCATATTGAACTGCATACACTTTCATTTACATATTAAAATGGCAGCATTTTACTTGTCTTTCAACTCAGCATCTCCTAAGCAGCTCATTGCAATGTCAAAGTTCCCCAATGTAAGGGGTTTCCATGCTTCAAGGCTGTAAATAAAGAGGCAGTGAAAGTGGTGCTTTTTGCTATGCCTTTCTGTCATATTCTCCTCTGAATGAATCAGGTACCTTTCACTTCAAATGAAACCACATCAGAAAGCTTAAAATCTGCTGAATCAAGTTTAAATACAATTATAGGTTTACAGAAAATTTGTAGAAGGCTTATGAATTCCCCTGTATCTTGTTATTACTTCAGAAGGCTTTTAGTAAGACAAGAATTTTCCCTAGATGGCACATTAATTAGTAAAAAATTCTCTTGCTTATCTTATCCTCACAGCTTGCTATTTTTGCAAAGAGGTCTCATTAATATAAAAGGTTAAACTGTCTTCACTTTACTTCCCTCTTATTGCTAGAGTGCAAGTAAGCAGCTTTAGTGTAAATATTAATTGTGAATTTTTTTCCTTGATTTGCTTTTTTTTGGTACATGCTGCTAGAAACATCATCTTTTGAATGCTTTTGCAAAAGAATGTGTCTGCCAAAAATCCTTAAAGGTTTGGTTAATTTGTGTTTCTGAAGTGACTTTGAAGTGACTCACAAGCAAATTAGGACTGGGCCTGGGTAATACTTGATGGGGAACTTCCAAACCATGAAAAATAATGTCATCCATTTTCATAGATGTTTCTGATGAAGTTTCTATTTCAAGCTAAAATACAATCTCAGGAAATGTCAAAACTTGCTAGATTTTACCACAGAGTTAAGCTTAATTCAGAAACAATCCAAAATGTATATTCCCAGAAGTTAATATGTAAATAGCTGAGGGATCCCCAAGCACAGTTCTTTAAATAGAAATTATCCTCATCTCTATCCTATCCTTCCTGATCAACCTTAGCATTTCCTCCAGTTTGAAGATGTTGTTAGGACCTCATGTTGGACTGAAGTTGGACATATTCTGCTTTCTCTTTCTAATGAGCATACCAAAAGCTATCTAAGTATCTAAAAGTTCTAGATACTTTAGATTTAAATATTTTATTAGAACATAAATCAATATGCCAGAAAGTGACCGCTCTGCAAGGGACACAGAATTGCTGGCTTTACTTATGAAAGTAAAAGACATGAAAATAAATCTCTGTTCTCTCTGCCCTTAAAGAACAGGATTTTTCCCTCAGTCCTCTTTTCTGCTCCACTAGCTTTTGTAGACTGTCAGGTTGCACATTTTTACATGATCACATCTGAGCTCCTTTCCCCTCACTTCCTTGACGTCTTGTGGGTCTGCTCCAATCCAGCCCTTTGCAAAGGTCTCCTGATCTGCTTTCTTTGTCCTCCTTGTGCTGCCTGCCCCAGCCTGTGCTCTTGGATATGTACTCAGAAGCTCTGAGGGGAGACACAGCCTTCCCTTCCTTTTCTCTGGGAAGTTCACTAAACCTTAGAGGGTCTATGTCTACTCTTCAGGAGAACTAAAAAAACAGAAGTATTTCTTGTGGTTTAATCCCAGCTGGCAACAAAGCCCCGCACAGCCTCTGGCTCACTCTTGCAGACTCCCCCTACAATGGGATGGGGAGAGAATCAGAAAAGTGAGAAAACTCATAGGTGAATAGGTAAAGGAAAAGCTATGGACACAAGAAAAACAAAATATCCCAAGGGCAGGTAGGTGTTCAGCCATTTCCAGGAAAGCAGGACTGTCTTGTGCACGATGGTGGCTTGGGAAGACAAACATCATCATTCCAAGCATCCTTTCTTTGTTCTTCCCCCAGTTTTATGTGCTGAGCATGATGCCACATGTTCTGGAATATCTCTATGGCCAGCTGGGGTCAGCTGCCCTGGCTGTGTTCCCTCCCAGTTCTTTTGGACCCACAGTCCACTCACTGGTGGTGTGAGAATCAGGAAAGGCCTTGGCTCTGTATAAGCACTGCTCAAAACATCCCTGTGATGTCAACACAACTTCCAACACAAATCCAGCTCCACAGTAACCACTATGTAGAAAATTAACCCTATCCCTGCCAAAAACCAGCACAGTATTCCATTCTGTTAAGGAGAAAAAATTTAGTGCTGCAAGTGTTTTAATTCAGACCACACCACTGTTTTCTGGAATGGTCTTTTCATGCTTCGAAGTGGCTAAAAGTCATTTGCTGCCATTTCCTCTGTGATAACCAACTGGTTTATGACCAGTGCATTAAGGCATCCACATCAGCATTTATCTACTCAAAGGCTCAGAAACAAACCAGCACATTGCACAGCTACACCTCTCAAGGTGAAAACTCATCTTACAGCTGAGCTGAACCAGCAGCTTGCTGTGGCTGAAAAAGAGGATAATTAGTGCAGCAAAAGCCTCCGCCTCTGTGGGCCTGCAGAGAACAAATGATTTGAAGAGGTGTGAGCTATTGAGCTCATCTGTGGTGCAGTGCTGACTGTAGGATGGTAATTAAATGTCAGCACTGTTAACTATTTCACTGCACACAAGAGTGATTAAATGAAGGGTCACATATTTATTGTAAACAAGATCTCATTTTCAGTCATGTCCTTCACAACTGACTTGACTCTGGAAAACAGCAATCATTTTTTCTATTAGCCAGAAAGAGCAGAGCTCAGGAAACCAGATTTCTGTCACATAGATGTGGAAAACAGATGAGTCAGGTTCTGGGAGTTCTGTACAGCACCAGACTGAACAATTTTATTTTGGTTGTGAATACAAATCCTTTGTGATCAGGTTTCACCTTGCAGACTCATCTGACACTAGCAGACCTTTGGACTGATGTCCTCCAGTTTGACTCCAGCCTCCAAAATCTATCTAATTATGCCATCTCTCATTGTCTCTCCTTGACTGGTGCAGAAGACTTCAAGCCATGTCTGCGAAGGTTCTCAAGCTCTATTGCAGTGCATTGAGTGCACATTCCAACGCACTGACAGATTCCACTTGTTTGAAAATGGACATATCCTCTGTCAGGAAAAACAAACTCGGTTGAACAGTTCACATTTGTCTTTCAAAAAAGTGCTGGTTATTGTTGTCATGGTAAGATTACTGTAATTTGAAAAGACTGAGGGAAAGACTCCTCCATTTTTTTCAGTGTGGTTTATGCAATGTGTTTGACAACTCTCATGAATAACTAGTTGCACCAGCTTCTTTGAAGTATCACTTGTTTCATCATTTCTCTTGTTTCTCACTTTCTCACATAAAAGAAAAAAGGTTTTAAAAACAGGAACATTTGATTGTGAAGAAAGGTTTTAAAAACAGGAACATTTGATTTGAGAGGGGAATCACTGCAAAATCAGAGAAGACTACACAGATTGAAAGTGCTTTTGGTCACTTTCAAACACAAAAGATTTCCAGCCTCTGTTATTCTTCATAGCAGCTTCTTCTTTAAACCACAGTTGAACTTTTTATTGCCTCAATTTCCATGACAGCCTCTTGCAAAAATTACCCATTAAAGAGTTTTTTGCACTATAAAGAGACTACTTTACTTTCTCAGATATATTTCTCAGACATCCCGTTGATTCTTTATTTCTTACTGTAACTATTTACCAGAGCATTTTGATACATCTTCCCCCTACACCCCCTGCACATATTAAACTTAGAGATATAATGAACTGAAACAATAATCATACCACAGCCATTGACTAACTGTATCTTGGAATGAATGTAGTATATGAGTCACAGCAAGTCGTGATCAAAAAGGCAGCACCGGACGCTTGGAAGAGTTCAGATACAAGTCTGTGTTCTGCATCTGTTTTCCCCTTCTACTACCACAGAGTTCCTGTGACACCCAGTAAGGCTTGTCTGGAATGAAATGAAATAAATAGAAGCTCTTTGTACTAGGGTAGAAATTGCTACTCTACTGACAGACTCTTCTATAGCTTTGTGACTGTGAAAACATAGTCACAACAGCATTGGATAGAGTGTAGGCTAAAAACCACCCCCGTGTTTCAGGTGAGAAGTACGTAGTTAGACTGCTTTAATTTTCATTACAGAAACACATCAAATAGCTGACCTAGGCTCATATGGCTCTGTTTCTTGAAACCTAGATCACAGCTTTTTCACGGATGTATCTTTGAAAGGACCCATTAAAAGATTTTTACCTTTATTGCTAGTTTCACACTCACACTGTTTTATCCAGACTTATCATTATTCCTTGAAAAGATGTCCTATTCTCATTTCATTCTAGTTAGGCTTTCTCCTTATCTTCAGAAATTCTTTTCTTCCTCATACTCAAATTATTTTGTTCTTCTTTTAACACATTTCTTTTCTGTCCCCACTACCATGCCACTTGCAGTACTTTTCTCATCACTGGTACTGTTACTCTTTCTTGTTGTTTCATGCAAGCTGAAATAGCAACCTCACGGACTTTATCATTGGTTTTACAATATGAAGTGCTCATAGAATGGCTGGATTTTTTTAGATTGCAAACTTAAACATGACTTTGTTGCAGGATGATGAGGACACTGATAGATCTCAACAGTGATCCCAAGGTTTCAGCCTTCCCATCCAAGATGGAATATACTTTTGCAGTTGCCAATTCCTGGTGTGTAAGTTTTCTATGATCTTTCAGTCCTCTTAAGCTTTCTGCAGTGTCTTTTCAAGCAGACTTTCAAGACAAATCAAAAATCAAAAATCAAGCTGATTTTGAAGCAATGGAAAGATGCTAAAGCTCAATTAGGTAAAGATGTATTTGATGCAGTGTCTTCTTGAAAAAAATTAAGCTGAAAAAATAAAGGGACAACTACATGATGGATAAAGAACTGGGTTAAGGAGAGAAAAAAAAAGGCAGTTAAATGGAGGTGCCAGGTTGAAGGTTACTTGTTGATAATGTTTTTCAGCACATGATTATTGCCATAATTTCATTTAACCTTTTTATTAATGGCATTGGCTGTATCAGGAGTGTGTGAGGAATTTTGTTGAAAGCAGGAGGAACAGTGTTACTAGTGTAAAGAACTGATATGTCACACAAGAAGAACCAGTTGAGCTTGATGAGTAGAATGTTAGATGTGTGCTGAAATTCAGCAGCTAAAAATGTCATAATAATAAAAACAGGTAGTACAAAAAATTTTGACTGGAGAGTAGAATACAGAACTATGCCTTAATCAGTATTAAAACCAGCTTTTTAATAAAATGGGTGCTTGTTTTGGTGCTCAAATTGTACATGAAAAGTGTTTTCTAATATAATGCCTGTAATTCGATCAAGTGATTCAGTGATTTATCCTCACATAAATAGGTAATGTCTCAATATAATATGACTGTGTAGAAAAAAAAGGATGGGTACAATTCTTAAATGAAGAAATTAGTTGGTGTTTAAATAATGTGTCAGAGTCATGCAGTTTGGAGAACAAACACCGTTGGCCAAATCCTCAGCTGATAATAAATCATCTCTGAACTCAGCTGTTGCATAGTACACCAGTCTGCCTGTAAACTTTGAATTTTGCTACTTCTGAACTGTACAAAGTAAGCAGATCTTCCTCCTTGCAGAATGTGAGCTGAAATGGATGAGGGCAAAAGGGATTTGCACTGGATGTCAAAGTGCCTTGGGTAGTATTGCTTTCAGAGTAGCACTGTGACACCACATGTAACAAAATGCTTCCAGTTTTCTGTATAGAAACAGATACAGATTATTTTGTATTTTGTTCTGTGTACTGAACTTGGCCTTTTGCTCTTGGCCATGTGAGAAGAAAAATAAACCAAGTACTTCTCAGGGTTGCTGTTCCCTGAGATTCTCCTCGGGGTTGCTGTTCCCCAAGGTAATAAGATTTTCAGACTTCTCTAGCCCTAAAGGTTCCATGCCGGGGCCAGAGAAGACAAGCTGAGTCTGCCAGTCCATGTTTTCAAGGTTGTTTATTCTATATTATCTCTCAGTTCTTTCTCAGCTTTGCAAGGCATCCCCAGCAGAGCAGGACACGCGGCCAACTGGGACAGATCAGAGGGTCCCGGATCTTATGTATGGTACCCTTAACCCAACCACCGTCCAAAACGTACTTTTTATTTACAAAATTTTACCAATGCCTACTACCTATGCTAACATGTCATTTCTACTCTAAACCAATCTCTAAAATCCAACTCAGCAAAAGATGGGGGACGAGAGCAAGAACAAGGAGCACAGGGGCCACTCCCCAATTCCTCCATCTTGTCTCTTCAACCCCATATACTAAAAATCCTAGATTCTACATCTACATTCTATGATAAACTAAATACTACTTATTTTAAATTCTTTCAGCTTGTGATTCTTCATACATGTGAGTATTCACTCCCATGGCCAGGAATTAAGAGCAGTGTCCTCCTGGGCTCTGTGTGAGGCTGGCTGACCCCCTTGTACAGATCCCAAATCCCCCTGTCCAGTCTCCAAACTCTCCAGGGTGGCCAGAGAGATATCCTGGACTCCGACAAGTACTCTTCACTTATGCTTAAGCAGCACTTTCCTACTATTCTAAACAAAAATCGATCATTGTCTGCAAACTGTAGGTTGTGTGCCTTCTTTTTCATATTTTGCAGAGAGCAGATAGGGAACTGCTGTGAAAACATGCTTTTGACCTCACTTTTATATTGTTAAAATCTCAGTCATACTTTGTTTAGTGCTTACCTTTAGCATTGCCGTTGTCATCCCACCATTGTCTTATTCAACACCAAGAGAAGGCAGCATAAGAAAATCCTCTACACTTTTTTTCTTATGAATGATTGCACCTCTAACTACAAAATAGATCAGCTGTGAGTTTTAAGTAGCATGTACCTCTAGAAGTGCATTCGCAATTAAAGAAAATCTACCTGCTTTGTAAGTCATGAAGTATGTGGTCAGTTTGGAGACTGAACTTCCTTCTTTTTATGGTTTTGAAAGCAGACAAGTTCAGGCATGAATGCGCTCTGCGTTTGGACCACAGCAAAGTAAAATGTTGGTATCATAAAGATGCATTCGGAAGCTTCTACTCTGGCAATTTAGATATGTTCTAATAAAATCTTTGCTTTATTTAATGCTTTAGAAGTAATTCTTTTAAAGAATTTGGATGAGAAAAACAGGCTGCTTGGATTCAGATGTTTTTAGGGTAAAGGAAGTCAGAATGAGTCCAGCACATAGTCCCAAAGGAGCAGCAAAGAAATAGTGAAATGGAGACAAATGTAAGTTTACCATAATAGGGTTTTTTAGGCTATGATTTTTTGTATCTGGAGCAAGATTCCACCATAAACTAGAATAGAGGACAACAGAGAGAGGTGCAGTGAAACATACCAGGGCAGAGAGAATCGAAAGGCAATAAAACACTAGTACACTAATGGAAAAGAATGTACTGGTTTTATTAAGGAAAGAAACTAAATGAAAGCAGTAGCATTCAAGGAAGTTATTTGTGCAGGCAAACTTGGCTGTAGACAGGTTGTTCTGTAAATCAACTTTACTATTGCTCATCTCATAATCTGTTATTCCAGCACAATGTCACTGACTCCAGTTTTTCACTATTGATAAAACTGAACAACCATGGGGAATTGCATCTCATTACTGGTAATGGATTTCTTGCAGCTTCCTGTGAAACACTTGGACACATCCATTGTCACAGGATAGAATACAGAGGCAGGACTTACCCAGTCAAATGCTGCAAATGTTATTTCAATGAAAAGAGATTTATTGCATGGACTTCTCATGGAAGAGCTTGCCTGTCCTTACCACTCTCCCTCAGAGTATACAACACCACTCGAGGTGTCGTATGCGCTTCATTAAACTAGAGAAATCTTTAGAGCATCACCAAAAATATTTTAATATTGAGTCTTTTTCACTGCTGCTCCTGAGGATTGTCACAAAAGGATTTTTAGTAGAGATCATGCCCCAAGAGATACAGGAGCTTATTATCCAACTCTGCCTGAGGGCAGATCCAGGTATGACAATTAAGAAGCAACCTCAGCCTTTTTTCTGAGCTGCCCCATCTGTGGTGGTAAAAACTAACCCAGTCACACAAAACAACGTGCTAAGGAAATGTTAAGGAAAATGTTAATGGAGATAAAGTCTGGTTACACACAAAAAGTTTTCCATGACTATTTCTTTCAGAGTAGCTCGTTGTAGTTTTCAGAAGGGGGGACATAGTTCCTTCTGAGCTTCATGCAACACTGAAGACTAAAATTATCTGGACAGAATACACACATTGGATCACCTTGACACATTTAGCCTGTGATCTCTGAAGAAAAAAAAAACCCTTGCCACTAGATCTTCCACAGAAGACCCATCCCTAGACTGAAGGAAACAAGTTTAGGAGCAGTGCTAGCTAAAAACTTCCTATCACATGTTGGCTGGGTTTTTTTGGGGAGCAGGTTGGGGGAAGAAGTTTCAGGTGTGAAATTAGATTTTAATAGACCATCTTTTTCTACATTCTTTGAAGGGCAATATAATTGGTTAATCAAAATACCAAGAAAATAAAATCCAAATCCCAATGGGGGTGAACCCCCCCTCCCCCATTTTTTGGCATTTGACTTATTTTTAAATATTCCCAGCAGAATTTTTTAAAATAATATTTGTCAGTAGGATTCCCCTTTGTCTCCCCATTTTTCTTCAGCATTCAGTGGTGTATCCAGACTCCTTTACTTATTGAGCAACTGTCTTCAAAAATGTAGACTGTCTCTGATGCCAACATAATCAATGTGCATGAACTTGAGCGGGTTCCTCAGTATTCTTTTGATATAGTTCTTTACCTAGAGAATAGGGACAGATCTTTTACCATCAGTGTGCCTGTTGTGATTAATGATCCAAAGTTTAATAATTTTCATTAAATATTTAATTTTTATTTCAGGGAGTAGCACTGAGGCAACCATTTAGAATCCTTCATCGTCACACCAAACATATTATAGATGGGTTTGGTTCCATCACTGCCAACAATGACTTCATCTGTTTTTCTTTAAAATATTACAAAGGAGATATTTTTATTTTATGACCAAGTGGAATGAAGTATCTCATGTCATGTAGTTTAGTTCTATCCGTCCCTAATAGCAATGGTCACATGCCTGTTACATATTATTCAGAGATGTCTGAAGTTTGGATCTCATGGATCTATCTGCCTTCTTCCTCCCATACAGAAACGGTTTAAGTTTTTGGAACTGCTGCTCAAATCCTTAGTTCCATTATCAAATCCCTGCATTGCTGTATGGTGTCTGGAAGAGCACAAGCTCTAAAAATGCAAATGAGCGATATGTGGGAAACATTACCTACATTAAAATGAAGTAGCTAAACTGCATTAAAATGAAGTCAACTACTAAAAGACAATTTGGACTGCCATTGCCCTTGGTACAAAAGCCTTTCCCATCTTGATACCAGACATGCCCCTTATGGAATGGAATGGAATTCCAGAAGCTGCCCCCCTCTATCAGCACATCAGAGACCTTCCACTTCTCCTCCGAAAGACACAAGAGATCCCTGCCCTATTTCAAAGAGCTGCAGCCTCTCTTCAGCAGAAACTACATGTCCAAGTTTCCACACACTTTCCCAGGCACATTTTCAGTGGGGCAAAAGGTTCAGTTTCTCAGATGATGTGGATTTGGAGATCTCAGTAAAAAGGTAATTTGTGACAAATTGTACGTTCCCAGCTAAGGGTCACTACATAGTTGCCTACATGGAAGTCACAGGGAAAATACCTGGCAGCCTTGTGACCACCAGGAGAAGAGGAGCAGGAGTGGGTACTGGGAGAGCATATCTTAATTGTGCTTCATAATTTTTAACACTTAATAAAAGCAACAGAATTATTTATATCTTTTATAGAAAGAAAGGAGCTGTGCACATTTCCCATTCTTACATCCCAATGGTAAATTGGTCCCAGTTAGACTCACCTGCCAATCTCATGACCATGGTGGTGGCGAGCAGCACAAAAACATTCACAGTCCTCTGAGCAATCTTCATGATGGTTCCTGTTTTCATGGCTCAGGCAGCTCTGTCACTCCATCCATCCCTCCACCAACTTAACTGTGGCCATGGGGAGCATTTCTTGCCTGCCAGTGCATCCTCAGCAGCCAGTGTCAGTATTTCCTCTCCCCCTTTCTCATGCCTCTCCTTTAGGTGTGCATGCCCCTGATTGACTGGCTCCTCAAAGCTGGAGAGGTTCCTCCTTCTGACTTCAGAGCTTCCTGTGCTGAGAACCCAGGCAAACACTGAGGAAACAGGCTGAGCAATTCTGCCTTCTGTTCATTGGTTCTCATCCGGAGGCTGATGAGTGAAGATAAACCCTGCAGCAGAGTTCAGAGAGAGTAAAACCAGAGGAGATTATTCAATGTTGAGTTTAATATCAAAAAGCAAATCTTGTCTTGGGAAACTAGAGTGAGAGTTATTCTTTGTGTTTCTCACTATTTTTACTTCTTCTACTTCTTTATCACATCTTTGGCATAACCTCCAAGAAAATTCTTCCGCATGCCTTCCCCAAAAAAACCCCATCATAAATCTTCTCTGTAAGTGACATTTTCAATTGTTTCTCTCTTAAGTACCTACATAGCACATGGAATTCTGCACTTCTCATATATATATATATATATACACAGCCTCATGTGAACTTTTAAGTCCAGGCCTTGTGAACCCTTAAATAAGTTGTAGGTGCACCCTTGCTCCATATCCACCCCGCCAGCTAAAATATTACAAATCCAAGCCTCACTTTTTGCAGAATCTGAAAAAAATGAGAATATGGGACAGTTTCCAGAAAAAAAAATGCAGAATATCCCGTTCTGGAGGGCTGAAACAAGGAAACAGTAAATATTTCCAAAATTAAATACTTATACTTCACATTTAAATGATGCTTTTGTTTAGAAACCAATTCAATTTGAAGGGGGTAGAAATCTACAAAAGCCAAAATATTGAACTTTTTTTTTTTTTTTTGGCAGAATTGAAATTACATTTTTCTCTGGATGACAAAACCTAAAAAAAATCCACTATTATGAGCCCTTAATCTGGTGCAGGCTTCCCATGGGCCTGCTTAAATGTGTTATCCCAGAGGATGGGCTTTCCAGTGAGCAGCAATGAAGTTTGCATGCTGAAATTTCATCAGGTGACACCACAAACTTTATGGGTAGTAGAAACTGTAAATAAACAAAGCACTCTTTGTGCACAGAGATCTGTTTTCAAAGTTTAATAAGGTTCCTTGCTTTTACAAATGTTTTCACCAAGTGCTTTGACTTTTGTACCAGCAAAGAGATGAAGGTACTTTATGGCGAGGAGAGGAGCCAGCCCATGGGTGTGGTGAGAGCAAAGAGATGGGACACAAAGCAGCACCAATATTGGCACCATGGGAAAGATGCTGAGCAGTGTGGGGACACAAATAGGACAGATAGGAGTTCTGTGCAGACCAGAAGGATTTGAGTAAAGCACATGTATGTATTATGTTAGTCCTGTGTGGGGTAAATGAAGAGCTGCAGAATCCCGTGGCTCACTCTGCTACTGGCGACATAGTAATTTTGCTGAAAATTTCCACTGGAAAATAATGCCTTTGAAAAAGAAATTGGGGGTTCCCTTGAGGAAAAGCTTCCTCAAAAATATAAGGTTAAATCAGTATTTTAAAGAGAAGCGATGATTTTCATTTAGCTTGGTCTTAAACTGCTTTTCTCTTTTCCTTGTTTATGAATAAAAAAATGGAAATAACAATTATTGTGGATAAGGACAGGTAATACTTACAGTCTTGCAATCAGAATGAAGAAGAGACTTGCCCTTGTTCAGAGGGGAAGGGTGAAGCAGTTTCAGAATGAAAAGTCTGTGTTAAATACTTGTCACCAGAAATTGAATGTCACCCACATCTTTCACTGAAAAATATGTTTGGGGGTTGTTTTTTTTTTCAGAATACTATTGTGTGGGTTGTTTTAAAATCATATTGTATCAGTTTCTCCACTTCCTCACTGATACAATAATTTTAGACTTTTCTCTCCTCTCTTAAGCCACAGCATTTCCCCAGCACAATTATGGGGTCAGTGGTAGAGAAAAGGCCCCAGCTATGAAAAGCTACAAGTCAGAATAATTAACAGTGAGAACAGAGACATAAGATGAAAAGACAGAAAACAGATCAAAGTCAGCAGGAAATGAATTGCTCAGGCACTAGGAGTGCACACCATGTTTAAACTGTTCTGATGACTGTGGTCTGATGTTCTGGTAATTTTGTTTGATCGGACTGGTGTTCCAGAATGGTCTGCTTTGATGTTCACTGGAACAGAGGAGTGTGAATTAAAGTCTTAGGTAAATAAGTAAAAGAAAGACTGATAATGATCATGTAAAGAAAAGAATGTAAAACACAAATTCAGATGGATGATCTTGGTCCCAGGAGCATCTCATTGACTACCACTTTTTGTGGGAGGGTGGTCTGTATTTTTTTTATCCACTTGATTTTTAAAATTCAGTATAGGATTTTGACACTCCACTGTTCTGAGGTGTTCAAAGTGCTGTTCACAATAACACTGGTTTATTTTCTGAGTATTTACCATTCACTGTGGAATTATTAATGCATGTGAATAGATATCATCACTTTAGACAAGAGCGTGGAGAGGAAGAAGACATGTTTATGTAAGTAAAGATAAGACTGGGAAGAGAAATAGGCAAAATATAAGTAGTGTCAGGCCTCAAATGTAAAAGAAGTGGTGCTCAAATCTCATGCAAAGACAAGAGGATATTAAGATGTATAAGATGTGCAGTCTTGTACTGGATACAAGATTGCTGTATAAACCAAAAAAAAAAAAAAAAAAAAGAGAGATGCAGTGGGATAGAGGAGATTTTGGAAGAGAGAAACTTCTCTTCTAAATAAGAAAAATCCAACTTAAAATTGTCACATGGAAGATCTTTACTATAGAAATTATTCAGAACCAGAAATTAGACAGCTAGATACTTTAGGTAGGGAAGAATTATTTAAGATGTCATTAAGATTCTTTGGAAACAACTTTCTAGTTGAGGGCAGCAAATTTGGGAAGTGAGATATGAGAAGTCTGTAGCAGGTCATGACAGAAAACAGAAGTTTACCACAAGAAGTGATGAGTAATCACAGCAAGCTTTTCTCCAAGTTACATATTGAAAGCTGGAATCCCATGACACAGAATTCATAGGAACCTAGAATTCTTTGAGTTGAAAGGGACCTTAAAGACCATCTATTTTCAACGCTCCTGTCATAGGCAGGGACATCTTTCCTTAGATTAAGTTGCTAAAAACCCCATCCAACCTGGCCTTGGAACACTTCAAGGGATGGGGCATCCTCAGCTTCTCTGGGCAACCTATTCCAGTGCCTCAGCATCCTCACAGAACAGAATCTCTTCCTTATATCTAACCTAAACCTACCCTTTTCCAGTTTAAAGACATTCCCCCTTGTCCTGCTCCTACATGCCCTTGTAAGTTCCCTCTCCAGCTCTCTAGCAGGTTACCATTATGAAGGCTGCTCCAAAGTCTCCCTGGAGCCTTCTCCAGACTGAAGAACCCCAACTCTCTCAGTCTGCCTTTATGGTACAGGAGTTCCAGCCCTCTGATCATCTTGGTGGCCCTCCTCTGGGTTCTCTCCATCAGGTTCACATCCTTCTTTTGTTGTGGGCTCCAGATCTGGGTGCAGGACCCCAGGTGAGGTGTCACCACAGCAGGGCGGCGGGTGAGAATGACCTTGCTTGCCCTGCTGGCCACGCTGCTTTGGTTGCAGCCCAGAAAGCCAAGCATATCCAGCTCTGTGCAAAAGGATGTGTTTGACTTTCTGGGCTGCAGGAGGATGTTGCTTCTCATCCACCAACACCCCCAAGTCTTTCTCCTCAGGCCTGCTATTGATTTATTCTCCACCCAGCCTGTGTTTTGTGCTTGGGATGGCCCTGGCTCAGGTGCAGGACCTTGTGCTTTGCGTTGTTGAACTTCATGAGGTTTGTGCAGGCCCAGCTCTCAGGCCTGCCCAGGTCCCTCTGGATGGGATCTCTTCCCTCCAGTGTGTGACTGCACCTCACAGCTTGGTGTTGTGGGCAAACTCACTGACGTGTGCTCAGTCCCACTGTCCATGTAGCCAACAAAAGTGTTAAACTGCCCCAGCCTTGAGGAATGGCACTCACTGCTGGTCTCCACTGGGACATTGAACCAGTGACTGCGTTGCGTGTGACCAGCCAGCCAAATCCTTCTCCACTGTGGTGTGCTCTGGGACTCTCCACTTTACAGACGAGGATGTTGTGGGGACAGTGTGTGTGCTTTGTTTGTACAAGTCCTGGTAGATGACATCAGTTACTCTTCTCTCATCCACCAATGCCCTCACCCATCATGGAAGGCCCTCAAACCCGCCAGTGAAGCCAAGCTGGCTGCCACAAATCACCTCCTTACTTTCCATGTGCCTTGGTATAATTTCCAGGAGGATCTGCTCCATGATCTTGCCAGGCACAGAGGATGAGACTGAGGCTGTAGTGTCCCTGGGTCTTCATGAATTTCCTTTTTTAAAAGATGGGAGGGGGTATGTTTGCCCTTTTCCAGCCAGTGGGAACTTTACCAGATTGCCACATCTGATCCTGAGAAAGGACAGAGTAGGACTGAGGATGTCCTAGACAAAGAAATAATGTATGTAGAGGAATGAAGGTTGCCAGGATTTGCTTGGCTGCATTAATTAAAAACATAGTGTGCATTTATTGTAAAGGAAGAAAAGTGGAGAGACTGGGATGGCTGAAGCTTGAGACACGGCCAAGGATGAAGACATTGCCAACAGATGCAATTCAATGCTTATGCTTCGAGTAAGTTCTTGCTTCCACACAGCAGCAGAGAAATTCGAGCATTTTTTGTTTAAGATGCTATGAAGAATCCTCACAGCCTTGCTGGAGACTGAACTTTCCCTGTCTTTTGAGTTCTAAGGGCACACATCTAGGTTCTGTCTGTGGTTTTTAGTGTGGGTTATTGCAGTGCCATTTTATGTTAATTATCATAAATGTCATCAGCCATTATTTGGCAGTGTCTGTGATCTGCTCTGTTTGAAGTGGTTTTACTCAGTTTAAAGTCCTTGCTGACAGCAGATTCCATGTTAATAACAAATTCAACAAGAAGTGCAGGAATTGTAAAGCTGGTTTTTAACTTTTAACCAAGTGCAGACAGAAATTAAATTTGTTCCAGGAACTTAGTTTCCAATGATGACATGAATATCAGAGTGCTGGAAGCCCATCTGGTACAAACTTAAGCTGGCCCAGTTTTGTTGACTTCTCATGAAGATACCATGACTTTCTCCAAGTGAGAATTCTCCCTGCAGTCTCTTTCTATGTCAGCTGAGAATCCTAAAGATTCAGGTAGCTCGATAGTCAGCAAATAAATTAGTAAATTTCTGAAGTTGGGAATGGTTCTGGGAAAAGGCCATAATTCTCTGTGTACTGACAGATCTGTTTCAGTCACAAAAGGCTCACCCCAACAATGGTTTTGTCTGGCAGTTTGACAAGAAGGTAAAATTAAGGCTGGATTACAGTATGCAATGGCCTTGTTCAATGTACATTAAAACCAATTTAATTATTGCAGAGATTGCAGCGTCTGTCACACTTGTCAGTGAATTTCCTGCCTTTTGAGGACCTGTCTTAGAACCTAGAACTTGTTACAATGGTGGAAAAAGAATTTCAGAAGTTTTATTTGCATATTGTGTAAAAAATACTTTAATTTTGCATATTGAAGCATGTGAAAGAGAAAATGAAAGTATCCATAGCATCATTTTTTTTTGTGCAGGAAGATGCAAAACTTCTCTATCTACTTAGCTGATGCACTTTGATGCTCCTCCAGCTATTCCATTTCTTGAGTCTAACTAAGTTCATCCAGTCTACCTGGAACATGATTGAGACATCTGCCTCAGATTTGATTGTCTGAATGTTTGCAATCGGAGACTCCGTAATTTGAGCTTTTGTGTTCACCATGCCATGCAGGCCAGTGGGCAGTGGATCCAAGCTCATGGATCCCACCACATGGCAAGTCCCCTAGTAGAATGGCATACTGCAGCAGGCTGTCTGTGAAGATATAATTCATAACCTTTGTGGCAGCAAAGTGGCACAATACGCTTATAAAGCCTCTTCCTGGTTGTTCTGTGGTTGGGTGTTGCTTATTCCTAGAAACACCCACGCATCTGAAAGTCCTGATGAGAATAAATTTCCTTTTACACAACTCCTACTGGAGGGTAGGTAAGGCTGAGGTGAAGCCCACATTCCCAGAGTTCTTTTCTGTTCAGGGTAGCTTACGTTAAATAACAAGACTGAAACTGGGGGACCTGGCTTTGAATTCAGAGCTGTTGCGAGCCCTTTATACACATGTGTAGGTAAATAAAAGATTACTCGTGATTCAAAGTACCTCTGGGGTTGGGTGTAGGTGAAACAAGTACTGAAGGCCTCCCTGCAGCCTAGTCTGAAATTCTGCTCCCCATCACTTCTGGGAGTCCTGTCCCAGTAGTTTCTGCAGGCCACGTCCGTGATGTGCAGATGCTGAGAGTGCAGAGCTCCCTGGGCTGCCTCTGAGCTGCTTCAGAGGAGCTGTGCAGTGAAGTCAGCACAGCCAGGGCAACTTGTGTGTGCAACTCTGTGCTCCTGGGGGTGAGAATCCACCCAGTGCCATGCAATGGCCTGGCAGCTTACCTGGAGCCAGTTCTGAGTCACTGACACACACCAAAGGCACACAGCTCCTGCTGGGGTGAAATGTTTGGGCTCTCTTGAAATCAGCGTGAAGATGAAATGCATGACATTCACCCGCCCAGGCTGCTGAGCAGGTCACAATGCCTAGGAGCTTCCTTTTGTGACACTCTGAGGTGATGTTGTAGCCTACCTCCCAGCAAGGCTCCCTTTGAGCACAGCTCCAGATTGTGCAAGGAAGACTGGGCTTGCTTACAGAAGTGCTCTGAGAGCAGGTGACTGAAAAGGGAGGAGGAAGTGCCTCAGACGACCGGATAAACAGACACATCTTTCATGGGAGGAAAGGGGCAGGAATATCCAGATGAAACCCAATTCCCCTCACTTTTGGCTGCCCAAAGTACTGGAGTCTGCCCCTCTTTTCTTTGGTCAGGAGGTTGCAAAGATACGAGGAATTTTTAAGGCTCTGCTTGAACCAAAGGAAGATGTTTCACTTCTCTGATTCCTTAGATACTTGACTTGAGAAATGAACAGGATATCTTCACTTGACAACAAAGAGTGAGGCTATTTTTTTTCCAATGGAGATGCTCCTTAGCAATCTCCCACAATAGGCAAGCTATGGATATGAAGGAGGAAGTTTTGCATTTGAAAACCCTTTGCAGCACTCCAGTGATGTGGCCTGGAAGTCTGCTAGCTCATCTAGCTTGGGACTAACCTTGGCACTGCTCTGAATGTTGTGCTGTGTCTATTATCCCCACTGTGGCTGCACAGAATACTGAGGCTGTAAGTGATCTATCCTCCATTATTTCAAGTACCCAGACTGAGAAAACATGAGAAATCTGTGGGGGATTTTCTTCTGACATAAGTCAATGGAAGTTAGTGGAAAGAAACTGGTGGATGGAGATGTTTGCAGGGTATAAAGGTATTAATTTCATTTTCTGCAACAGATGTTACATGTGTAAACAGAAGCAGGAGATTCTTCTGCCTGATTTTGCAGGTTAGGACAGTTATTTCTGTCTTGTTTTGCAGTAAGGGTGAGAGCAGATGATTCTAGTAGAATGGACATTTCTATTTCCAATTCTCTTTCAGAAATTCAAGTCAAGCATCAGACTATTTAAAGGTGTAAGACACTTTCTAATCTTCAGGCTTTAGCTATTGGTTTAAATGACACTACATAAAGCTTAACAGCTGTTTCAGTACTGTAACTGCATTGTTGTAATTTCTCGTGTTTACAGTAATTCATGATTTATGTTTTATGCAGGTTTGCTTTCTTTCTTATTTCAACAATATCTGGTGATAAGGATGTACACAGCTCATTTATGTGCTAAGGTAAAATTACTTCCTTTTCCTCTCTTGAACTGGTATGAGACTAGTCCATCACAACTGTGTTAGGCATAAAATAATTCAGTTTAAGCTGGTTTAATTAAGATGTGTAAATCCAAAGGAATCTCTAGTATAACTCCAGAAATGTCAGCTTATTCATCAAGCCTTGATTTGTCCTGATAGTCTCAATTATTTTAATGTGAACAATGGAATTTCCTGACTTCATGGTGCTGTTCTTAATACTTTCTGAGGAGGGTAGTCTTGATCTGGGGGGTTCAGGATAGTCCAGAGGTACAGATCTCTCTTCCAGTGTTTCTACTGTCTCATTCTGTCACCTTTACTTTTTATAAGTGAATTGTAAACATTGCTTTTGTCTCAAAGAAGCTCCACTCCCAAGGCCACCTGTATGCCATACATGCTATGATGGGGTTGCATAAATTGGAAATTGGGAAGCCATGGACTTCTCCCATGTGAGCAGACTTGCTAACCTAACAGTTCTTTTCTTTTTCTGATACTAATGTATAACA